>CM016617.1:106063721-106554094 GCA_005393395.2 Gossypium australe
TTATTCCATACACAATTGGTAACCAAAACCATGTCAAATGAACAACATATCATCTCATTCAATCTCATTTCTAATCATGCCAACTTGTATATCAATTTGCACAACCAAAACACATGTATAACCAAGCATAATTCAATCACCAATTGCCATCATATAACTATTTCATTGCTCAAACACACATACTCAAATTTCATCCATATGTTTACCATAAACTTGACCATTTCATAGACATGAGATCATACCAAAACCAACATCATGTACCATATTCACAAATGCATAATACCAACATATATCTAGCCACATCACATAGCTAATTTCATATCTCAAACATATACCAAAAGACTAGCCTATACATGCCATATTTAGCTATATACACTTTTCAAAAGTACCAAAACAAGTTTGAGTAGTGTGATGATGATCCTTAACGATTCCTGAGCCTTCAGTAGCTTCGACGATCTATAAAACAGAGTAAACACACACACAGAGTATGCTTTCCAAAAGCTTAGTAAGCCATATACAAATAAACTTAACATAAAATGCACATAACCATATTGATACAATGATATTAATGTTTCTCATTACAAATTTCATCACATATTCTTTAGCTCATTTGCTTAGCCATAACTTGCCACCTTCTTCAACTCTAATATCACATATACACATAGCTCATTCAAGCATATATTCACATATTATCTCATCATTTCAATACACATATTCACCTTAGTAAGTTCATATAGATACTTACCTTTCATACACTCATAGTGTACTTTTCAAACGTACCTGAAACAGATATACAACTCACATAGTCGTCCATTTTCTCGGATTTGCCCGTTGAACCATTCGAAACCTAATAGGATATTCAGAGTGCTCGAAATAGTCGTACAATGCCAATGTCCCAGACGTGGTCTTACATGTAATCAGATATCGATGCCACTGTCCTAAACAGGGTCTTACACGAATCAATACGATGCCAATGTCCCAGACATGGTCTTACACGTAAGTCTCATATCGATGCCAACGTCCCAAACGTGGTCTTACATGAAATCTCGAATCAATGCCAACGTCCCAGACGTGGTCTTACATGATATCACATATCGGACACCTATGTCATGACATATACTATCCTATCTATCCTAGGTTCAAACGGGACTTCTCGGACACTGATAATTTGTCGATATATACATAAACCCGGATTTCATATACATTCCATCTCAATGGATATTCATAGCAATTTACATTTCATATATGTACAAATAATTCAATTCAAATACATTTATTTGTATATCGACTTACCTAAAGTTCGGTTTAACGAAAATGGATACGGTTACTCGATTACTTTTGATTTCCCACGATCTAAGTCCGTTTTCTTCGGTTCTTGATCTCTACATATTCAAATTTAACCCTTTTATTTACCAAAACATTCAATTGAATCCAAAAACACATATATAGGGCAATTTACAAATTAGCCCTCACATTTTCACATTTGGACAATTTAGCCCCTATTACACAAAATCACAAAATACACATAATTTCAAGTTACCCATGACTAGCCGAATTCTCATGTAGTTCATACAAATCCACACATTTCATTTATTTCACAAATTAGTCCTTCAAAATTTCATTTTCTCAATTTAATCCAAAATACTCAAATTCAACAAAATTCCAAAGACAAACTATGATAATTAAACACATATCTTTCATATTTCACTATCAAATATCACAAAACTCATGTGTTCATCAATGACACATTTCAAAAACATTATCAATTTACAAAATTGAAGCATGTGTTTTGAAGTATATGAAGCAACGATTGCGAAAACGTAGAAATTATCAAAAACCAAGTCAAAATCATACCTTAATCTTACTTGATAGTAGCCGAAACCTAAAATGGTTTTTCTTCTTTTCTTTCTTTTGTATTTTCGGCTAGATGGATGAACATCTATTCATTTATTTCATGTTAACACATCGTTTACTAAATTAACCTTTAAAATTTAATAAGCAATCCATATGAAATAAGCCCATAACCGTCCATCCCATAGTCTAATGGTCAAATTACAACATAAGGGCCTCCCATTTAGAAAGACACATCAATTAGGCAATTAATCAAATAGGAAGCTACTTTTACAATTTATGCGATTTAGTCCTTTTGTCAAATTATGCACACAAACAGACAAATTAATTCACCGAAATTTCACACATATCAATTCACATGTCGTAAACTCAGAAAATAATATTAAAATATTTTTCTAACTCGGATTTGTGGTCCCAAAACTACTATTCTAACTAGAGTCTAAACCGAACTGTTACAGTTATAAACTTTATAACCTTTACAACAAGGTTCTATTAGGTGTTGTCATGGCCGCAACACCTTTCACAAAAGTTGTTCATCTAACAACCAAGACTCATTTTCTTCCATAAAAATGCAGCAAATAACAATGAAAGCTCTCATGGAAAATCTCTAAACTCTTCACCATATTACAAGTTAGTCCCCTCATTTGAAAGCTTAAGCTTTAGGGGTTCCAAAAGTACAATTTTTATCAAGAAATGATCACTAGAACACTTACTTGTAAAGAGAAGAGTGTGATAAAATTTTTGAAGCTTTTCAACCCTCTATTTGCTGCTAATTTTCGGTGCAGGAGTGAATAAAAAAAGATGATATCTTTTCTTTCTTTATTTTAATATAAACCATCAATTTAGTCCACCTACTATCAACTACTTTGACCAATTTTGACATAATTTGTCTCCTATGGCCGACCAAACTATCTCAAGGGATCTAATTGCCCTTTAAAGACATCCAATTAACATTCAATGGCTATTAGGCACCTTTAGCTTATAAAATAGAACTTTTGCATTTTATGCAATTTAGTCCTTTTTCGCGATTAAACAAGAAATCGCTAAAATTAAAGCACCAAAATTTTCATGCACTAATGTAATCATGCTCTGACTCATAAAATAACATGAAAATTTTTTTTCTCTAACCTCAGATTATTGATCCCGAGATCACTTATCTGACTAGCCCCTAAATCGGGCTGTTACAATTCTCCCCCTTAAGGATTTTCGTCCTCGAAAATCTTACCAGTGAAAAGGTTGGGATATTGGTTTCTCATAGCCTCCTCGGGCTCCCATGTAGCTTCTTCTATTTCGCGCCTTTGCCATAGCACTTTCACAAAAGCTATACTTTTGTTTCTCAACTGTTTGACCTCTCGCGCCAAAATTTTAACCGGCTCTTCACCATAAGTCAAATTCGGTTGTATCTCTACCTCTGTTGGTACTATGATATGTGAAGGGTTTGAGCGGTAACGGCACAACATGGATACATGAAAAACATCATGAATATTTTCCAGCTTAGGTGGCAAAGCCAACGAATAAGCTACCGGTCCTATCCTCTCGGTAACTTCATAAGGTCTGATAAAACACGGACTCAATTTACCCTTCCGGCCAAATCTGAGGACTTTTCTCCAAGGGGATACTTTTAAGAACACTTTATCACCGACTTTGAATTCAATCTCTTTCCTTTTCAAATCCGAATAGGACTTTTGTCTATCTGAGGCGACTTTCAGATAGTCACGTATCACTTTTACCTTTTCTTCAGTCTCCCTGATCAAATCGACCCCATGTATCAGTTTCTCTCTAAGTTCTGTCCAATACAAGGGCGTTCGACACTTACGCCCATACAATGCCTCATAAGGCACCATTTTCAAACTCGACTGAAAACTGTTGTTGTAGGCGAATTCCACCAACGGTAAGTATTTCTCCCAAATACCTTGGGATTCCAAAATACAACATCGAAGCATGTCTTCGAGTATCTGAATTACCCTTTCCGACTGTCCGTCGGTTTGTGGATGGAAGGCTGTACTAAAACTCAATTTCGTGCCCAAGGCCTCTTGCAACTTGTTCTAAAATCGTGACGTGAATCTCGGATCCCTATCCGAAATAATCGATAATGGTACACCGTGAAGTCTTACCATCTCTGACACGTACAAGTCCGCCAATTTACCAAGCGAATAATCAACTCGTACTGGTATGAAATGGGCTGACTTTGTGAGTCTATCAACCATTACCCATACCGCATCTTTCTTCTTTGGACTCAACAGTAAGCCCGTCACGAAGTCCATGGTAATACGGTCCCATTTCCACTCAGGAACCATAATGGGCTGAAGTAAACCCGAAGGCACTTAGTGCTCAGCCTTCACTTGCCGACAAATCAGGCATCTCGATACAAATTCGGAAATGTCTTTCTTTATATTAGCCACCAATACCACTTCTTCATGTCATTGTACATCTTCGTGCTACCAGGGTGCACAGTTAAACATCTGCTATGCGTTTCATGCAAGATCTTACGAATAAGGTCATCATTTCTGGGTACACAGACCCTATCTCGAAACGTCAAACATCCATCAGGATTTACTCGAAAGTCTGACTCAACATTCGACTCACATAAAACTCTTTTGGCTTGTAAGCTGTTATCTTCTTTCTGAGCTTCACAAATCTCTTGGAGGAATAATGGTCTAGCCCTCAAATTGGCTAGAATGGAACCATCATCAAACAAAGCCATCTGAGTATTCATGGCTCTCAATGCAAACAATGATTTTTTACTCAAAGCATCGGCAACCACGTTTGCCTTTCCCGGATGGTAGTCAATCACTAACTCATAATCCTTAATCAGCTCCAACCATCTTCTTTGCCTCACATTCAAATCTCTTTGAGTCATCAAATATCTTAGGCTTTTATGGTCAGTAAAAATCCGGCACCTTTCACCATATAAATGGTGTATCCAAATCTTTAACGCAAACACAATTGCGGTCAACTCTAAATCATGAGTCGGGTAATTCTTCTCGTGCGGCTTTAATTGCCTAGAGGTGTATGCAATCACCTTACCCTCTTGCATAAGTACACAACCCAATCCGTTTAGGGATGCATCACTGTAAACCACAAATTCTCTTCTCGGTTCAGGTTGCACCAAAACAGGAGCCTCGGTCAACAGCGTATTCAGTTTCTCAAAACTCTGTTGACACTTTTCTGTCCAATCAAACTTCACATCTTTTTACAATAATCTCATTATCGGGTAGCTATCATGGAAAACCCCTTGACGAAACGCCTATAATAGCCGGCTAGGCCTAGAAAACTCCTTACTTCGGCTACGATCCTCGGTGGTTTCCAATCAACAATTGCTGAAATCTTATTCGGGTCGACTCTAATTCCATCTTTCGAGACAATGTGCCCTAAAAATCCTACTTCCTTAAGCCAAAATCCACTCTTGATGAATTTGGCATACAATTGTTTTTCTCTCAAAATTCACAGAACTATACTCAAATGCTCGGCATGTTCGTTCTCATCTCGAGAGTAGGTCAGTATGTCGTCGATGAAAACCACTACAAATTTATCCAAGTATGGCCGAAAAATGGGATTCATCAAATCTATGAAGATCGTAGGGGCATTCGTTAGACCAAAAGGCATGACAAAAATTCATAGTGGCCATACCTAGTCCTTAATACGGTTTTCGGTACATCCGAGTCCTTAACTCTCAGCTGATAGTACCCGGACCTCAAACCTATCTTGGAAAATACTGTGGCTCCCTTCAATTGGTCAAATAAATCATTGATTCTCGGCAACGGGTACTTGTTCTTTATAGTTACCTTGTTGAGTTGCCGATAATCTATGCATAACCTCATAAAACCATCTTTCTTCTTCACGAATAAAACGGAAGCACCCCACAGCAAAAAGCTTGGCCTTACGAAACCTTTATCCGTTAATTCTTGCAAATGTGCTTTTAGCTCGATTGGAGCCATTCTATATGGAGCAATAGAAATAGGGGCAGTATTTTGAGTTAACTCAATCCCAAATGCAATCTCTCTAAATGGAGGTAGCCCTGGCAACTCTTCTAAGAAAACATCTGGGTACTCGCATACTATGGGTACTGAGTCCATTTTCAAATCAATCTCTTTAGTGTTCAACACAAAGGCAAGTTAAGCCTCGTACCCCTTCCTTAAATACCTCTGAGTTGACAAGGATGATATCACTACTGATGATCTATCTTGCTTATCTGATTTAACATGAATAAAATCCCCATTTTAATTTTTCAACTCAATAAGCTTCTTTCCATAATTTACACTTACACCATGAGTGACTAACCAATCCATCCCAAGGATGGTATCAAACTCATCAAACGACAATAGCATAAGATCAATCAGAAAACAATGACCCTTAATCATCAAAAGGTAACCTTTGCACACTTTATCAACCAACACATACTTGCCTAGGGAATTAGACACTCTTACTACAAATTCAGTAGACTCTATAGGCATGCTCATGCTAGAGACTAATTTCATGCATATGTATGAGCGGGTAGATCCCGGATCAATTAAAGCTATAACACGAGTATCATAAAGAGAAAATGTACCCGTGATTATGTCGAAGGAAGATGCCTCTTCACGAGCACGAATGGCATATGTCCTCGCCGGTGCTCTACCCTCGAATCTTGCAGCTTGCTCTCTAGATGGATTCTTGTTACCCATTTCATTTCCTGGGTTTCTCTGTGGTCTTCCTCTAGTAGCACTCCCTGGTCTTGCATTTTGAGACTTCTCTTTTTCGCCAACTTCAGGGCAATCTTTGATGAAGTGGTCTAAGGACCCACATCTGAAACAAGCTTTCTCATTTGCTTGACATTCACCAGAATGGTGCCTGCCACACTGCAGGCATTCCGACATACTTGGTCGAATGTTGCCCATACTAGCAACTGATGTGGTCTACCCTTTATACCCTAAATATTGTTTGCCCTTACTTCGGTTTGAAAACCCGGCTGAGGTGACTGATCGAGTAATGAAATCCCTCGATTTCTTAGATGAGGATTAGAGTGACTTATTCAGTTATCTTTTCCTCGAGCCATGAGACTCATTCTCAGCTCTTCTTTTCTCTTTAGCCAACTCTTCAGCCTTACAGCTCTATCTACCAAAACTACAGATTCTTTTAGTTCGAGGACTCCAGCATATAAACGAATTTCTTCATTTAACCCGTCCTCGAATCTCTTGCACATGATGGCCTCAGTAGACACGCACTCCAGGGCATACTTGCTAAGCCTTACGAACTCCCGTTCGTAGTCGGTTACTGACATACAACCTTACTTTAATTCTAAGAACTCCTTTTTCTTATGGTCGATGAATCTCTGACTGATATACTTCTTCTGGAATTCCTTTTGGAAGAAATCCCAGCTAACTCTCTCCCTTGGCACCATCAACACAAGGGTATTCCACCACCGATAGGACAAATCTCTCAAGAGAGATACCGCAAATTTTAAGCACTCCTCAGACGTGCAGGATAACTCATCAAATACACTAATGGTATTCTCGAGCCAGAATTCTACTCTCTCCAGATCATCATCCTTACTAGCCCGGAATTCTTCGGCTCATTGCTTCTGGATCTTATTGAACGGAGGTCTTTCTCTTCTCACTACCTCAACCATTGAGGAGCTATAGGAGCAGGTTGATGAATAGGTAGGGGTGGAGGGGGTTGAGCATTAGGATTTGCTCGGGTATACTCAGTATACCAGTTGCTCATCATGTGGAGAAAGGCTTCTCGGGCCTCTTCTCCCTGACCCAAATTCTCTGGTCTACTATTCGCTAACACGGTCCCTTGAGTGAGAGCCGGCGCATTACTCGCAGCATCATCAGCTGCAGTTTGGTCTGGATCAGAATCCATTTACTACATTAAACACGATTTTAAACGTCAAGAGCCATCACACTATCATTACACAGGTACTCTTACATATGGCATGTATAGCTAGACTCATACTCAAGCTACATTAGTCCTAGAATCGACTAAACCGTTGCTCTGATACCATTAAATGTAACACCCCTTATCCGTGTTCGACATCGGGACTGAATACGAGACATTACAATGCTTAACCTTGCTTGAACACGTAATAACGGGCTATAGAATTTCATTTAACCCATCTCTTGCTCATTCTCAGCCTACAAGGCCCTAAACATACCTCCGAGGGGTTTCGAGATTTAACTGGGAACTTATACAAACTTGGAAAACTTTTCATCAAAACGAGGGCCACACGCCCGTGTTGATTTAGGGACATGCCTGTGTGCCTCTAAGACATGCCTGTGTCTTCCACCAGTGGTCGAAACTGACTTAGTTCACATGGCCAGACACACGCCCGTGTCCCTGGCTCGTGTCCCTCACACGGCCTCGACAAGCCCGTGTCCTAGCCCGTGTGCCAAAACCTTGGCATTCTGTTTATGACGTCATCACTTCCCTATGGGCACACGCCCGTGTCTTCAGATCGTGTGTCGAATTAAATTCCACATTTAATGTGCAGACTTCACATCGCCTGGGCACACGCCTATGTCCTAGGCCGTGCCTCCCACACGGTTGAGACACACAGCCGTGTCTCTGCCTGTGTGTTTACTACAGGGCATACTGACTTGCAATTCTAGTATGCAAGGGGACACACGGTCGATCAACACGCCCATGGGGCTGACCGTGTGTCACACACGACCTAGACACACACCCGTGCGTCTACCCGTGTGGACAATTAGATGGCTATATACCAAGCCATTTGTCACCCTATTAATAAATCATACTCACACCAAAACATTCCAATATATAAGATGACCAAATGGTATCTCTAAGAACTCAAAAAAATCAAGACATGCACTTCATTAAATTCATCTTCATTAGGCATAAGGATTTGCAAGTATTGGCCTAACTTAGAAGACCATTTACAAAATGAATTAGAACTACCTTTATAGCCAACACATTTCGCTTACCAATGTGACATAGCAAAATACTCAAGTCCTATACATGCCATATTCAAAATAAAACTAATCTTGGCTATACCAAAAAGTGGTCGATAGTGTGATCTCCAACTCCGACGTCGACGAACCCTTGAGCTAACTTGGTAATACTACAAGAAAAAAGGCAATGAAAAGGGGTAAGCATAAAGCTTAGTAAGTTTGCATGGAAATAAATAGCAATAATAAGCTTATAATATAAACCATCCATGGCATTAACTAACCATATACAAGTTATAGGCTTCTTGCCATACTTACTCACACTTGCCCTTATTTAGCACATACCATGCCACATATCGTAATCGTTTCTTCGTGACTCATTCACGAGTACCTGTATTCACTCATTCACATGAATTTAGTACTAATCTCATTTCTACTTCCAAACTCGTCTACTTATCCCATTAATTACTAGGGATACTCAAAGACGCAAAATATCGTCACTAATATAGGTACGAGGCCAATGCCACATCCCAGAGGTGGTCTTACATGGAGTTACCTCTGAATGCCGATGCCATATCCCGGATATGGTCTTATACGGAATCTCACATCAAGTATCGAAGCCATATCCCGGATATGGTCTTATAAGGGATCTCAACTGGGTGCCAAGGCCATGTCCTGGACATGGTCTTATATGGGACCTTATCCATTTCATATCTCGATGATAGCATTTTCAATTTCATTATAGTCCACTAGGATTTCAACATCTTATTCAACATCCATTACTCAATTTAGTAGAGCATCATGCATCAATATAATACTAAGCATTCTCAAACATGCTAACATAGATGTTGAATCTATCACATACAAACTTACCTCGATTTTAAAATGAGCTAAACCGTCAATCTAATTCGAGACTTTGTTCTTTCCCCGATCGAGGTAAATTCTTGGTTCTTCTTGCTCTATAATAGAAAATTAGCTCATTTTAATCATCACATTAATAAAAACATTTTAATAATTATGCTTTGGCAAAATTACTATTTTGCCCTTAGACTTTGGCAAAATGACCATTTTACCCCTAGGCTCGAAAATCAATTCTACTCATATTTCTACATTCAACAAGCCTAGGTGAACATTTAATTCTCTTATGGCTATCATCAAAAACCAACATTTCACACATTTACTACAAAGTTTATAACCTTTACAACAAGGTCCAATTAGGTGTTTTCATGGCAACACCTTTCACAAAAGTTGTTCATCTAATAACCAAGACTCATTTTCTTCCATAAAAATGCAGCAAATAACAATGAAAGCTCTCATGGAAAATCTTTAAACTCTTCACCATATTAGAAATTAGTCCCCTCATTTAAAGCTTAAGCTTTAGGGGTTCCAAAAGTACAATTTTTATCAAGAAATGATCACTATAACACTTACTTGTAAAGAGAAGAGTGTGCTGAAATTTTTGAAGTTTCAACCCTCTATTTACTCCTAATTTTCGGTGGAAGAGTGAAGAAGAAAAGATGATATCTTTTCTTTCTTTATTTTAATATAAACCATCAATTGCTCTTTAAACATAATTTGTCTCCTATGGCTGGCCACACTATCTCAAGGGGTCTAATTGCTCTTTAAAGACCTCCAATTAACATTCTATGGCTATTAGGCACCTTTAGCTTGTAAAATAGAACTTTCGCGCTTTATGCGATTTAGTCCTTTTTCGCGATTAAGCAAGAAATCGCTAAAATTAAAGCACCAAAATTTTCATGCACTAATGTAATCGTGCTCTGACTCATAAAATAACATGAAAATTTTTTTCTCTAACCTCGGATTAGTGATCCTGAGATCACTGTTCCATCTAGCCCCTAAATCGAGCTGTTAGACAAAATGCTGAAAATATAGATAAATGGAAAGAAATTCTGGTCATATAATTTATAAAACAAGCATATTCAATATGAATATTCAAAATGCTACCTTCACTGGCCTTGCTTTGCAGTGAATTCTGTGGAGATATTTTACTAACAAAATTTTCAGAAGAATTAGGATTTAAAATTGTAGAAACCTTCGAATAGCCATCATCTTCTTTTGACATGGGTTCTTGAAAGTCGTTACTCATATCAATTAATTCTCAAGTTCAGCGTAAAAGCTTCCACAAAGATTGCCCCACCTCTCTCCCCCCTCAAGCAGATCAACAAAAATGAGATTCGAAAAATAAGCAAGAAAAATGATTACGAAATTATTTGCAACAGTTAAAAGAATTCCAGAATTTCAAAAAAAGAAGAAGAAGAAGCTAATGATGCAAAACTCAGAAACAAACAGATTTTAAATAAAGCATCAAAAAAGAAAGAAGAAGAAGATTCTTCAACAGACAAATGAAATACAGAAAATAAAAAGCATAAAAAACTTACCTTGATTGAGATTCAGGAAGCGACAGATGAAGAATGGAAGAAGGAGGAACCAAATTGGTGAGAGTGGACCGAGGAAAAGGCAAGGTTTCAGACTAGATCGGTAAATTAGTCTATTTTGGTATCGAGGTAAGTTTGTGTGTAATAAATTCAACATCATGCTATTATGTTTTGAAATGTTCGATATTTGTTAAGAAGTATATTATTTCTATGAAATTGAGTAATGATGTTTAATGAGAAAATAATGAAAATTTATGATGTTGAAGTCCCGGTTGGACTTTAAGAAGTGAGAGGATATCATCATCAAGACATGAGAATCGTAAGGTCCCGTATAAGACCATGTCTGGGACATGGCTGCGACACTTAATTGATATCCCGTATAAGACCATATTTGGGATATGGCATCGACGTTGATATGAGATCCTGTATAAGACCATATCTGGGATATGACATCGGCATCGAGATGTAATCCCATGTAAGACCATATCTGGGATATGGCATTGGCGTCGTATTTATGTGTATGATGATGATTATGTATTCTCGAGTATTCCAAGTGATTCATCAGGATAAATAACTAAGCTTATAATAGAGATGAAATTAGTGCTAAAGCTATGAGATGAAGTGATACAGGTACATGTGAGTAATTCACGAGAAATATTTACGACGTGTGACATGACAGGTAATTGGTAAGAGTAAGCATGAGTAAGTTATAGCAATGTCCTTGAGACCTTGTGTTTTTATTCATTGCAATGTATGGTGATAAACCATATACGTAACATATTTTAATTCCATGCTTGACATATTTTTGGATGATTTATGATGAGAATTAGTGAATTTCATGCTTCTAATCCCTTAAATTCATGTTTCTATACTTAGGAGAGTATTTGGGAGCAAAAGGAGCGAAAAAGGGGCCAAAATCTGAGTTTTCAGGATCCACACGGGCTGGGCACATGCCCATGTTGGCCACACGGGCTGGCCATACGCCCATGTGCCAGCCCGTGTCGATTTCACACCCTGCTTCCCTGTTACGCGAAAAAACCCAATTTTTAGGGTTCCTGAGCATTCTAAAGTCTATAAATACACACTAGAAGAGGACCTAAGAAAGCACGCAGAGTAGAACGAAGAAATTACTCGAAGAAAGCCGTCGGAATCAATTCAGAAGCAGAAACTCATTCAAGATTGAAGATCTCCATAAATTTTCCTAAGAAGTTTTTGGGTTCTTTATGTCTTGTTGTTTTCTTTATTCTGAGATAATTTCCTTTTACGTTATGAACTAAACTACCTGAATACCTAGGGAGGATGAAACCTATGATGAATCTTATTATTTAATTATCTGAATTACATGATAAATACTTGTTCTTGTTCTTAATTATGTGTTCTTAACCATTGCTTTAATATTTTTAGAATATTAATCCAAGTTTGATGTGCTTAATCAGTGGAGCAAAAGTCCTTGTTAAGAGAAGATCTAGCATAATTAAGCGGAGTTGATTGCAACCCTAGAAATAGGATGACATAAATTTGTCGAATTAGAGTCAAATCTAATAAGGGAATCCATAGATTGAGTTAATGCGATGATAGGGGTCTTAATTAGAAAGAGATTTCAATTAATCAACCTAGAGTCAGTTGTTCTTAGTCTCAAAAGAGATATTAACATAATTTAGGGATTTCTACGGATCAAGGCAAGTGAATAAATCGTTTAATTCAGAGTCAGAATAATAAGTGAAGTCTAGGTGGATTCTTCCTTGGGTATTGTCTTATTCATTGGTTTAATCGATTACTTTCTTCACTCTCTATCGCGTTCATAGTAAATTAGTTAGTTAAATTTTAGATTAAAACGAATCCCATTAATTATTAGGCTAAATAATAAAAAGATAGTTATTACTAGTAATTTTAGTCCTTGAGGATACGATATTCCGGACTCATCATAACTATACTACTGTTCAATAGGTGCGCTTGCCTTTGTCGTATTTTAGTTAGTTTGTGACGTCATTAAGTTTTTGGCGCCGTTGCCGGGGACTAGAATATTAGGAACGCTTAAATTTTATTACTTTAGCCATTTTTATTTTTATTGTAATTTATTTTTGTTTTTAGTTTAATTTACTAACTTTTATTTGCTTCTGGCAGGTATTTTTAGTTTATGACTAGAAGGAACCCGTCAGGACCATTGCTTTTTGATAGTGAGATTGAAAATACAATTCGCAGAAACCATAGAGAAATAAGGCGAAGCCTATAGTATATAGAGGAAGAGCAAGAGGACGATACCCATAATAACGAGGAGATGGTTCATAATAATCTGCTACCTCCTGTGGTTCCCGCAAATCCTGCTCCTCGTACTATGTACGATTATGATAAGCCTAATTTAACTGGGTCTGAATCAAGTATTGTGAAGCCTGCTGTTGCTGCAAATAACTTCGAGCTAAAGTCGAACACTATTCAGATGATCAAACAATGTGTTAAGTTCGATGGTTTACAGGATGAGGATCCAAATACTCATTTGGCCAACTTTCTAGAAATTTGCCACACTTTCAAAATTAATTGCGTTTATGATAATGCCATTCGCCTTCGGTTGTTTCCTTTTTCTTTAAGAAATAAAGCTAAACAGTGGTTGAACTCGTTACCACGAGGTTCCATCACTACTTGGGAATAGATGACCGAAAAATTTTTATTAAAATATTTTCCGTCGGCTAAAATGGCAAAGTTGAGGAATGATATCTCTTCTTTTGTGTAGATGGATTTAGAAACTCTTTACGATGCATGGGAGAGGTATAAGGACTTATTGAGAAGGTGCCCTCACCATGGGTTACCTTTATGGCTACAGGTTCAAACCTTCTACAACGGTTTGAACCCCTCAACTAGGCAACTAATCGATACAGCCACCGGTGGAACTCTAAATAACAAAACACCTGAAGTGGCTTATGAGTTTATAGAGGAGATGCCACTGAATAACTATCAGTGGCAAGTCATAAGAATAAAGCCGACAAAAGCTGCCGGTGTTTTCAACCTCGACGAGGTCACCATGTTGTCAAACCAGGTAGAGCTCTTAAACAAAAAGATTGATGGTTTATGTGTTTCTACGCAGGCACATCCGGTGATGCGATGCGATACAAATGGAGGAGGGATGAACACCACAGAAAATCCATCCTACAACCCTAGCATAGAGAATGAACAAGCTCACTATATGGGTAAAAAGTCTAGACCTCAGAATAATCCCTATAGTAACACTTACAATGCATGTTGGAGGAACCATCCCAACTTCTCATGAGGTGGTCAAGGAAATCAGCGACCATAACCTCTTCCAGGCTTTCAACAACAACCCTACCACCAGGAGAAGAAGCCAAACCTTGAGGAGATGCTAACAAAATTCATCTCGGTGTCAGAAACCCATTTTCAAAACACCAAAATAGCACTTAAAAATTAGCAAGCATCGATTCAAGGGCTCGAGAACCAAATAGGTCAGCTTCCCAAGCTGATTTCAGAACGACCACAAGGTAGTTTGCCGAGTAACACCAAACCTAACCCAAGGGAGCAACTCCATGCCATCGCTGTGCACGACGAAGAAGGGTTAGTAGAACCTAAACCAAAACTAAGGCAAGACCCTGTGGTAAGCAATGGTAAAGTTGATGTAAGCCGAAATAAGTAAGATTCATTTGGTAAGGAATATATACCTCGTGTGCCATATCCTAACGGGACGAAGAAAGACCATACCAAAGAGCAATTTGGTAAAATTCTTAAACTCTTAAAAAAGTTACATATTAACTTAGCATTTATTGAAGCTCTTTCACAGATGCCCAACTTAGTTAAATTTTTAAAGAAGCTTTTAGCAAACAAACGAAAGTTAGATGATGCGTCGCACGTGGAGCTAAATGCAGTCTGCTCAGCCATTTTACAAAATAAACTACCCAACAAATTAAAGGATCCAGGGAGTTTTACTCTTCCTTGTTTAATTGGTAGTTTAGATGTTATTAATGCCTTGGCTGATTTAGGGGCGAGTATTAATGTCATGCCCTATAAAATGTTTACGCAACTAGGTCTTGGGAAACCTAAACAAACTAGGATGAGCATCCAACTAGCATATAAAACTATTGGATTTCCTAGGGGAATTGTTGAGGATGTGATTGTAAAAATCGATAAATTTATATTCCTAGTTGACTTTGTTGTTCTAGACATGGATGAGGATAGTAACACATCTTTAATCTTAGGATGACCCTTTTTAGCAACTGCAAGAACTATCATTGATGTTGACACATGTGAATTGATACTTCGTGTAAGTGATGACACGATTAAACTCCAAGCTCGTGATTCTGTTACGATATCTTGTAATTGATATGATTTTACGAGTTCTGTTCGTGTGAGTAACGTTGTGTGATAACCTGTAATGTATACATATTTTAATCCCACATTTGGCATATTTTTGGATGATTTATCTCTTGAATTGTGGAATTTGATGCTCCTAATCCTTTAATTTCATTTTTTATACTTAGGAGAGCATAGGAGGATGAAAAGAACGAGAAACGGGCCAAAAACGGAGAAAATGGGCCAAAGTAAGAAATCAACGCGGCCTGGAGTTCACGACACGGCCGTGCCACTTTAGCAGACTTGAACACGGCCCCGGGCTCGATTCACACCGGCGTGTCCTTGCCGTGACCTATTTTAATTCCACTCGAAAAAGGATACTTAGAGGCTGAGAAAGACATTCCGAAGTCTAACACCTTAAGTATGACCTAAAAGGGGAAGCGAAGCCAGAGAGGGCTGGATACAAGGAATTACTACAAGAAAGCCAGTTGATCCATCTCAGAAGCCGGAATTACGCTCAAGACTGAGGATTTTCCCTTCAATTTCCTCCAGGGGGTTTTAGGGTTTTCTTTATGTTTTGTTATTTAATTTCCTCTAAGATGTATTTTTTTTATAATTATACTAAACCCCTCAAATACCTGAGGGGGATGAAACCTAAGACGGATCTTGTTATTGTTTTCTGAACTGTATGATAAATATTTGATTTGTTCTTAATTATGTGTTCTTAATTCTTGTGTTAATATTTCAAGATATTGATTCAAGTATTGATGTGCTTATTCAGAGGAGCAAAAGTCCCTGTTTAAGAGTAGATCTAGCATAATTAAGTGGAGTTGATCGCACTCCTAGAGATAGGACGACGAAAATCTACCGGATTAGGGTCAAACCTAATATGGGAGTCTGTAACGACCCAAACCCGGCCCAAACACTATGGCCGAATCTAGTCTGTTACAAGGAAAATATTTTGAAAAATTCGTCTTTCTAAATCAATTTAAGTTGTTGAAAACCTTTTGTTTGAATGTCTTGTAAAAAAAACTTTATTTAGTTTTTATTAGAAAATTTATTTAAGCCAAGTTGAATAAAATTCCAAATGTGCCCAATGGCACGGTAAAAACAATTTTCGTTTTAAACTTGGAAAACATGTGATTTTAATTTAATTTTAATAATATAGTTTTAAACAAAATATCCAACATATGAGAAAAATAACAAAAAAAATAAAGTATAAGGAGGCCTTATTACATCCAAAATAAAATAAACCAATAATAAAATAAAATAACTAAATTTAAAGTTCAATTAATTCAAGTCCACTGCATGGCCACCTCGAGTCCATCCGGCTCCACATCCGCGATCTACATGTTACCTGAAAAATATAAAGGAGAAGGTGAGTCACTAAGACTCAGTATGTAACCCTTCCCTCGTTTTAAAAACATTTTTCATACACAACATATAACAATTAATATGCAAAATATCATGTGTCCCAACCTAGCCAGCCATACGCCACTGTCTACCCCGTTGTGGTACCAAACCACTGGTGGTGCCAAACCACTGGTGACATATAGTCACAATGTGTTACCAAAACACTGGTGTCCGTAGACACAAATCGGGTGATGGGGCCAACCCATCGTGTGATACCAAATCACTGGCAGACGATCCCATATCTCAAGTGGGGCCAACCCACGGTGGTGTTAACCACAGGGATAAGTCGCTATGAGGTGCCAAACCTCTGGAGGTACCAAACCTCTGGTGACCGTAGTCACAGTGTGTTACCAAAACACTGGTGCCTGTCGGCACAATATTTCTGCCCCCTCCACTCAATCAACCCACACAGTCAACAATCATACACATATTCATCATATGCATTAACACAACATGCTTCCCAAAAGCATAAAATAGCGAAATCATATGCATAGGTACTTACCTAATTCACCACTTATACCGTTATGGTATTCAAGCCATTGCTACATAAATCAAGTTAGCTTTTACATTTCTTAGCATAGTTAATAAGCTATATGGTGTGTATGTACACACCTGATATCGATGGTAGTCCTAAATTCCGAAAGAAAGCGTTGGTCACCACAGATCCACTTGTCCTATATTCGGCCAAATCCATGGATTAGTCTTATGGCCTATTCGGCCTAATTAACTTATTAGGGAGGGGTTCCTTGTGAACCCGAGATCTTACCTTAAAACTCTTTGCTATTATCCACCGTACTTGATACTCGAATCTGCTCGTCAGCCATCATTGATTAGTAAGTAAACCAATAGCCTTCGGCCTTTAATCGAATTGCTAGAATAAAGAAATTGATCTTACCACCACTTACCGAAAATGAACACTAAAGATCAGGGCCTGAGTCGACTGCTTCCGTTCCTTGAGCACCTAGAAGAATCGTTCACTACTCGATTAGAAGCCTTATAACCAATGCCGAAATCGGCACCTCCCCTTGTAAAAGAAATCGACAGAAAAAGAAAGAAAAGGGAAGATAGACATTCGGCCAAGATCACTTACCACCTTATGAACCGATTGAAGGAGAGTCTAGAGGAGATTATTCCTGTTTGTTATTCGGCCAAGACTTGGAATATGAGGAGGGAAATTCGGCTATCAAAAAGGAAAAAGAAAAGGAAGACAAATGAAGAAATCGGTACTTCCAATGGTATATTCGGCCAGAGAGAGTTAATAGGGGAGGAAAGAAGTTTCGGCTAAAGGGCTTGAGAGAATGAAGAAAACGCAAGAGCAAAAGAGGGCTAGGGAATTCGGCACTTAGCAAAAATTGAAGAAAGGAAAACAAGGGGGTCAACTAATGTATTTATAGACACCAAGTACCCTTGCCGTCCACCCCTTCTAATTAATTCAAATAAATTTTGAATTAATCCCAATAATCCTTTGATAATCCAACTAATATTCAATAATCCTTTTAATCAATAATCCCCTTAATTATCCTACATTATCACATTATCAAAATGATAATAGTAATATCCTTAATTATCTTTTTAATATTAAGGAATTAAAATCCAATAAAAATTGCTCATATTATCCTAATATCTAAGTAGATAATAAAAAGAATTTAAGGAGAGAAAATCTCTCCCCCTTGTGCCGTCCACTTAAAATGCAAAAAGAGAGATTGCTGTGACTCGAACCAAGGTTCTCCCTTGCTCCTTGGTGGCGTCACATGCTAACTTTTAAGTGGGCTTACTTTGCCACTTATTCTAGGCTCATCTTATGTCCAAATTATCCCCATTTATTCTTATAACCCCCTTCTGCTAAGGCTCCCTACCTTAAAAGTTAAAAAGTGAAATTTTCTACCAAACCGAGCCAACACAAAGCCTTAAATTAATCATTATTATTCCATAAATAATATCACAGCAGTTCATACATAAGAAAAATAATTTATTTCCAAATAGCCCCATTTTTAGGATGTTACAGTTCTACCCCCCTTAAAATAAATTTCCTCCTCGAAATTCCCTGGTCAAAAGAGGTGGGGGTATTGCTGCCGCATCACATCCTCAAGCTCCCACGTGGCTTCTTCCACACCGTGGTTCCGCCATAGCACTTTCACTAAGGGCACTGGCTTCCTACGTAAAACCTTCACATCTCGATCTAAGATCTGAACCGGTTCCTCTTCAAAAGATAAATCCGCATTCACCTCGATCTCTGCTACTGGCACAACGTGCGAAGGATCTGACCGATACCGTCTCAGCATCGATACATGAAATACGTCATGTATCTGACTCAGTTCTGCCGGCAACTCTAGCTGATAAGCTACCGGTCCCACTCGCTTTACAACTGTATATGGGCCGATGAACCTTGGACTCAGCTTCCCTTTTCGACCAAATCTCAGCACCTTTTTCCAAGGTGACACCTTCAGAAAAACTTTGTCTCCTACCTCATACTCCATTTCCTTGCGCTTCAAGTCAGCATAAGACTTCTGTCTATCCGATGCTTCCTTAAGACGATCCCGAATCGCCCTAACTTTGTCCTCAGTTTCTGCAACCAATTCCGGACCCAGAATTTGTCGTTCCCCCAACTCCGTCCAACATGTAGGAGTACGACATTTCCGTCTATATAGGGCTTCGTACGGAGCCATCTGAATACTCGCTTGATAACTATTGTTATAAGCGAATTCTGCTAGTGGTAGGTACTCCTCCCAACTACCACTGAAATCCAAGACGCATCCTCTTAACATATCTTCTAAGATCTGCATCACCCTTTCCGATTGTCCATCAGACTATGGATGGAAGGCTGTACTGAAATCCAACCGTGTACCCAAAGCTTGATGCAACGCTTTCCAGAACCTTGACGTGAATCTGGGATCCCTATCCGAGATGATCGATACTGGCACACCATGCAATCTCACTATTTCCGACACATACAACTTAGCTAGCTTCTGAAGAGAGAAATCCACTCTTACCGGTATGAAGTGCGCTGACTTAGTCAGACGGTCTACAATCACCCAAACTGCGTCTTTCTTGCTAGGCGTCAGGGGTAGCCCACTGACGAAATCCATAGTGATCCGCTCCCACTTCCATTGAGGGATCTTTACCGGTTGAAGTAGCCCTGATGGCAATTGGTGTTCAGCCTTAACCTGCTGGCACGTCAGACATTTTCCCACGAACTCAGTTACCTCACGCTTCAACCCGGGCCACCAGAACTGTTTCCGTAGATCTCCATACATCTTGCTTCCCCCCGGATGCATAGCGTATGGGCTGCTATGTGCATCATGGAGAATTTTCCGCCTTAGCTCCACATCTTTCGGCATACAGGGCCGTCCTTGAAAACATAGCATTCCATCACTAGACAGACTGTACCCTTCCAAACCACCATCCTAGACTTGTACCCTCTTAGCATTCAATCCTTCATCCACTAACTGCTTAACCTTAATCTCCTTGATCCACGTTGGCTTAACTTGAAGTTCCGCTAAGAGACTTCTATCATCATATAAACTCAACCGAGCAAACATCGCTCTTAAGTCCGTCACAACCTTCCGGCTCAACGCGTCAGCAACCACGTTGGCCTTCCCCGGATGATATTCGATCGAACAATCGTAATCCTTTAAAAGTTCAATCCACCGACGCTGTCTCAAGTTTAGATCCTTCTGGGTCAAGAGATACCTCAAACTCTTGTGATCCGTGTAGACTATTGACTTCTCCCCATAAAGGTAATGTCTCCATATCTTCAGAGCGAACACGACTGCGGCTAACTCCAAGTCGTGCGTTGGATAGTTCAATTCGTGTGGTCTTAACTGTCGAGATGCATAGGCTACTACCTTCCCTTCTTGCATCAGCACACATCCCAAACCAGTATGGGATGCATCACAATAGACTGTAAATAACTTCCCTGCCTCCGGCTACACCAAAATCGGAGCTTCCGTCAGAATTCTCCTTAGCTTATCAAAGCTTCCTTGCTGCTTCTCCGTCCATACAAATGGAACACCTTTCCTTAGTAGCTTAGTCAACGGCGCGGTGATTAAGGAGAATCCTTCTACAAATCTCCGATAGTACCCCGCTAAACCCAGGAAATTTCGGATCTCCGCCACTGACCTAGGCGGTTTCCAATCCAACACCGCTTCAATCTTGCGAGGGTCTACTCTAATTCCGTCCGCTGACACTACGTGACCTAGGAAAGCCACCTCTCTAAGCCAAAATTCGCACTTATTGAATTTGGCATATAATTGCTTTTCCCTCAACACTTGTAAAACTATACGTAAGTGCTTATCATGCTCCTCCTCCGTCCTTGAGTAAACCAAGATGTCGTCTATAAATACCACGACGAATTGGTCCAAGTACTGCTGAAATACCCTATTCATTAGATCCATGAACGCTGCCGGTGCATTGGTCAACCCAAATGGCATCACCAGAAACTCGTAATGTCCATACCGAGTTCTGAATGCCGTCTTGTGAACATCAACTTCCTTCACCTTAAGTTGATGGTAACCCGACCTAAGGTCTATCTTTGAGAATACTGAGGCACCCTTCATTGATCGAACAAGTCGTCAATCTGAGGCAACGGATACTTGTTCTTGATCGTTAACTTGTTTAACTGACGGTAGTCGATGCACATCCGCATAGAACCGTCCTTCTTCTTGACAAACAACACAGGTGCTCCCCACGGAGATATGCTTGGTCGAATGAACCCTCTATCCAAGAGCTCCTGAATTTGAGCCTTTAGCTCCACCAATTCCTTTGGTGCCATTCGATATGGTGCTATAGACACAGGTGCCGTTCCGGGTAACAAGTCTATACCGAATTCGACTTCCCGATCTGGAGGCAGACCCGGAAGTTCTTCTGGGAACACATCAGCAAATTCCCCAACCGTTCGAACCTTTCCAATAACTGACTCCTTAGCTTCCAAAGCACAGATTCGAACCAAATACGCCTCACAACCCTTTTTGACCATCTTTTCAGCCTTCAAGGCAGACACCACGTTGGATAGGAAATTCCTTCTATCACCTATCACAACCACTTCATCACCTTCAGCCGTCTTAAGAACCATGCGCTTAGCCGCGCAATCCAAATTCGCCTGTTGCTTAACCAGCCAATCCATTCCAAGGATCAAATCGAACTCCCCAAACGGTAGTTCCATCAGATCAGCCACAAATATTACCCCTTGGAGTTCTAGGGGTACGTCTCTATAGAGTTTGTCTACTACTACAGAGTGACCTAAAGGGCTAACTACAGCCATCTCCCTAGAAGCAATCTCAGAGTCTAGGTCCATGGTTCCTACCACACTACTAGCAATGTACGAGTGCGTCGAACCCACATCAATTAATGCAACATAAGGTAAACCAAATATTAGGAACGTACCGGTTATGACGTCCGGTGCGTCTCCCTCCTTTGCGACGCCTCGCTGCATAGACTAAGCCGGGCTGCCTAGCCTCTGTGTTACCCGAACCTCTGCCCTGAGTTCCACGACCTCTATTCGGACCATTTCCTCCTCGACCATTACCGCGACCCCTCTGTGGTCCCACATTTCTGTCTTGAGTACGGTTCTGCCCTTCTGGCTGATTCTTAGCTAGTTTCCGGGGACAATCTCTGACACGATGCTCCAAAGACCCACACTCGAAACATCCTCTATCACCGGTCGAACAACTTCCCCAATGGGTTTTTCCACAGCGGTTACACTGAGTCGGCCTCTGATTAGCAGTCATGGGCCTTGCCGCCTGATTTGGCCCACTTGGCCTAGCCTTTTTCTGGATACCACCACTGGATCCAGCTGACCCAAATCCTCTCTTCTGATTATTCCTGCTATAACTTTGCCTCACAGCCTCCTTGATCCCTTCGGCTACCTTAGCCTTTTCCACTAGAGACGAGAACTCACGAACCTGCTGCGGGGCAATCAGTAACCTCAAATCATCTCGGAGTCCGTCCTCAAAGCGGACACAGCGCTCGTGCTCAGTAGTCACGTTGCCTCTAGCATACCTACTCAGCCTTAAAAACTCCGCCTCATATTCCGCTACTGACTTAGTTCCTTGCACTAGCCCTAGAAAAGCCTTTCTCTGCGCGTCATTGTAGCCGGTACCCACATACTTCTTCTGATAGGTGGTTTTGAAATAATCCCAAGTCAGATCATCTGCCGTAGCGCCATTTCGAACTGTCAGCCACCACTGATACGCCTCATCCTTTAGAAGCGATACGGCCCCTTTCAGCTTTTCTTCCTCAGTCAGGTCAAGATCATCCATGATCCTTTCAGTTGACTCTAGCCAGTATTCTGCTGCACTGGGTGCCACTCCTGACACACCCCGGAACACTTCCGCCCCGTTAGCCCGAATTCGCTCGGGAACAGACTTCCGAGCTCCTAGATTTCCACCAGCCCCAGCCACAATCTCCAGAACTCGCAATACCGCTTGCGATACTGCCTCGCCCCCGGTCTGATCCTGCTCCCCAGCTCTAAAAGTAGGAGGTGGTGGTGGCGGTGGTACTTCATTTTCAGAACCTTGTCCCGACTTCAGACACCGTCATCCTACCCCTACCGCGTCCACGGCGTCCACGTCCTCTAAAACTCATTCTATCTACCGCGCTTTAGTCTGATTAAGAAAATTTTTATGCGTTAGCATTTGTTTCACTTTATTACTCGCGAAGAAATTTTATGGATAGAGTTTTAATCAGAGATTCTTTCGAGCAGACAATGTTTCAGTCTTCTATCCTAGTTCACACAAAGGAGTTCATGCATCCATTCCCTAGTACTTTCCATACCTATTCGCTCTTCGGACATTTCTGCCCATTTCTAACCCAGGGGTATTTTCGTCATTTTCCCTACAGGGGTGTTTTCGTAATAACCGAAATTTTAAACTTTAGTAAAGCAGGTCAGGTTGAAATTCCCAAAACTGGAGGGTTTCTCTGGAAAATTTGCAAAATTTAGAGATATGGCATCGTTTTTGAAACCAGGGGGTGTTTTGGTAATTTGTCATTCAAGGGCAATTTTGTAATTTTGATAAATCGAGGGTATTTCCAACAGTTGTAAAACTTTGGGGATTCTTTTAAAAGTTTTCTTTTTCAAATAGTGATGTTTGTAAGGATTTTCAAAGATCAGGGTCCTTTCGGTAATTTTGCAATTTGAGGGCATTTTCGTAATTTTCCAAAACCAAAATATTTTGTTGATGATTTTCACAGTTAAGTTGTTGAATATTGGTAAAATAGTTGAAATTTTTGAGCAAAACCATTGAGCTGATATTTTATGAGTCAGGGGCGTTTTAGTAATTTTACCCCTAAGGGCATTTTTGTAATTTTCCACAAATCAAGTTTTCCGAGGAAAATGTTGTAAAAATGATGTTTTCAGATTTAAAAGAGTCATTGTAAAAATTTTGAAAACGTTAGGGTTGTTGTTGTTTCATTCTTTTTCGAAAATATGGCTAATTCCCTTTCGGGTTTTAGTCATTATGTTAGGCCTATGACCGAGCCCTCTTGGTCAGGGTGAACCAAAGCTACGCACCAGGCAGGATTCAAGTGAAGAGGAGGTGAGTCACGCGGACTGCTTAAATACCAAGCTCTCACCGAACCTTTCTAGACATGCGCACAGAGGTTGCCACACCACTGAGCCCTCTGAGTTAGGGTGAACCGAAGCTACGCACCAGGTAGGATACCTGCGAAGAGGAGGTGAGTCACGAGGACTGCTTAAATACCAAGCTCTTCCGGATCCACTCCTAGACATGCGTACAGGGGTTACCACACCCTAGCTCAGTGACTAAGTCATAGGTTGGTTTAGTTCTTTAAGTCTTATGTCTTGTTTGTGTGTTTGAGTAGTCTAAACCTAGGGTTCAAGTTCCTATAAGTCTATCTACGTTCCATGCTTCCTACCCTTCTACAGAATATAATTCACAAAGAGGTTTAGATGTACTTACCTGGGCGGATCGGTGCCGGAGACTCGGGCCATGCTGCTTAAAACCCAAAAACAATTCAAAAGGCCTACTAAAACATTTTTGGGCCTTGGGCCCCCACAACCGAGCTTTGAATTGGGCTCTGATACCAATTTTGTAACGACCCAAACCCGGCCCAAACACTATGGCCGAATCTAGTCTGTTACAAGGAAAATATTTTGAAAAATTCGTCTTTCTAAATCAATTTAAGTTGTTGAAAACCTTTTGTTTGAATGTCTTGTAAAAAAAACTTTATTTAGTTTTTATTAGAAAATTTATTTAAGCCAAGTTGATATAAAATTCCAAATGTGCCCGATGGCACGGTAAAAACAATTTTCGTTTTAAACTTGGAAAACATGTGATTTTAATTTAATTTTAATAATATAGTTTTAAACAAAATATCCAACATATGAGAAAAATAACAAAAAAAAT
Organism: Gossypium australe; assembly: GCA_005393395.2. Taxonomy (NCBI): domain Eukaryota; kingdom Viridiplantae; phylum Streptophyta; class Magnoliopsida; order Malvales; family Malvaceae; genus Gossypium; species Gossypium australe. The sequence goes on from CM016617.1 coordinate 106,088,925, forward strand.
AAAGTATAAGGAGGCCTTATTACATCCAAAATAAAATAAACCAATAATAAAATAAAATAACTAAATTTAAAGTTCAATTAATTCAAGTCCACTGCATGGCCACCTCGAGTCCATCCGGCTCTACATCCGCGATCTACATGTTACCTGAAAAATATAAAGGAGAAGGTGAGTCACCAAGACTCAGTATGTAACCCTTCCCTCGTTTTAAAAACATTTTTCATACACAACATATAACAATTAATATGCAAAATATCATGTGTCCCAACCTAGCCAGCCATACGCCACTGTCTACCCCGTTGTGGTACCAAACCACTGGTGGTGCCAAACCACCGGTGACATATAGTCACAATGTGTTACCAAAACACTGGTGTCCGTAGACACAAATCGGGTGATGGGGCCAACCCATCGTGTGATACCAAATCACTGGCAGACGATCCCATATCTCAAGTGGGGCCAACCCACGGTGGTGTTAACCACAGGGATAAGTCGCTATGAGGTGCCAAACCTCTGGAGGTACCAAACCTCTGGTGACCGTAGTCACAGTGTGTTACCAAAACACTGGTGCCTGTCGGCACAATATTTCTGCCCCCTCCACTCAATCAACCCACACAGTCAACAATCATACACATATTCATCATATGCATTAACACAACATGCTTCCCAAAAGCATAAAATAGCGAAATCATATGCATAGGTACTTACCTAATTCACCACTTATACCGTTATGGTATTCAAGCCATTGCTACATAAATCAAGTTAGCTTTTACATTTCTTAGCATAGTTAATAAGCTATATGGTGTGTATGTACACACCTGATATCGATGGTAGTCCTAAATTCCGAAAGAAAGCGTTGGTCACCACAGATCCACTTGTCCTATATTCGGCCAAATCCATGGATTAGTCTTATGGCCTATTCGGCCTAATTAACTTATTAGGGAGGGGTTCCTTGTGAACCCGAGATCTTACCTTAAAACTCTTTGCTATTATCCACCGTACTTGATACTCGAATCTGCTCGTCAGCCATCATTGATTAGTAAGTAAACCAATAGCCTTCGGCCTTTAATCGAATTGCTAGAATAAAGAAATTGATCTTACCACCACTTACCGAAAATGAACACTAAAGATCAGGGCCTGAGTCGACTGCTTCCGTTCCTTGAGCACCTAGAAGAATCGTTCACTACTCGATTAGAAGCCTTATAACCATTGCCGAAATCGGCACCTCCCCTTATAAAAGAAATCGACAGAAAAAGAAAGAAAAGGGAAGATAGACATTCGGCCAAGATCACTTACCACCTTATGAACCGATTGAAGGAGAGTCTAGAGGAGATTATTCCTGTTTGTTATTCGGCCAAGACTTGGAATATGTGGAGGGAAATTCGGCTATCAAAAAGGAAAAAGAAAAGGAAGACAAATGAAGAAATCGGTACTTCCAATGGTATATTCGGCCAGAGAGAGTTAATAGGGGAGGAAAGAAGTTTCGGCTAAAGGGCTTGAGAGAATGAAGAAAACGCAAGAGCAAAAGAGGGCTAGGGAATTCGGCACTTAGCAAAAATTGAAGAAAGGAAAACAAGGGGGTCAACTAATGTATTTATAGACACCAAGTACCCTTGCCGTCCACCCCTTCTAATTAATTCAAATAAATTTTGAATTAATCCCAATAATCCTTTGATAATCCAACTAATATTCAATAATCCTTTTAATCAATAATCCCCTTAATTATCCTACATTATCACATTATCAAAATGATAATAGTAATATCCTTAATTATCTTTTTAATATTAAGGAATTAAAATCCAATAAAAATTGCTCATATTATCCTAATATCTAAGTAGATAATAAAAAGAATTTAAGGAGAGAAAATCTCTCCCCCTTGTGCCGTCCACTTAAAATGCAAAAAGAGAGATTGCTGTGACTCGAACCAAGGTTCTCCCTTGCTCCTTGGTGGCGTCACATGCTAACTTTTAAGTGGGCTTACTTTGCCACTTATTCTAGGCTCATCTTATGTCCAAATTATCCCTATTTATTCTTATAACCCCCTTCTGCTAAGGCTCCCTACCTTAAAAGTTAAAAAGTGAAATTTTCTACCAAACCGAGCCAACACAAAGCCTTAAATTAATCATTATTATTCCATAAATAATATCACAGCAGTTCATACATAAGAAAAATAATTTATTTCCAAATAGCCCCATTTTTAGGATGTTACAGAGTCCATAGATTGAGTTAATGAAACACTAGGGGTTTTAATTAGAAAGAGATTTCAATTAATCAACCTAGGGTTAGATGTTATTAGCCTCAAGATAGATAATAATATAAATTAGGGAATCCTACGGATCAAGTCAAATGAATAAATCGTATGGTTTAAAGTTAGATAACAAGTGAAGTCTAGGTAGATTCTTCCTTGGGTATTGTCTCAATCAATTGGTTTTCCCAAAAGTATTTTCCCAATTCGTTCTCTGTGTCTTAGCATCCTTAGCTTAGTATTAGTTAGATAAACATCAAATCCCTTTTACTTTAGGCTAGATAATAGAAAGAAAGTCAGTACTAGTACTTTTGGTTCCCTTGGGTTCGACATTCCGATCTTGCCACTAAGCTATACTACTGTTCGATAGGTGCACTTGCCTTAATCGTGGTAATAGTTAGTTTCTAGGCTCGATCATTCATTGTATAAATATTAAAGCTTTCAGACTACGATCAAGTTTTTGGCGCCGTTGCCATGGAACTGAAATATTAGGAACGCTCAATTTTTATTACTTTAGCCATTTTTCTTTTATTTATTTATTTCTTTCTAATTTTTACTTTTAGTTTTCTAATCTCTCTATTATTTTTTCTGGTAGGTTTTTCTAGTTTATGACTAGAAGGAACCCGTCAGGACCATTACTTTTTGACGGTGAGATCGAGGCAACTATTCGTAGAAACCGAAGAGAAATTAGGCGAAGTTTACAATACATTGAAGAAAAGTAAGAAAACATCATCAATCCTCCTAAAGAGATGGCTGAGAATCAGAATAATCCATTACCTCCGGTGGCTATGGAAAATCCGGTGAATCAAAATCTTGCTCCTCGTACTATGTATAATTATGCTAAGCCTAGTTTAACAGGTACTGAATCAAGTATTGTTAGACCTACTATTGCTGCAAATAATTTCAAATTGAAACCTAACACTATACAGATGATACAACAGTTTGTTCAGTTTGATGGTTTGCAGGATGAGGATCCTAACACACACTTAGCGAACTTTTTAGAATTATGCGATACATATAAAATTAATGGCGTTTCTGATGATGCCATTCGCCTTCGGTTATTTCCCTTTTCTTTAAGGAATAAAGCCAAACAGTGGTTGAATTCTCTTCCATGAGGATCGATCACTACATGGGAGCAAATGACAGAAAATTTTTTGTTAAAATATTTTCCGCCGGCTAAAATGGCTAAGTTGAGGAATGATATCTCTTCTTTTGTGCAGATGATTTAGAAACACTCTACGATGCATGGGAGAGATACAAGGATCTATTGAGAAGGTGCCCTCACCATGGGTTACCCTTGTGGCTACAGGTTCAAACCTTTTATAAAGGTGTGAACCCCTCAACTAGGTAGCTTATTGATGCAGTCACCAGTGGAACCCTGAACAACAAGACCCCTAAAGCGGCTTATGAATTTATTGAAGAGATGTCACTGAATAACTGTCAGTGGCAAGTTATGAGGACAAAGCCGACAAAAGCTGCCAGTTTTTTCAACCTCAACGCAGTCACTATGCTATCAACCAGGTAGAGCTTTTGAATAAAAAGATTGACGGTTTGTGTAGTTCTTCGTAGGTACATCCAGCAATGCAGTGCGATATGAATGGAGGAGGGATGAGAAATACAAAATATCCACCTTACAACCCGAGCGCTGAAAACGAACAAGTTCACTATATGGGTAATAATTCTAGACCTTAAAATAACCCGTATAGTAATACTTATAATCCAGGTTGGAGGAACCTCCCCAATTTCTCATGGGGTGGCCAAGGAAATCAAAGACAACAACCTTCTCCAGGCTTCCAACAACAACCCTACCTACAAGAGAAAAAGTCGAACCTCGAAGAGATGCTTACGAAATTTATCGCGGTGTTAGAAACTCGCTTCCAGAACACCAAAACAACCATAAAAAACCAGCAAGCATCGATTCAAGGGATCGAGAGCCAAATAGGTCAGCTTGCTAAACTAATTTCAGAACGACCACAAGGCAGCATGCCAAGCAACACTAAAACTAACCCAAATGAGCAACTTCAGGCTATTACTTCCCATAATAGTGAAGGGTTAAATGAACCAAAATTGAGGCAAGAGAATGTGGTAAGGAAATGTAAGGTTGAGGGAAACCATGATAAACAGAAACCATCAATTACAGAGTACCAACATCGTGTGCCATACCCCAATGCAATGAAGGAAGACAACACAGATGAATAATTCGGTAACTTTCTTAAACTTCTAAAGAAATTACATATTAACTGTAACACCCCAAACCCGGCCTAGAAGTTAGGCGCGAATTGGCATGTCACATCAAAAGGTTGTATAAAACCATACGATCTTTAAAAACCTTTCCTCAATTTAAAAACTTTTTATCAATGAAAACCCCGAGTTTCGTCGCTTAACAAATAAAATTTGCTTAAAGTTGTTTCCCTTGCTTAAACTTTTTGCATTATTCTCAAATCCCTGAATTTTGTCTTTTTTTCAAGTCACTTTTTCATATCACTATTAGAACAAATTCTGGTTGATTTATGATTTTTATTGATATGTCTTGAATTAAAACATAGGCGGTTGTGCATTGATTATTTAAACTTGAAGGCTTTAGAGAATCAAGCATGATAAGTTGATTTTTTTTGAAAATTAAAAATTTGCTAGGTTATTTTCCCAAGTTTAGGTATTATCTTGAAATTTGAAGTTCACAGGGTTGACATCAAAAACCAATAATTTCTGTGAGATTTTGAGCTTTTAGAGCATATATTTTTCTTGCTCACTTTATTGATTATGAGTGTGTCAACATTGATCTGTTATTCTAGAACTTGCTTCGATTATACATGTCGAGACCACATTTTTGATTTGATATACTGAGATGATAAAGGCACCTAGGATTTAACCCACTTACTTCCCAAAAGGCCTACCTCCATAATTAGCCCTTAGTGAACCCCCTTGATCCTAATAAACCATTCATTGATTTACCCCTTATATTAACCCCCAACACTTACTCTTTTTGATTCACTAAGAATTTTTCCTATTAACCTTTTTATCGAGGTTTGATTTGAGAAGTTGCCTAACTATGTTTTCCATTTCAGTTGTTAAATTCTTATTATTGTACTTGATTTGTTCTTAAAAAAAAGTTGGAAGTATATCCATTATTAGTTCTATGTTTTTTATGAGCTTAAACAGTAATTCTCACATCTTTAGAAGAAGCTTGTATTAATGTAATTATTCATTATTAGTCTTTTTTTCTAGTTCGATAATTTGTCAATTCGATCTCGATTCTAACCTCTTCTTTCAGCCTGTGACCACACCCCTAACCAAGCCACGTTACAACCCTTTTTAAAGACCTTTTGATCGATGCATCATCTCAATTTATAGTGGTGGAGATTTGATTTTCATGCAAGCCTAGGGTAATAACTTTTCATGTTGACTATTGAGTGCTTAATTTCTTGTCCCTTAAACACTTCGAGTGATTTGAGTGAATCCTTAGTGAGGATGTTAACTCTGTGATATTTTGAATCAAAGGTGATTACTTAGATAAGGGGGGATACCTATGTTTTTCATGAATAAAATGCTCAACTTTAATTGTTTGAAATTCTAATGTTCTTTTAGTAGAATTCTCAATGTATGGTTACTTATAGATTATTTTGAGCCATCATTGATAGGAATTATAAATTGAGAAGAACGAATTTTAACTGAGGATTTTGCTTGAGGACAAGCAAATGCTTAAGTGTGGAGGTATTTGATAAACCGTAATATATACATATTTTAATCCCACATTTGGCATACTTTTGGATGATTTACCTCTTGAATTGTAGAATTTGATGCTTCTAATCCTTTAATTTCATGTTTTATACTTAGGAGAGCATAGGAGGATGAAAAGAACAATAAACGAGCCAAAAATGGAGAAAATGGGCCAAAGTATGAAATCAACACGGCTTGGAGTTCACGACACGACCGTGCCACTTTAGCAGACTTGAACACGGCCCGGGGCTCGATTCACACGAGCGTGTCCCTACCGTGACCTATTTTAAATCCACTCGAAAAAGGATACTTAGAGGCTGAGAAAGACATTCCGAAGTCTATATAAACACCCTAAGTATGACCTAAAGGGGGAAGCGAAGCCAGAGAGGGCTGAATACAGGGAATTACTACAAGAAAGCCAGTTGATCCATCTCAGAAGCCGGAATCACGCTCAAGACTAAGGATTTTCCCTTCAATTTCCTTCAGGGGGTTTTAGGGTTTTCTTTATGTTTTGTTATTTAATTTCCTCTGGGATGTATTTTTTTATAATTATGAACTAAACCCCTCAAATACCTGAGGGGGGATGAAACCTAAGACGGATCTTGTTATTGTTTTCTGAACTGTATGATAAATATTTGATTTGTTCTTAATTATGTGTTCTTAATTCTTGTGTTAATATTTCAGGATATTGATTCAAGTATTGATGTGCTTATTCAGAGGAGCAAAAGTCCCTGTTTAAAAGTAGATCTAGCATAATTAAGTGGAGTTGATCGCACTCCTAGAGATAGGACGACGAAAATCTACCGGATTAGGGTCAAACCTAATATGGGAGTTCATAGATCGAGTTACTGCAACACTAAGGGTTTTAATTAGAAAGAGATTTCAATTAATCAACCTAGGGTTAGACGTTATTAGTCTCGAGAGAGATAATAATATAAATTAGGGAATCCTATGGATCAAGTCAAATTAATAAATCGTATAATTCAGAGTTAGATAACAAGTGAAGTCTTGGTGGATTCTTCCTTGGGTATTGTCTCAATCAATTGGTTTTCCTAAAAGTATTTTCCCAATTCGTTCTCTGTGTCTTAGCATCCTTAGCTTAGTATTAGTTAGATAAACATCAAATCCCTTTTATTTTAGGCTAGATAATAGAAAGAAAGTCAGTACTAGTACTTTTGGTTCCCTTGGGTTCGACATTTCGGTCTTGCCACTAAGCTATACTACTGTTCGATAGGTGCACTTGCTTTAATCATGGTAATAGTTAGTTTCTAGGCTCGATCATTCATTATATAAATATTAAAGCTTTCAGACTACAATCATTGTGGCTCAAACTTCTTTGCAGGAAATCCCTAGGGAGAAAGTGATGAAGCCACATTCTATCCTATGCGACGAACACAGAACGACTCATGAGGAGCGAAGGCTTAAGATCGATGAACTAGACGAATGGAGTACACATGGCAAGGAGAAACCAAGAATACATGAAGCCAAACTGAAGCAACTCCATAGTGTGCTTAAGGAGGGAATGAACCACTTCAAAGTTGGGGACCAGGTACTGTTAGATGAAACTGACCCTCAAATAACCACTTCAGAGCTTAATGCAAACAGATCGACTCCTTTTACGGTACTCAATGTCTTCCCATACGGAATAGTCGAGGTAACTCATTCTAATTTCGCACTTTTAAGGTAAATGCTACTCGACTCAAATCGTATGTTGATAATAGAATTAATAGCGAGAAAGAGGAGTCTCGACTCTACGAACAATAGTAACCAAGTGAAAACAAGGTAAGTCGAGCTTAGACTCTAAATAAGCTCTTTTCGAGAGGCAACCCGAGCATTAACATGCCTAATCTACTAATTATATTTTATAAAAATTTTCAAAATTAATTAAAAAAATGGTGTTTTTAAACCCCAAACGGCTTGGACACACGGGCGTGTCCCTGGCCGTGTGGATCCTAGGACTTAGTTTTTAAATTTTAAATAAATCGACAGAGGGCTATACGGCTTGGCAACATGGTCGTGTCACCCACATGGCCTAGAAACACGGGCGTGTCCTTGGTTGTGTGGATCCTAGAGCTTTAAAATTCTAAAAGTTGACAGAGACACGGCCTAAATATATTCCACACGGGCGTGCGACGCGGCCGTGTGGACCACACATCTAGACACACGGGCGAGTCTTAGGCTGTGTGAAAACTGGAGCTTAATTTTTCAAATTTCAAAATTTAAAACAAGTCAAGGGGCTCCACGGGCAATACACATGGCCATGTGTGAGATCACACGGGCGTGGGAGAAGCGAAGGATGATATACATGGCCGTGCGACTCAGCCGTGTAAACCACACGGCCTGGACACATGGGCGTGTCTGAGGCCGTGTGAAAACTGGGCTATTTTTTTCCCTCGACGAACACGGGTTGAAAACAAGCCACACGGGCGTGAGACACGGCTGTGTGGTCCAACAGGGACCCTCACACAATCGTGTCACCCCATAAAAACCCTAACCCCTTTTCTCTTTTCTTATTTTGTCTTGTTGTTTTATCTTATTTCTATTTCTATTTTTGTTTTTATTTTTGTTTTTATTTTATTTGTCTTGTATGTTTCTTATTATATTTTAAAGACTTGTATATTATATTTTGAACTATATTTTAGTTATTATGGTTGTTCCTAATCGAGTAATCCTTTAATCTTCTCCACTAGTTGTGTTTATTTTCTTAATAGCTTGCTCAGAATCATGCACTACATTTAGCCCTCTCTACAATTCCACTAGTCACCAATTTGAGGACTTCATCCAAAATTTAGGGCAGTTTCACTTCTCTCCCTCTCTTATGATATTCTATTTATACTGTCATTATATATATTTATACATTGAGGACAATGCATATCTTAAGTGTGGGGAGGTTATTTATATGATTATTAGAAAATGCCTGAATTATGTCTTGTATTCAAGTAATTTTCTCATTTTATTATTAGAATGAATTTTTATCGATTTGTGATCTTTATTGATATGTTTTAGATTAAATTCATAGGTAATTTTGCCTTGATTGTTTAAACTTTAAAGACATTAGAGAATCAAGCATGATAAGTCTATTTTCAGAATAAAAAAAATTTGCTAGGTTGTTTCCCTAAATTGAGGTATTACCTTGAAGTTTGAGATTTGTAAGATTGATATCAAATACCATAATTTTTGTGAGATTGTGAGCCTTTAGAGCATACACTTTTCTTGCTCACTTTATTATTGGTTATGAGTGTGTCAATACTAATTGGTTATTCTAGAACTTGCTTCGATTATACATGTTGAGACCACACCTTTAATTTGATATACTGAGATGATAAAGGCACCTAGGTTTTAACACACTTATCCCAAAAATCCTACCTTTATAATAAACCCTTAATGAACCCATTTGAGCCTAATAAACCGTTTCTTGATCTACCCTTAATATTAACCCATAACTCATTCTTTTTGATTTATTGAGAATTTTTCCTATTGCATTGACCTCTCTTTTGTCGAGATTTGATTTGGTCAGTTGCCTAACTATGTTCTTTGTTTCATTTGTTAAATTATCTCTTTTATCCTTAACTCAAAAAAAAAAAAAAGTGAAAAAAAGAGAGTAAAAAAAGTGAAAAGAAAAAAATGTACATTTATTTTAATTATTACTAGTTCTATGTTATTTGAGCTTAAACGGTTAATTTCACATTTTGAGAAGAAGCTCATGTTATTATTGATAAGTTTTCAATTGATATAATTATTCAGTAATAGTTTATTTTTCTAGTTAGGTAAATTGTCAATTCGATCTCGATTCTAACCCTCTATTTCAGCCTTTATCCACACCTTTAACCCAAACCCCATTACAATCCTTTAAAGACCTTTTGATTTATGTATCATCTCATTTTATAGTGGTGGAGATTTGATTTTCATGCAAGCCTATGGTAATGACTTCCCATGTTTGACTTTTGAGTGCTTATTTTTGAACCTTAAGCACCTTAAGTGATTTGAGTGAATCTTTAGTGAAGATGTCAAATCTTGTCGGTTTTGAATTAAAGGTAATTACTTAGATAAGGGGAATTACCTATGTTTACATGCTTTAAAAATGTGTGACTTGGATTGTTTGAATCTTTAGTGCTCTTTTAGTTGAACTATCAATGTGTGATTATTTGTGAATTATGATAAAACATTATTGCTGAGAATTATGAATTGAGAAAACTTAATTTTAATTGTGAGTTGAGGATTTTGCTTGAGGACAAGCAAATGCTTAAGTGTGGGGATATTTGATAAACCATAAATATAACATATTTTAATTCCATGCTTGACATATTTTTGGATGATTTATGATGAAAATTAGTGACTTTGATGCCCCTAATCACTTAAATTCATGTTTCTATACTTAGTAGAGCATTTGGGAGCAAAATGAGCGAAAAAGGGCCAAAATCAGAGTTTTCAGGATCCACACAGGCTAGCCACACGCCCATGTGCTAGCCCGTGTAGATTTCACACCCTACTTCCTTATTACGCGGAAAAACCCAATTTTTAGGTTCCTGAGCATTCTAAAGTCTATAAATACACACTAGAAGAGGACCTAAGAGAGCACAAAGAGTAGAACGAAAAAATTACTCGAAGTGTAACACCCCAAACCCGACCTATGCGTTATGGCCGGATCTGACATGTCACATGAGAAAAATATATTTAAGTCCTTTTCATTCGTACGTAAATAGGTATTGATTTGTTAAAATCAAGAAAAACAATTTTGATTTAAAATATTTGACAAAATATTACTAACTTCGAAGATTGATTGATAAATTGATAGATTTGAACTAATGATTTTACAAACCGTGACTTTTGAAAAATATTGATGAAAATTTGAGAGAAAATTTCCGAGTTAAAAATATTTTTATAAGTTTATTATAAAATCCATTTGTGCATCCATTTTAGAAAATCTTTATTTAAGTTTTTAGAAAAATCCCATTTAAGTAATTTGAGCAAAATGTAAGTACGTCAAACATAAAGCAAAATAAAATAATCCAGAGGCCTTATTACATCATTTAACTCAAAATAGTAAAGTAATAAAGTGAACGAAATAGAAATCTAAAGTCCAAGTAAAACCATTTCTGAAGTATGGCCCCCACCAAGTCATCCATGGCCCAAGTCCATGTCACTGAGCATTACCTGCAAGGGTTAAGGAAACGGAGTGAGTTACTAGAACTCAGTGTATAATCCCCTTACCGTCGTCCACTGGGCCAGAACCCATTTAGCAAAATTTTGGGCCTAAGCCTCTTTTACATAATAATGTATCAAATAAATCAAATGAATGTAATGCAACCCAACCCAACCTAATAATCTATCCGCTACACACCACCCGTACCATCCCATCACACCTGTGGGGATCAAGTCAACCCACCCCGCCAAACACACCAATCGCAGGCATTTTGCCATTTATAATATATTTTGATTGTGGCCAAGCCACCAGAATCATAGTGAATCATATTAACAAACATTTTTTTGTGGCAGTGCCATCGGAATCACTTCTCTTTAACATTTTCCCATCCCATGCAAAATTATATAAATACAACATACATAGTAAATCATGATATTTACAAATATAAACAACAATCATTAATTCAAATATTCATTACAAAAATTCGGCCCATTATAACACTTTGCAAATCGGCCCATTAGGGCAATCTATCAAATCGGCCCATTAACGGCATTTTCGTAATTCTCGCAGTGTTAATACCGATTTTGACAAATTTATCAAAATAGTGTTGTAACACCCCAAACCCGGTCAAAACGCTACGATCGAATCTGTCATGTTACAAGAAAGAAAGTTCAAAATCAAAACCATGAGAAAAAAAAATTTCGCATTGAATCGCCTTCGGTGAAGATTTTAAAACAACGTCAACTTGGCTAGAGTCGTAATATAGTTCAGGTTTCGTAATCCGAAGTCAAAATTTAAGAAAAATTTTAATGAGCAATCAATTGAAAACAACATTTCATCTTAGTATGTAAAATCTGAGTTAATTTGCTACTAAAACCCGATCTTAGTTAACCAATTATAAAATCTTAAAATCTTAAAATTTTTAAGTTTAGAAAAACACCCACTTAGATTATTTATTAGGCATGCTATAACAATTAAAATAAAGTAGTAAGAATAAAACCAAATTAACGATTAAACGGCCTTATTACAATACCAAAATCCAAATCAAAGTGGTAATAATCCGAAATAAATATTAAAGATAAAGTTACTTAAAACATTATGCATGGCCACCTCGAGTCCACCTCGGCTCCATATCTGCGGTCAAAGAATTACCTACAAAATTCAGCAGAAGGGGGTGAGTCACCGAGACTCAGTGTGTAAATCCCCATCTCAATGAGCTTCGGCCTCTCACACAAATTCATATATTAAGTATGGATGTAATGCAACCCAACCAACCTATTATGCCCATCCACCATATCTCCTGAATCTACCCAGTATCTGTGGCACCTAGCCACTGGTGGTACCTAACCACTGGTGGTTCCAAACCACTGGTGACAAATGTCACAGAAAAGAATACGTGGGGCCAACCCACTTGTGGTACCAAACGACTGGTGACAATCCCGTAATAAATATATGTGGGGCCAACCCACTATGGTACCGAACCACTGGGACGAGTCACAAATTAATGTATATATGTGATACCAAACCACTGGTGGTTCCAAACCACTGAGACTTAGTCACAAAAGGTAATATGTGGGGCCAACCCACTTGTGGTACCAAACCACTGGTGACAGTCTGAAGGAGTTCATGTTTTCTCCCTCTTCGCATCATACCCCAAGTCTATGCCATTTTTAACAGTCAATATGATATGATCATGCTCTCAAATGCATAACAATCAACCATTTCATTCATACATACTTTTACTCACAATAGAGCATTATGGAACTTACCCGGAGTCTTCGACCCAACCCACGAGGGTATTTTTGTGACCAATATCGTCACTTCAGCTTTTAGACATAACAGTTCATAACATAATTAACAAAGAAAATGTGTGAAAGTTACACACCTGATGACACGTAACACCACACTCTCTATGTCGACACTATCGCTAAGCGGAACTACTGCTATCTGCCTACGACTCTGCTCTGAAGCCGGCCCACAACCCTGTGGCCAATCTCGAACTGCTGACACTGCTCGCTTCTTAAACTTAGGGATCGAACCCGAAGGTTTACTTCCCTCCCCAACTTGTATGTTTCTTGCATCCATCAAAAAGCCTCGGTCAATAAATCACTACGAACAAAATGTTTGAATAACCACCCAACTGGGTTAAGGTGACGGATAATAGATAAATCGATTAATAGAACAACTAAAGAGAATCTTCTTACCTAAGTCGATTGAATCCAGAAGTCAGAAGGCTTGGTTTAAGAAGTTGATCGAACACCTATACAAATACCAAGTGAGATTCGATTTGAAAGAGAATAGATTAAAGGAGATGGCCTTTCGACCAAAGAAGAAACATGAGCCCTCCTTTCACCATTCGGCCATAATACCCACACCACCACTCACCTTTGAATAACCCCCCAAAGATTCGGCACAAGCAGTCAAAGCAGAGAAGATTCGGCTTGGAGATGGTACTCTAAATGAATAAACAAACACAATGATCAGGGGTTCAGTTTCCAGAGAAGAAGAATGACAACAACTCAACAGAGTTTAAAGGAAAAGATTCGGCCACGGGGGAAAAAGAAAAAGAAAAGAGAGTAATAAAGATCTTACCAAGATATGGAATGAGAACTCGGCTATGATGAATTATTCAGGAAAAGAGAACAAATAGAGTGATGCTGAGATTGAGAGGTTTCGGCTAAGAGAGAAAATGGGGGGTGTAGGTTCGGATTTTAGTGCATGGAAGAGGAAGTAAGAACCACAACAATGGGAGTCAAGAGGATTCGGCAAGAGAGAAGTTCATGAGAGGAAAAAGAAATAAAAAGGAGATGAGAATGGGGTTAGGGGTTTCGACTTTTTGATGATGCAAATGAAAAGAAAGAAAAAGAAAAGTGATAAAATGGTAAGAGGGTTCGGCTAAAAGAATGAAATGAGATGAAGTGTAGGGTAAAGTACCTGTAGGTTTTCGGCTTCTGAAGATAAGGTAGAGGATCTAAGTTGCCGAAATACAAAAGAGAAAGAGAGAAAAGAACTGGTTTCGATTTTAGTCATAAAAAAAGAAGAAACAATACTGCTCTTTAGAAATTTCGGCTACTCAAAGAAACTACCCGAAATGCACCACACTCAACTGCCGAAACAGAATGAAACTAAAGAGCTCAACACCTAAAGCTGACCCTTTGAATTTCGGCACACACCCACCGTAAAACCGAATGCCCCACTCACCTAACACCTGTTTCAAAATTCAGCTAGCATCCTACACCACCTTCAACCCCTTGATTCTCTCCTAACTTCACTCCCCACCTCCTATTCAAAATAGTTTGAAAACTTCAAACTCCTCCTTTTTCTCTCAGCCTCATGTTTGAAATATTTGACTTGATCAACATCCCCCCTTTCAAGGTCCCTAGCCGAATCCATCACCTCTCCCCTTGACGCCAAAATGATTCCTCCAAAATGAGCTCCTTGTGACTTGAACCTGCTCCCTCTCCTACTCCCTGTGGCGTCACTTACCAGCATCTTAAGTGGCACCTCCTTGCCACTCTGCCACTCCTTTCCTTGTGTCAACCAAACACCAACATAATCTCTTAAGTCCTATCCCATTCAGCTCTCCCCTAAAGTGCCTAAAACAGAAATTTTAGCCAAGGCTCGGGCTTAACCTCAAGCCTCCCCGAAACCCCCAAACACACCAACACAACATACAGAGCATAGCATAAACACAGAAACACATCAAATGCAAAGCCCCCCAATTCAGGATGTTACAGTTCTACCCCCTTAAAAATAATTTCGGCCTCGAAATTACCTGGTTAAAAGAGTTGAGGGTATTGCTGTCGCATAACATCCTCTGGCTCCACGTAGCTTCTTCTGATCTATGATTCCGCCACAACACTTTAACCAAAGGAACTGATTTCTTACGCAATACTTTGACATCACGATCCAAGATCTGCACTGGATCTTCTTCAAAAGACAGGTCTGGGCTTACTTCAATTTCTTCCACTGGTACCACATGAGATGGATCCGAACGGTAGCGTCTTAGCATCGAAATGTGAAACACATCATGAATCTGACTTAACTCTGAAGGTAGCTCGAGCTGATAGGCTACTGGTCCCACACGCCTCAACACGCGATAAGGCCCGATGAATCTGGGGCTTAACTTACCCTTCCGGCCAAACCTTAGCTCCTTCTTCCATGTGACACCTTTAAGAAAACCTTGTCACCACTGCAAATTCTATGTCTTTACGCTTCAGATCGGCATAGGATTTCTGCCTGTCGAGGCTTCCTTCAACCGAGTCCGAATTAACTTAACCTTATCTTCCGTTTCAGAAACCAATTCTGGACCCAACAACTGACGCTCACCCAACTCTGTCCAACATGTAGGAGTGCGACACTTCCGACCATACAACGCTTCATACGGTGCCATCTGAATACTAGATTGGTAGCTGTTGTTATACGCGAATTCTGCCAACGGTAGAAATTCCTCCCAACTACCTCTAAAGTCTAAGACACAGCCCCTCAACATATCTTCCGAGATCTGAATCACCCTCTCCGACTGTCCATCAGACTGTGGATGAAACGCTGTGCTGAAATCCAACTTCGTACCCAACGCTTGATGCAATGCCTTCCGAAATCTTGATGTAAACCTGGGGTCCCTGTCTGAGATGATAGACACTGGTACCCCGTGCAACCTCACGATCTCTGCCACATACAACTTAGCTAATTTTCGTAGAGAGTAGTCGACACGAATTGGTATGAAATGAGCAGACTTCGTCAAACGATCAACTATTACCCAAACTGAATCCTTCTTAGTAGGCGTAAGGGGTAGCCCACTAACAAAATCCATCGTAATCCTTTCCCACTTCCACTACGGAATCTTGACTGGTTGCAACAACCCCGAAGGGAACTGATGTTCTACTTTTACCTGCTGACACGTCAAACAGACACGTCAAACACCTACCCACAAATTCGGTTACTTCTCTCTTTAGACCCGACCACCAAAACTGTTCTTGCAAATCCCGGTACATCTTATTGCCTCCAGGATGCATAGCGTATGGACTGCTATGTGTTTCCTGAAGAATCTTTTGCCTCAAATCCACATCTTTTGGCATGCAAACCTTCCCACGGAAACATAAAACTCCATCACTATTCAAACTGTAATCCTCTAATTCACCATCCTGCACTTTCAGAAGTTGAGCCCTCTAAACATCATCTGTTAACTGTTTCTCTTTAACCTGACTTACCCATGTCGACTTCACTTGCAGTTCCGCTAATAAACTTCCGTCGTCGTATAAACTAAGGTGGGCAAACATTGCTCTCAAGTCTGATATTACCTTAAGGCTCAACGCGTCTGCCACCACGTTAGCCTTACCCGGATGGTACTCAATCGAGCAGTCATAGTCCTTCAACAGCTCGATCCACCTCCGCTGTCTTAAATTCAACTCCTTCTGAGTAAGGAGATATTTCAAACTCTTGTGATCCGTATAGATGATGGACTTCTCCCCATATAAATAGTGCCTCCAAATCTTCAAGGCGAAAACCACTGCAGCTAGCTCCAGGTCATGCGTCGGATAATTTACCTCGTGAGATCTCAATTGCCGAGAAGCATACGCTACCACCTTCCCTTCCTGCATCAACACACATCCTAACCCCGTATACGACGCATCACAATAGACGGTAGACTCCTTCCTCGCCTCTGGTTAAATTAACACCGGCGCCTCTGTCAAAATCTTCTTCAGCTTCTCAAAACTTTCCTACTGTTTATCTGACCAAACGAATGATACCCCTTTCCGTAATAGCTTGGTTAACGGTATGCAATCAAAGAGAACCCTTCAACAAACCTTCTGTAATACCCAGCCAGACCAAGAAAACTCTAAATTTCCGCCACAGACTTAGGTGGTTTCCAATCCAACACAGCTTCTATCTTCTGAGGGTCAACCCTAATCCCCTCAGTTGACACCACATGGCCCAAGAAGGTAACTTCCCCTAGCCAGAACTCGCACTTATTGAACTTAGCTAACAACTGCTTCTCCCTCAGAATTTGCAAAACCACTCGAAGATGCGAATCATGCTCCTCCTCAGACTTTGAATACACCAGGATATCGTTTATAAACACCACGACGAATTGATCCAGATAGGGTTGAAAAACTCGATTTATCATGTCCATAAATGCTGCTGGTGCATTCTCAACCCAAACGGCATCACCAAGAATTCGTAGTGACCATAGCGAGTACGAAACGCCGTCTTATGAATGTCCGCCTCCTTGACCTTAAGCTGATGATAGCCCAACCTCAAATCTATCTTGGAGAAGACTGATGCTCCCTTAAGTTGGTCGAACAGGTCGTCTATCCTCGGCAACGGGTACTTGTTCTTGATTGTCAACTTGTTCAACTGACGGTAATCAATATACATACGCATTGATCCGTCCTTCTTCTTAACGAATAGCACCGGCGCTCCCCAAGGTGATACACTTGGTCGGATAAAACCCCGATCTAACAGTTCTTGAATCTGCGCTTTCAGCTCCACTAACTCCTTCGGCGCCATTCTATATGGGGCAATAGAAACTGGCGCTATTCCCGGTAGGAGATCAATACCAAACTCCACCTCACAATCCGGAGGTAATCCCGGAAGCTCTTCTGGAAAAACATCAAAAAATTCCTCTACCGCTCAAACATTCACCACAGTTGATTCCTTGACCCCCAAAGCACAAACATAAGCTATAAACGCCATACATCCTTTCCTCACCATTCTCTCGGCCTTCAAAACGGATACCACATTAGATAGGTAATTCCTTCTCTCACCTATCACCACCACCTCTTCACCCTCAAAAGTTCTTAACACCATGTGCTTGGCTGCACAGTCCAAATTTGCCTGATACTTCACAAGCCAATCCATACCTAAGATCAAATCGAACTCCTCGAATGGCAGTTCCATCAGATCAGCCGGAAAAACTACCCCTTGAACTTCTAGGGGTACATCCCTATAAAGTTTGTTCACCACTACAGATTATCCTAGAGGGCTAACTACAGTCATCTCCCTAGAAGAAGTCTGAGAGTCTAAATTCAGAGTTCCCGATATAGTACTAGCAACATAAAAGTGTGTTGAACCAATATCAATCAAAGTAGTATAAGGCAACCCATAAATAAGGAACGTATCGGTTATGATGTCCAGTGCGTCGCCCTACTCTCGGCGCTTAGCTGTATAGACCAACCCAGGCTGTCTTGCGTCTGTATTCCCAGGACCTCTGCCCGGTGCTCCACGGCCCCGACCGAACCTATTACCTCCTCTGGCTGGACCACGACCCATCTGCGATTGCTGACCATCTCTTCTGAATTGTGCACGTCATTGACCCTTCGATTGTGCCCTGACTGGTCTTCGTGGGCAATCCTTTATCCGATGATCCAAAGACCCCAATTCAAAACATCCTCTATTACCTGCCCAACACTCTCCCTAATGAAATTTTTCGCATCGAGTACATTGCGGTGGCCACTGAACAGCAACAGGCTTCGCAGCTTCAGTCGGCCCACCTACTCTAGGCCTTTTCTGAAAACCCCCAGTAGACCCTGGTGGCCCAAAACTCCTTTTATTCCTATTCCTCTCCTGATTCTGCTTTTCGGACTGCTTCACCTCCTCGGCTATCTTATCCTTTTCCACAAGAATAGCAAATTTCCTTTCTCGCTGTGGAGCTATCAGCACTCGTAGCTCATCTCTTAGCCCATTCTCAAACTGAACACAACGTTCATGGTCCGTGGTCACAATACCCCGAGCATAACGACTCAAACGTAAGAATTCTACCTCATACTCGGACACCGACTTACTCCCCTGAACCAGGTTCAGAAATGCCTTACGCTGCGCATCCACATAACTTGATCTGATGTACTTCCTCTGGAATGCTGTTTTAAAGAAATCCCAGGTGATATCATCAACCATCGTACCATCCCTGACTGTGATCCACCATTGATAGGCCTCGTCTCAGAGAAGAGACACGATCCCTTTTAACTTCTCCTCTGCCGTGAAGTCAAGATCATCCATTATACGCTCAGTTGCTTCTAACCAGTATTTAGCTACGTTGGAGGCTACGCCAAAAATGCCTCTAAATATTTCTGCTCCATTGGCTCAGAGTCGTTCAGACACAGATTTCTGAGCCCCCGTACCCATGCCTGCCCCAGCAACTCTCTCCAAGACCCGTAGCATCGCCTGAGACACCGTATTGTCTCCCCCTGTTTGGTCTTGAAACTCTGCTTCCGCACCTGGCAGTAGCGGTACCTCATTTCCTGACCCATGACCAGACCCTACTGGTTCCGATACAGTAATCCTGCCCCTACCATGACCACGTACATTACGCCCACGTCCTCGAGTGCTCATGACTAACGTTCGCGATTTAATCTGATTAGGAGTTTTATGAGTTAGTCTTTCTTTCTTCCACTGTTTATTAACCGATCAGTCATATGAGTATATTACCAAAGTAGTTGTTTTCGCATACATATGCTTTCCTACAGGCTTCAGTCTCTAGGGTAAATTTCCTATTACTAACAATCATATCACGGAATAATTAAATCACCCAACCAATGAGTAGAAAAATTACCGTCGCGGATCAGTGTCGGAGACTCAGGTGTCATGCTTCCCGAGAACATGTATTTTATTGAAACCATTTTTCAAACCATCTACTGAAAAATAATTTGGTCCTTACACTCACAGTCGAGCTTTTGAACCTGGCTCTGATACCACAATTGTAACACCCCAAACCCGGTCAAAACGGTACGACCGAATCTGGCATGTTACAGGGAAGAAAGTTCAAAATCAAAACCATGAGAAAAAAATTTCGCATTGAATCGCCTTTGGCGAAGCTTTTAAAAAACGTTTGCTTGGCTAGAGTCGTAATACAGTTCAGGTTTCGTAATCCAAAGTCTTTAAGAAAAATTTTAATGAGCGATCAATTGAAAACAACATTTCATCTTAGTATGTAAAATCTGAGTTAATTTGTTACTAAAACCCGATCTTAGTTAACCAATTATAAAATCTTAGTTTAGTAAAACACCCACTTAGATTATTTATTAGGCATGCCATAACAATTAAAATAAAGTAGTAAGAATAAAACCAAATTAACGATTAAACGGCCTTATAACAATACCAAAATCCAAATCAAAGTGGTAATAATCCGACATAAATATTAAAGATAAAGTTACTTAAATCATTATGCATGGCCACCTCGAGTCCACCTCGGCTCCTTATCCGCGGTCTAAGGATTACCTGCAAAATTCAACTGTAACATCCTGAATTTTTGGGCCTATGCGTTTAATGGGTGAATATGTGTAATGAGTTAATTTGAGGATTAGGGGTCCAAATTGGGCTCAGGTTTGGGCTGAGGCTGTAGTTAAAATTCTTATTTGAACACTTTAGTGGAAAGCTTGCTAAGTTAGGGCATAATAGATATTAGTTGTGTTTTAAAACACAAATGGGCTTGTGGCCTAGTGGCAAAATGGTGCCACTAAGAGGGAAGGGAGTTGGCGTCAATTGAAGGTCCAAGGTTCGAGTCGCCTGGTACTTTTTATTTTAAATATTTTCGGCACTTATAAGAGCAGTAGTGGAGTTTGGAAATTATGCTTAAATTTAGGAATTTATTTAATGTGATAATAAGGTGGATAATGTGCTGATAAAAGAAGGAAGAGGTGGAGTTATCTATGACACTGTGGATGAGTAGTCAGATGAGGATAAGGAGAAAAGATAGGATTTATCTGTAAGGCTAAGTGGTGGCCAAAATTTTAACTCTGAAGGGGAGGAGAAATCAGTTTCTGATATGGAAAAGGGGTGCCAAAATTTCCCCTACTATTGGCTTAACTATTAGATATCAGGAAGGGCACTTTCGGGTTTTTAAGTAAGTGCCGAAATTCTCTATAAATAGGGGTATGATCTCATCAATTCCGGCAGTTGAACCCTACTCTTTTCTTCATTCTTTGTGCCGAAATTCTCAGTCTTCCTCTGCAATTTCTTTTCTTTTGTTTTCTTCAAAAGTCGAAATCCTCTCCATTCTTTTTCTTCCTAGCTGAAATCTCCAAGTCTCTTTCTTGTTTTCTCTTCTTCTTCTCTTTTTCTGTCAGAAACTGAAACTCTTCACTCAGATTTTTCTAAAAGCCAAAAATGCATCAGCCTTCTCTTGTTCATACTTTTTCGGGATTTTCTTAAAAGCCGAAATTCCTAGATTTCTTCTTTGGTGTTTGCCGAATTTTCCTGCAAGGGGTAGCCAAAATCTTCTGAAGAGGTAAGTGTCGAATATGTTATTCTTTCAATCTATTCTGGCTTTTAGAAACCATAGCCAAATGGCTACATGGTGGATTAATCTCGTGTTTTCTTTCATTTGCAGCATTCCGGGATTTGAAGAGGATTCAATCGTTTAGATTTTTAAGCCAAAGTTCAGTAGCACTCAGATCGTATTACTTTCAGGATTTCAAGGTAAGGAGATCTGTTAATTTAAACATATAATTTGGGTAAAACACTAACCCTTGGCCGAATATAAGAGAGGCCTTATCTTCGTGTTCTTCCCGCTTTTGAGCAAAGTTGTAGACAAAAAGGCAGTAGATCTGATTAGTGAGGGTATCGACATAGAGAGTAGTACTACGTGTTATTAGGTGTGTAACTTCTCACACCATTTAGACTATCCATTCGTATGTTTATATAAATCTGTTTATATTTTGTTAAATGCCGCGATCCCGGCATAACGGTTAAAAACCCGAGGAGGGTAAAGGCGAATCACCAGGTTAGTGATTTCTGTCATTCATAAGTGAATGTTTCTGTTGAGATGATATGTTTTATTTGTATGCCGATTTCTATGTATGCACGGGGTTGGGTGATTGATGAAAGGGGAAGTGCTCTGTTGTAGTGGCTTTTGCCATGATCTGTTGTAGTGGCTTTTTGCCATGATCTGTTGTAGTGGCTATTGCCAGGACCTGACGATGAGCAGCTAACTGCAGCATGACTGCCATCGATGGTGTGTAGCGGTGTGGGTTGATTGTAGAAATCCCCAATGGTGTGATTGGCAGGTAAGGGTGGTGTGTAGCGGATGGAAACCTACGATTGGGTTGGGCCTTGCATAATTCCTGATATGTTATATTTTGTCATCTGTTCTGTGGGGCTAAGGCCCAATCTGATGGTGCATGAGAGTTGCACACTGAGTCTCGTGACTCACCCTATTATTTAACATCTTTCAAGTAGCACCTAGTGCATCGGACCGGGCTGGAGAGGAGCGCAAGGTGGCCATGCGAGAGATTATTTTGATTCAGCAAAAGACTTTACTTAGTTTATTTACTTTTAACATTTTTAGTTAGTGGGTTATAAATTTCATTGTAATAAGGCCATGGGCCACTAGCTTTAGGCTCCGTTTGTTTGCCAGTAAAATGTTTTCCAGAAAATGATTTCTGGAAAATGATTTACAGAAAATATTTTCTGGTGTTTGGATGAATCTGTAAAATATTTTCTGTTGTTTGGCAAATTTCCTGAAAATATTTTCCGGAAAAGCTGTTTTTACATATATTAATAAATTTTATATACATATTAATAAATTTTTATATTTTAAATTATTTTTACATATATTTACTTTCTGATAAATGATGTGACAATTTTATGCTTACCAAATTTCATTCTTTGCCAATTGCAGTCACTAATGCCGGAAATATATTATCCAGAGGTGTCCAGTAGGAGTTTAATGGTTAATACAGATGTAAGATTACTGGATTCCTATGAAGAATGTGAAATCTTGAAAGTGCTTTAATATTTTTCTTTCATATGTATTTGCATTTGGTAGTAGTAGATGGTAGATGGTATATGGTAACGATGAGAAATAAACTCAATTTAGTTGTCAAAAAGGGCTACTGTGTTTCATGAAGTTAGCATTTTACAACGAACCCTCTTTGGGGCATATAATACAGATGTTTAATAATCATTTACAAATTTCTTTTCTTTCCTTTTGGGGTTGTAGATTGCATATTTTTTCCATGGCAAATATGCTCAGAACCCGCAAACAAGCGATTCTTTTTCAGCATGTCCTTCATGGAAGTGTCACGGGCTGCAGTTCGTTCTAGCCCCGTGACAGTAGTATGTACTGCACGATAAGCAGCTATTGCTAGTAATAGAATTGACCACTGCTTTCTCCAAATCTTTTAGCTAATCCTCATCGTACCAACAACACTATGTAACTCATTATGACAGAATCGCACAGGAATGTTAAAGGCCGATTGCTCGACAGCCCGAACTCCTCTTCCGACATTTCTAGTAGGCCTTGTTGAAGCAATTCTTTTCCTTCCAATGGATTCCATCTTCTGCCACTTTCTTGTCATTCTCATAAGCTTCTTTGAGGTAATCATGCTTGCTTCCATTTGTGTTGCAGATGAAAATCTAGGAAAAAAAGAACAAAAAGGAGGTTGATTTGTATGTAATTGCTAGTACTAATCTGCTATTTATACAAGAGGAGCAAAAACTCCTTGACTACTTTTGTTGGTAATTCCAAAGCTGAAGCATGCAATTGCAAGTATCAAAATCTATGTTTACAACTTTGGTGCAGATTCTTTCAATGTTAGTTAACACCAATTAGGTAATTCCAAGAAAGAAATTTGGAAGATAATGAAATGTCTCATGTGCTATAGAATACTGCATTAGTACGGAATTCATGCTTTGATGCAGTAAACTGGCGAGGAAAAACTGAATCATATGGTTAACAAACTTAACTGTATTAGAAGTCGAACAAAGTTGCAGAAATACCTTATGAGTACCTGCTAAATAATCATGAATTAAATCACTGAAAATAAACCACTGAAAAAGTTGCAGAACATTGTAGCAACTCATCCATTACCAAAGAGTCTTTAAGAGGAAGCACCAACATCTAAAGACCCTGCTTGTCGACAATACGAATCTACCTAATGTCCAAATTTCAACATTTTCTGAATCTGAACATATTCAATTTTAACACTAATTAGTGTGAACAAAACCCAAAATGATTCTGTAAATGAGAAAAATAGATACAGAAAACAAATAATATGAAATTGATGATCCGAAATGATTCAGAAATATGAAAATTGAAAACCAAAGCCCAAAGAGTTGGAAAACTCAACAAGTTGAACAAGAGATTTTGCATGAACAAGAAATAAGAAAGATAGATGCATGTAAAAAACCAAGAAAGCAATGGCATCTCATTTAAACTCTTACACCCAAGTTGGAATAGGCTGCTAAACATATAATATTAGACTTCCAATTCAGCAATAAAATAGCAGAAACACATAAATAAAAGGGCTTACTTGAATTGACAATAAATCAACAAGAAGGGTATGAGGAAAACATAATCATAAGCATTGAAATGGTGATAAAAATCAAAACTTTAAAGGAAACAGAGTAAAAGAAGAAAAAACCCACCTCAGTTTTATGATCTAAAAGAGAAGAAGAAGTTCACAAAACCCAGAAAAAAGACCAGAAGAAGAAGTTCACAAAACCCAGCAAAAAGGAGCTTTAATGGAGAATCTGAAACAATTGGATGGATAAGAAAGAAAGGGTGTCTGCAGAGAAGATGAGGCAGAGACCAGCAGAGAAGAGGAATTCTTCCTTAGGGCGAAGAGAGTGAAGAGAAGATCTGTGGAACATGTCTTACCGTTTAGAAATTGGTAAGACGTTTTCCGGAAATTATGAAGTGATTGACTCGTGTTTTGGAAAATGTTTTCCTTAGGAATTCATTTTCCAACCAAACAAACACCGTAAAATGGGGAAAATTTTTTCGGAAAACATTTTCCCCTATCAAACGGAGCCTTATATTATATTTCCAGATTTTGGGCTTTTATTATTATTAGACATTCAGATTTTACGTTTTAATTAAGCTAAGTCATGTATCAAATTTCAGTTTCTAATTCACTAAGGCATTAATAGAAAATGTATATCTTTTACAAATTATTCACCTATTTAGTTTTCCCGAATAAAAGGTTAAACTCAAGAAAAATATTTCCCGAAATTGCGACATCCTTTAAAATCTCTTAGTGACATGCCAGATCCGGTCATAGTGTTTGGACCGGGTTTGGGGTGTTACAAATTGGTATCAGAGCCCGGTTCAACACTCGACTCTGGGGTTTTGGGCTCAAAACGTCTTCTAAAAATGGGTTTTTTGAAACATGTATATTTATTAATGATACAGGATGGTTTTCTCGGCATGGCACCTGCGTCTCCGGCCCAAGTCCGCCAGGTAAGTATTTTGAACTCACTGTGTGTTATATATGTATGTGGGCTTGAGGGGCTTTATGGGACGTAGACTATTTAAATTAGAACTTGATGGACTCTAGGCTTAGCTTAAACAACTTCTTAAATCTCATAAGACTTAAGTCAACTAAACAAACCCGTGAACGAGTCGCTGGGTTAGGGTGTGGCAACAGGCATGCGCATGTCTAGGATTGGATTCAGGGAGAGCTTGGTATTTAAGCAGTCCTAGTGACTCACCTTCTCTTCACTAGAACCCTACCTGGTGCGTAGTGACTGTTCACCTTAGCCGCGAGGACTTGTTGATGGGCCAAACTTTATAATTAAAATCCGAAAGGGACCAGCCACCCTATTTCACAATAAAAAAAAAACCCCCAAGTTTTGTAAAATTTTCAAAGAAATACACTTGATTTGTGAAAATTTCCAAAATAACAGTGATTTTAATACCTATGTTTTGCAAATTTACCCGAAACCCTATATTTACGAGAGTAACCCAGATTGCGAAACTAGATTTTCCAAAGTACCCCTGTTTTTTTTAAAAAAATCAAAATACCCCTGAATTGCAAAATTACCAAAATACCCTTATTTCACAAATCACCAAGGAACCTAATTTTAGAAAATTACGAAAATACCCCTGTAGGATAAATTACAAAAATACCCTTGGGTAGTGAAATGACGAAGAGATGCGGACTTGAGACTGAATTGTAGATATAATTGCGAATCCGAAGGAACTACTCTTAAACTACTATTCATAAGACTGTTCGTGGTTAATCAGTGGAATAAAACTAATAATTCATAAAATTTCTAATCAGATAAACGCGAATCGGTAGAATGAGTGTAAGGGGTCGAGGACGTCCGCTGCGTAGACGTGGTAGGGGTAGGACGACGGTATTGGAACCAGTAGGATCTGGCCATGGATCTGGAAACGAGATGCCACCAGCTGAGGAGGAGGAATTTCAGGATCAGACTGCCGGAGATGACGCGGTATCTCAGGCGATGTTAAGGGTTTTAGAAACGGTTGTTGGGGTAGGCATGGGCACAGGAGCCCATAAATCTGTGCCGGAGCGACTTAGAGCCAATGGGGCAGAAGTGTTTAGGGGAATTTCTGGTGTAGCCCCGAGTTCCGCTGAGTATTGGTTGGAGGCGGTGGAACGCATAATGGATGATTTGGATTTCACGAAGGAGGAGAAGTTGAAAAGGGTTGTATCTCTCCTACAGGACGAAGCATATCAATGGTGGCTTACGGTTAAGGATGGTGCAGTGGCTGACCGTATCACCTGGGATCTCTTCAAAACGGCGTTTCAGAATAAGTACATTAGATCGAGTTATGTGGATGCGCAGCGCAGAGCATTTCTGAATCTGGTTCAAGGGAGTAGGTCAGTGGCTGCGTATGAAGCTGAATTCTTACGCCTTAGCCGATATGCCCGAGGGATTGTGGCCATGGAACATGAATGTTGCATTCGGTTCGAAGATGGTTTGAGGGATGATTTTCGTGTTTTGATAGCCCCACAGCGGGAGAGGGAATTCGCTGTGCTTGTGGAAAAGGCTAAGATAGCCGAGGAGGTTACGCGAACGGAGAAACTGAATCGGGATAGAGGTAGGGATGGAAGTAAGAGGGGTTTTGGATCGTCAGGGGCAGCTGGGCGTACTCAGAAAAGGCCTAGGTCAGACGGGCGGAGTCGAGGTGAGAGACCTGCTGCTGCTAGTTAGACACAGAAGTGTGCTTGATGTGGCAAATTTCATGCCGGTGAGTGTTGGGCAGGCACTGGGAAGTGTTTTAGGTGTGGATCTACGGGCCACCAAGTTAGAAACTGTCTGCAGCAACGGGGCAGTGAAGGGCCCACAGATCAAGAGAATGCACCGTCGGAAAGAGGAGATCAACAACCACCAAGGGGCCGTGGTTAAATCAATGATGGAAATGGCACAGGACATGGTCGTGGAGGTGCAGGTTATACTGAGGCGAGGCAGCAAACTTTGGTCTATGCAGCACGACGCCAAGGGGACGAGGACGCTCTAGATGCGAATGTCGATGCGTACTCTTCCATAGTATACTAAGTGTTTCTTTTGGCTTTAGAATTAGAGTGCGCAGCGAAAGAATAGTGGTGAGACTTGGGTAGTATGATTAATAGTTAGTTGGAAATTTCTTTAAGGGGGTAGAACTGTAACATCCTGAATTTTTGGGCTTATGCGTTTAATGGGTGAATATGTGTAATTAAAATTGGGCTCAGGTTTGGGCCGAGGCTGTAGTTAAAATTTTTGTTTGAACACTTTAGTGGAAAGCTTGCTAAGTTAGGGCATAATAGATATTAGTTGTGTTTTAAAACACAAATGGGCTTGTGGCCCAGTGGCAAAAAGGCGCCACTAAGAGGGAAGGGAGTTGGCGTCAATTGAAGGTCCAAGGTTCGGGTCGCCTGGTACCTTTTATTTTAAATATTTTTGGCATTTATAAGAGCAGTAGTGGAGTTCGGTAATGATGCTTAAATTTAGGAATTTATTTAATGTGATAATAAGGTGGATAATGTGCTGATAAAGGAAGGAAGAGGTGGAGTTATCTATGACACTGTGGATGAGTAGCCAGATGAGGATAAGGAGAAAAGATAGGATTTATCTGTAAGGCTAAGTGGTGGCCGAAATTTTAACTCTGAAGGAGAGGAGAAATCAGTTTCTGATATGGCAAAGGGGTGTCGAAATTTCCCATACTATTGGCTTAACTATTAGATATCAGGAAGGGCACTTTCGGGTTTTTAAGTAAGTGTCGAAATTCTCTATAAATAGGGGTGTGATCTCATCAATTTCGGCAGTTGAACCCTACTCTTTTCTTCATTCTTTGTGCCGAAATTCTCAGTCTTCCTCTGCAATTTCTTTTCTTTTGTTTTCTTCAAAAGTCGAAATCCTCTCCATTCTTTTTCTTCCTAGCTGAAATCTCCAAGTCTCTTTCTTGTTTTCTTTTCTTCTTCTCTTTTTTCTGTCAGAAACCGAAACTCTTCACTCAGCTTTTTCTAAAATCCAAAAACGCATCAGCCTTCTCTTGTTCATACTTTTTCGGGATTTTCTTAAAAGCCGAAATTCCTAGATCTCTTCTCTGGTGTTCGCCGAATTTTCCTGCAAGGGGTAGCCGAAATCTTCTGAAGAGGTAAGTGTCGAATATGTTATTCTTTCAATCTATTCCTGCTTTTAGAAACCATCGTTGAATGGCTACATGGTGGATTAATCTCGTGTTTTCTTTCATTTGTAGCATTCCGGGATTTGAAGAGGATTCAATTATTTAGATTTTTAAGCCAGAGTTCAGTAGCACTCGGATCGTATTACTTTTGGGATTTCAAGGTAAGGAGATCTGTTAATTTAAACGTATAATTCGGGTAAAACACTAGCCCTTGGCCGAATATAAGAGAGGCCTTATCTTCGTGTTCTTCTGGCTTTTGAGCAAAGTTGTAGACAAAAAGGCAGTATATCTGATTAGTGAGGGTATCGACATAGAGAGTAGTACTACGTGTTATCAGGTGTGTAACTTCTCACACCATTTAGACTGTTTGTTCGTATGTGTATATAAATCTGTTTATATTCTGTTAAATGACGAGATCCCGGCATAACGGTTGAAAACCCGAGGAGGGTAAAGGCGAATCACCAGGTTAGTGATTTCTGTCATTCATAAGTGAATGTTTCTGTTGAGATGATATGTTTTGTTTGTATGCCGATTTCTATGTATGCAAGGGGTTGGGTGATTGATGAAAGGGGAAGTGCTCTGTTGTAGTGGCTTTTGCCATGATCTGTTGTAGTGGCTTTTTGCCATGATCTGTTGTAGTGGCTATTACCATGATCTGACGATGAGCAGCTAACTGCAGCATGACTGCCATCGATGGTGTGTAGCGGTGTGGGTTGATTGTAGAAATCCCCAATGGTGTGATTGGCAGGTAAGGGTGGTGTGTAGCGGATGGAAACCTACTATTGGGTTGGGCCTTGCATAATTCCTGATATGTTATATTTTGTCATCTATTCTGTGGGGCTAAGGCCCAA
Organism: Gossypium australe; assembly: GCA_005393395.2. NCBI lineage: Eukaryota > Viridiplantae > Streptophyta > Magnoliopsida > Malvales > Malvaceae > Gossypium > Gossypium australe. The sequence continues at coordinate 106,118,228 of CM016617.1, forward strand.
TCTGATGGTGCTCGAGAGTTGCACACTGAGTCTCGTGACTCACCCTATTATTTAACATCTTTCAGGTAGCACCTAGTGCATCGGACCGGGCTGGAGAGGAGCGCAAGGTGGCCATGCGAGAGATTATTTTGATTCAGCAAAAGACTTTACTTAGTTTATTTACTTTTAACATTTTTAGTTAGTGGGTTATAAATTTCATTGTAATAAGGCCATGGGCCACTAGCTTTATATTATATTTCCAGATTTTGGGCTTTTATTATTATTAGACATTCAGATTTTACGTTTTAATTAATCTAAGTTATGTATCAAATTTCGGTTTCTAATTCACTAAGGCATTAATAGAAAATGTGTATCTTTTACAAATTATTCACCTATTTAGTTTTCCCGAATAAAAGGTTAAACTCAAGAAAAATATTTCCCGAAATTGCGACATCCTTTAAAATCTCCTTAGTGACATGCCAGATCCGGTCATAGTGTTTGGGCCTGGTTTGGGGTGTTACATCAGCAGAAGGGGGTGAGTCACCGAGACTTAGTGTGTAAATCCCCATCTCAATGAGCTTCGGCCTCTCACACAAATTTATATATTAAGTATGGATGTAATGCAACCCAACCAACCTACTATGTCCATCCACCATATCTCTTGAATCTACCCAGTATATGTGGCACCTAGCCACTGGTGGTACCTAACCACTGGTGGTTCCAAACCACTTGTGACAAATGTCACAGAAGAGAATACGTGGGGCCAACCCACTTGTGGTACCAAACGACTGGTGACAATCCCGTAATGAATATATGTGGGGCCAACCCACTGTGGTACCGAACCACTGGGACGAGTCACAAATTAATGTATATATGTGGTACCAAACCACTGGTGGTTCCAAACCACTGAGACTTAGTCACAAAAGGTAATATGTGGGGCCAACCCACTTGTGGTACCAAACCACTGGTGACAGTCTGAAGGAGTTCATGTTTTCTCCCTCTTCGCATCATACCCCAAGTCTATGCCATTTTTAACAGTCAATATGATATGATCATGCTCTCAAATGCATAACAATCAACCATTTCATTCATACATACTTTTACTCACAACAGAGCATTATGGAACTTACCCGGAGTCTTTGACCCAACCCACGAGGGTATTTTTTGTGACCAATATCATCACTTCGGCTTTTAGACATAACAGTTCATAACATAATTAACAAACAAAATGTGTGAGAGTTGCACACCTGATAACATGTAACACCACGCTCTCTATGTCAACACTATCGCTAAGTGGAACTACTGCTATCTGCCTACGACTCTGCTCTGAAGTCGGCCCACAACTCGGTGGCCAATCTCGAACTACTGACACTACTCGCTTCTTAAACTTAGGGATCAAACCCGAAGGTTTACTTCCCTCCCTAACTTGTATGTTTCTTGCATCCATCAAAAAGCCTCGGTCAATAAATTGCTACGAACAAAATGTTTGAATATCCACCCAACTGGGTTAAGGTGACGGATAATAGATAAATCGATTAATAGAACAACTAAAGAGAATCTTCTTACCTAAGTCGGTTGAATCCAGAAGTCAGAAGGCTTGGTTTAAGAAGTTGATCGAACACCTATACAAATACCAAGTGAGATTCGATTTGAAAGAGAATAGATTAAAGGAGATGGCCTTTCGGCCAAAGCAGAAACATGAGCCCTCCTTTCACCATTCGGCCATAATACCCACACCACCACTCACCTTTGAATAACCCCCCAAAGATTCGGCACAAGCAGTCAAAGCATAGAAGATTCGACTTGGAGATGGTACTCTAAATGAATAAACAAACACAATGATTAGGGTTTCGGTTTCCAGAGAAGAAGAATGACAACAACTCAACAGAGTTTAAAGGAAAAGATTCAGCCACGGGGGAAAAAGAAAAAGAAAAGAGAGTAACAAAGATCTTACCAAGATATGGAATGAGAACTTGGCTATGATGAATTATTCAGGAAAAGAAAACAAATGGAGTGATGCTGAGATTGAGAGGTTTCGGCTAAGAGAGAAAATGGGGGTGTAGGTTCGGCTTTTAGTGCATGGAAGAGGAAGCAAGAACCACAACAATGGGAGTCAAGATGATTCGGCAAGAGAGGAGTTCATGAGAGGAAAAAGAAATAAAAAGGAGATGAGAATGGGGTTAGGGGTTTCGGCTTCTTGATGATGCAAATGAAAAGAAAGAAAAAGAAAAGTGATAAAATGGTAGGAGAGTTCGGCTAAAAAAATGAAATGAGATGAAATGTAGGGTAAAGTACCTGTGGGTTTTCAGCTTCTGAAGATAAGGTAGAGGATCTAAGTTGCCAAAATACAAAAAAGAAAGAGAGAAAAGAACTGGTTTCGGTTTTAGTCATAAAAAAAGAAGAAAGAATGCTGCTCTTTAGAAATTTCAGCTACTCAAAGAAATTACCCGAAATGCACCACACTCAACTGCTGAAACAGAACGAAACTAAAGAGCTCAACACCTAAAGCTGACCCTTTGAATTTCGGCACGCACCCACCCTAAAACCGAATGCCCCACTCACCTAACACCCCTTTCAAAATTCGGCTAGCACCCTACACCACCTTCAACCCCTTGATTCTCTCCTAACTTCACTCCCCACCTCCTATTCAAAATAGTTTGAAAACTTCAAACTCCTCCTTTTTCTCTCAGCCTCATGTTTGAAATATTTGACTTGATCAACATCCCCCCTTTCAAGGTCCCATCCATCACCTCCCCCCTTGACGCCAAAAAAGATTCCTCCAAAATGAGCTCATTGTGACTTGAACCTGCTCCCTCTCCTACTCCCTGTGGCGTCACTTACCAGCATCTTAAGTGGCGCCTCCTTGCCACTCTGCCACTCCTTTCCTTATGTCAACCAAACACCAACATAATCCCTTAAGTCCTATCCCATCCAGCTGTCCCCTAAAGTGCCTAAAACAGAAATTTTAGCCAAGGCTTCGGGTTAACCTCAACCCTCCTCGAGACCCCTAAACACACCAACACAACATACAGAGCATAGCATAAACACAGAAACACATCAAATGCAAAGCCCCCCAATTCAGGATGTTACAAGTGTAATTTAGGCCAATTTCTCGGTTTACACCATATTACGATTTTAATCATAACGATTTATTTCCAATATGATATCGAATCTTATAACCCACGGAAAAACGGTGTGAGATTACACACCTGATTACGGTAAGTACTAGGCCTTCTTGATCGTCAACACCTATGATATCATAACACTCGAATAATCTAACGGATGAAATTTTTATTAATCCAAAACTAAACCAAGCGATCTATAATACTTACTCTCAAAATCGTGTACGACCACGATTTGTCGATTCTCACCGGATGATGGTCCACAACCCGATGAAAAATCCCGAACCGCCGATACCGCATTTCGTTTGAATTTAGGAGTAGGAATCGTAAACCCACTCCTTTTGAGTTCTCCACTCGCCTTTCCTTTCGAATCGGCACCACAAGCCTCCATTGGTTTAAATCTTAGTCAGAACGATATTACGATATAAATATAGATTGTCTAATAACAAAGGGTTCGGCTTACCACTAAATAAGGAGAGAATATCGAATGATTTCGTCCCTACCAACATAATCAATTAGCCAACCTTCAATCCGATTAACACAATAACCAAATAGAGATATCAAATGGACTATGAAAGAAATCCTTACCTTAATCGATGATAATCCCCATTCCCACAATTGTCTTATGGCTAGAGGTGATTAGACGATGATGTGGTATTCGACCACCCTCTATAACACTACGAAAAAGAAATTGATCACAACATGAGAGTGATGGGGAGAGAGATGTTTTGATAGGGAAACAAGATAGAATAACCGAATAATGATGAACACATATATTCGACTAGGAAGAAAAATGAAAATAAAATGAAATGAAAAGAGGGATATAAGGTCACTTACCGATTCGGTCAAGAAGAGATTTTCCAAGACGAAAAGAAAAGAAGTAAAGAGATGGGATGATAATAGATTCGGTTTTAGAGGAAAATCAAACAAGAAAAAGTGATCTCAAAGTGATGTTGATTTTAGAGAAGAGAAAAGATTGATGAAATGGTCAAAAGAAAAGAATGGACGGATGGAGGAGTGCTAGGTTGTTCGGCTATCAAAGGGGAGGTGGGCAAAAGATGAGTGTTTCGGCCAAACAAAAGAAAAAGAATGCAGAAATGTGCTAGGAGGTTTCGGCCAAAGTAAAGAAAAGAAAATGTTCACTTTGGCTTTGGAATTTTCGGCAAAGAGGAAAGAGATTGGAAAAATTAAAAGATCACCCAAAATGCTAAGAAGAAAAATAATCACTCAAGTACCAAAATTCACCAAAATGCTAAAGAGTTCCGGCACTCCCCTATTACCTCTCAAAACCGTGTGCACCAAACCAAAAGGGTCAAAAATTGACCATAAAAACATTCCAAAACATTTCCCATGAAAAAGGCCAACATGCTCCCTTACCTTGCCTTTTTCTTTAGATTCTTTCCTTCAATATCCCTTATCTTTCTCCTTACCATAAACCTTAGCCACCTTTCCATAATTTAAAAAGTCCACCTTGCCTAAAATACCATCATGGCCGACACTCTCAATGAATAGCACAAAAAAATAATCAAAATTTGTACCAAATGGGATTCGAACCTCTTCCCCTAAAGCCCTTCATGTGACGCCACTTCCTCTTTACCAAATGCTCATTTATGCTAGCCATTTACTCACTTATTTCCATAAGCATTGAGGCCACTTATCTCCTTAAAGTGCTAAAATACCAAATTTTTACTAAGGCCCAATTAAACCCCGAGCCTTCTTAGGACCTTAAAACATACACGGTTAATAATTTAACTAGCCTCGCGCAAGATATAATGCAACACATAAAATTCTAAATTTTGGGATGTTACACGAAGGAAGCCGTCGGAATCAATTCAGAAGAAGGATTTCATTCAAGATTGAAGATCTCCATAAATTTCCTAAGATGTTTTTGGGTTCTTATGTCTTGTTGTTTTCTTTATTCTGAGATGTTTTCCTTTTACGTTATGAACTAAACTACCTAAATTCCTAGGGAGGATGAAACCTATGATGAATCTTATTATTTAATTATCTGAATTACATGATAAATACTTGTTCTTGTTCTTAATTATGTGTTCTTAACCCTTGCTTTAATATTTTCAGGATATTAATCCAAGTTTTATGTGCTTAATCAGTGGAGCAAAAGTCCCTGTTTAAGAGAAGATCTAGCAGAATTAAGCGGAGTTGATTGCAACCCTAGAAATAGGATGACATAAATCTACCGGATTAGAGTCAAATCTAATAAGGGAAACTATAGATCGAATTAATGCGACGATAGGGGTTTTAATTAGAAAGAGATTTCAATTAATCAACCTAGAGTCAGTTGTTCTTAGTCTCGAAAGAGATATTAACATAATTTAGGGATTTCTACGGATCAAGGCAAGTGAATAAATCGTTTAATTCAGAGTCAGAATAATAAGTGAAGTATAGGTGGATTCTTCCTTGGGTATTGTCTTTATTTATTGGTTTAATCGATTACTTTCTTCACTCTCTATCGCGTTCATAGTAAATTAGTTATTTGAATTTTAGATTAAAACGAATCCCATTAATTATTAGGCTAAATAATAAAAAGATAGTTATTACTAGTAATTTTAGTCCTTGAGGATACGATATTCTGGACTCATCATAACTATACTACTGTTCGATAGGTGCACTTGCCTTTGTCGAAATATTAGTTAAGTTTCGAGCCCATCAGATGGTTGACATTATGAGCCTTTATGTTGTTATTTATTTCATGGAAACTTACTAAGCTTCATGCTTACCCCCCTCATTTCCCTTTTCCTTGTAGTATTGCCAAGCTAACTCTGGGATCGTAGGACGTCGGAGTTCGGAATCACACTATCAAAACTTCTCTTTGGTACAACATAGTTTGATTAATTTTGAGATTGTCATCTATAAAAACTTAGTTATTTTGTGTTATGTCATATTTATTAGCCAATGTGTGGCTACTAATATCATTAAATTCATTTTGTAAATGGTCATTGGAAATTGTCCAATACTTGACAAGTTTATATATTCAATGATGAAGTTCATGGAGTGCATGCTTGTGTGGATGTCTTGATTTTGGGTTCTTAGAAGTGCCTTATGGTCATGATGTATGTTGAATTGAATTGGTATAAGTGTGGTTATTTTGTAGGGTGGTAATTGGCATGGTAGATAGCCTTACAATTGTCCACACGGGTAGACACATGGGCGTGTGTCTAGGTCGTGTGTGACACACGGTCAGCCCCATGGGCATGTTGATAGACCGTGTGTACCCCTGCATGCTAAGTGGGCAAGTTAGTATGCCTAGTAGTAACCACATGGGCCGAGACATGGTCGTGTGTCTAAACCGTGTGGGAGACACGACCTAAGGCACGGGCATGTGTGCAGGCCGTGTGAAGTCTGCATCTGAAATTAGGAATTTATTTTGACACACGGTCTAAGGACATGGGTGTGTGCCTTGGCTGTGTGACCTTATTGATATGATGACGTCATAAACAAAATGTCAAGGTTTTCACACACGGGCATGTCATGGCCGTATGAGGGATACGGCCTATGGACACAGGCGTGTGTCAGGCCGTGTGAAAACCCCTATAAGTTTGAAATGAAAAATAAAATCCACATGGACTAGAGACATGGGCGTGTGTGATTACACGGCCTGCCTACACGGGCGTGTCTCTCTTCGCACGGGCGTGTGGCCCTATTTTGTGTCAAAGTTTTCTAGGTGTTCAAAAGTTTCCGGTTTGGTCCTGAATCATTCCGTGTGCAAGTTTAGGGTCTTGTAGACCAATAATAAGGATATTAAGGTCTTGAATGAAAAAGTTTTAATTTGAAATGAAATTTTATGGATCGATGTTGTATGTTTGAGCAAGTTAAGTATGGTAATGCCTAGTACCCGGTTTAGGTGTCGAATACGGGTAAGGGGTGTTACAGATAGAATGTATCATATTATGAGGAAGACAATAGGGGATGAAATAATAGATATAGTTGAAGTCACATTAGAAGACAACCTTGTGGACTTGTTTACCAAGGCTCTGATAACTAGGAATTTTGAGAAACATGTAAAGGGTACGTGAATGCAAATTATGACTCATCTAGTTCACTAGGGTAAGTGGGAGATTGTTAGATCTGGTGCTTTAAGTGTAGTAAATTCGTTTTGCATACTTTTATTTTTCGAACAAATTGGTTACTAAAATAATCCATTTTTTACATTAAAATTATTTGTGTAATGTCCTCAACGATTTTTTTGGCAACGAAAAATGGAAGCAAATATTGACTTCCTGATGATCTGAACACGTCCTTAGTCTAATTAGAAATGAGCAAGTTGATTGGAAGACTAATATTTCGTTTATCAAGTCCAATTGGGGAAATGTTTTGTCTTGAGCATCAGAGCGGATGACTCCCAGAAGATAAAGATATAGATGTGATTTATTGGATTGACAGTACATTAGACAAGATCCAAGTAGAATAAATCCTAGATTCGTTTATGGATTTATTCACTTGTGACGTTCAGAGTGTGACATACCTAAATTCCAAGTAGAGGATGGACTATGTATGCATGACTCATATACTTTGATGTAAGTAAAAGCTTGAGTGCAAAAAGATAAGGAACCAAAACCTGGTGCGTTAAGTATACAATTTCTGTAATATATAGCATCATTCACCATAGTGGAGTTTATAGCCCGACTAAAGGGTAAATGATATCCTCTCATCGGCATTACATGATAGATGAAAAGTAAACGTGCCCATAAGTCATTTGTCTTTGTGATAAATGACTTGATTTGTAACAGCCCAGTTTAGACCTTATTCGGAACAGTGGTTTCGAGACCACAAATACGAGTTAGAAAAATATTTAAATATTATTTTCTATGTTTATAATGTGTGAATTGATATCTGTGAAATTTTCATGATTTAATTTTATCGTTTGAGTGTCCAATTTAATAAAAGGTCTTAATCGCGTTAAACGCAAAAGTGACTTGCTATTTGCTAAAGTGCTTATTTGCTATGGCTTCTTAATTTAAAAGCCCTTAAAATGGAAATAGACCATTAAATATTGGGATGGACGTCATTAGGCTTATAATATAAAACTTTCATATTATTTAATTAAGGTTATATTAGTAATTGTTTAATAAATGTTAATTATAATAAAACATATATTAAAAGCCATGCATTTTTGTGTTCATCTTAGCCGAATGTTAAAAGAAAAAGAAAAGGAAAGAGACTTCTTAGGTTCTGCCTTGTCCAAGTCCAATTAAGGTATGTATTTAGCTCGATTTTTTATGATTTTTACATTTTGAGATCATTGCTATGTAATCTATCAAGCCCATGCTTCAATTTCTGAATTTGATGATGATTTTGTGTTTTTTCATTGTTGAAAGCTTGATGAATCTTGTGTTTGATGATAGAAAATAAATATATGTTGTTAGATTAATATGTTTTGTATTTGAAATTTTGATGAATTTGAGTAATTTGGGCTAAATAGTGAAAATAATAAATTGAGGGACTAAAATGTGAAACAAATGAAATGTGTGGACTTATATGAGTTTAGTGAACATTTGGATAAGTCATAGTGGTCAAATTTTGAATATTTTGTATTTTGTGAAATAGGGTGTAACACCCTAAGCCCGGCCCATACGTTTCGACCAGATCTGGTATGCTACGGGTTGTACATTGAAAACTTTTGCTTTGTTGGTTTCGAAAATCGTAAGTTAATGAGACAATATTTGAATAAATAGGTGACATTTGAAAATAAAACCTTGTATTATTATTATTTCGTATAAATAAACCTTTGACATAATTTCATAAGTTGCAAATATTAAAAACTACTTAGGTGATTATAAACTATGGGGCCTTATTACATAAATGTTCCCAAAATGAATAAAAAGAAACCTAAAGAAAAACCGGAATTAATCTATAGAAATAAAAACTTGATGGCCCCTCGAGTCTGTCTCGGCTCCCATGTCCACGATCTACTGCTCATCTGAAAGAGTAGAGAAAAATGAAAGGGAGAGTCACCAAGACTCAGTGTATAAATCCCGAACACAACGACCTGAGGCCCACAAACACATTATGGGCCCTGGCCCATACATGATGGCAACAATCATAATCACATGATAAATAATAAATGATGAATAGCCCAACCCATCCTAGAATTCTATCCTCTACACACCAACTCGTACCAACCATCACACCTTGGGGATTTCTACAATCAACCCTCCATCCGCTACACACCATAACGACAGCCGTACTGCCTATTCCTATTATTCAGGAATCATTAAACATGGCATAGCCACCGATCACTATGTGACCTAACATTTGAAGTTGTGGTTTAACCACCGATCACCAAGTGACCTATCATGCACTTCCCCTTCGTTATCATAATCCCACCCCATGCATACACACAGAAAACATCATACCATCTTTAAGAAAACAGGCTTACATACATTTCGATACACATAGAGATTTCTATGATTACGTACCTAGCATCCTTGCCTAACCCTTTTAGGGTTTTATTCGACTGTCTACACAGCCACTTTCCGGCTTTTTAGCCCATAACACATATAGATTATAGTTAACTAGTGTGCTAGAGATCTACACACTTGATTACCATTAGAACGAGACCCTCTAAGTCGACGCTATCCGTAGCCAACACCACCGCTATCTGCCTAAGGTGTTGTTCAGAAGCTGGTCCACAACCCGGTGGCCAATCTCAAACCGCTAACACTACGCGTTTCTTAAACTTAGGGATTGGGTTTACAGACCCAATCCTCTCCTTTGCCTGATCCATATTCGATTCCATCAAAAGTCCTTGTCAGAACTACTATAATGAAATAGGGTTGTTAAACCATAACCTATGGTTAAGATTACAGGTATGATAGCGAATCTAACAGAAATCTAAAGAACCCCTTACCTTAAAATCCCGAAAAGAGAGATATGGAGTTCAGAGACTAACGGTTTCGGCTTTTAGATCTAAGCGATCTACTTCAATTCTCGAATGTCGCCCAACAAGAAAACATCAAACCATTAATCCATTAGCCTTTCGGCTTTGTCTTCTAAAAACCGAAAGAGAAAAAGAATAGATCAGAAGAAATCGTCACCTACCTTTACAGAGAATTCGGCAACTCCTAGAAGATTTTGGCTTTTGAGAAGATAAAAAAGAGAATATGATAGGAAGAAATCTATGTAGATTCGGCTTTTAGTGAAGAGATCGGCAAAAGAGAATAGGAGGTATTCGGCTATGAAGATGAGAAGAAAGTTCATAGTTTCGGCTTTTGAAGGGAAAGATGTTGAGAAGAATTGGGTGGTTTCGGCTTTTTGAAAGAAAGTTAATAGAAATTGTAGAGGGAGAGACTGAGAATTTCGACACAGAGAATGAAGAAAAGAGTAGGGTTTAAATGCCAGAATTGATGAGCTACCCCCCTATTTATAGAAATTTCGGCACTTACCTATCAAAAACCGAAAGTGCCCTTCCTGATAACTAAAAATTAAGCAAACAAAAAGGGAAAATTCGACACCCCTTTGCCATAAAGAAACCGATTTCTTCACTCCTCTAGGTGATGGAATTTTGGCCAACACCTAGCCTTGCAGATATCTCCTATCTTTTCTCCTTTTATCTTCCATATTATCAACTATAATATCTACATTATCCTATTCACATAAATCCTCCTATTTTTGAGCCTTGTTGCCGTCCACTCCACCTAACCCTAATGCTAAAAATTAGCTAAATTAAATTAAAAGATTTGGGCTCCATGAAACTTAAATTTGGGCCCCTTACTCCCTTGTGTGGCGTCACCTCCTTGCTCCCTAAGTGGCGCCACTGACCATTAGGCCACAAGCCCATTTTGATATTTTAAACACATATACTACCTTTTAAACCCTATAATGCCCAAACAGATAATTTTAACCAAGGCATCTGCCTAAGCCTGAGCCCAATTTGGACCCCTAACACTTAAATGAACTCATTACACATGTTCACCTATTAAATGCATAGGCCCAAAAATTCAGGATGTTACATAGGGACTAATTTGTGAAAAATGTGAAATGTCAGGGGCAAAAGTGTAATTTGCCATTTATGTGTTTTTGGATGAATATTGATTGAATATGTGATTTAATAATTTTAATTTATAGTAATTTAGATCAAGAAAATAGGAAATCAAAATTGAACCGGGGGAAATCTAAAGTTGTTGAATAGTTGCCCCGGTTCATCTGTCTTTGCCGAGGTAAGTTCATAAGTAAATAAATTTCGTTAAATTCGATTATATATAATTTTATTTGTACCGAATTGAATTATTACTTATATATATACGTGATTTTTGAATTGGTAAAAGTGTGGAAGAATTGTCCACGAGCTTGAATCGATAGAGTTACGACATCTGAAAGCCCCGTACGAACCTTAAGAATATTTAGGATACATATGTCATGACATAGGATTTCGATGTGTGTTTTCGTGTAAGACCACGTCTGGGACTTTGGCATCGACTTGTGTTTACGTGTAAGACCCTGTCTGGGACAGTGGCATCGATATGTGATTACATGTAAGACCATGTCTAGGACGTTTGCATTGTACGAGATTTCTGATTATCCGAGTATCCTTTTTGATTTTGAATGGTTCAACGGGCATTATCGAGTTAAGATCGAATATGAAAATGAATTAAAAGGTTCAGGTATGTGCTATGTTATATGAATATGAAAGTAAGGTAATTATATGTTTGAGATGAATATATGAATTTGATATGGTAAAAGAGAAATTTATATTTTTCTTATGATTATATGTGCATTCGGCCATTGATGCTATAATGCTATTGTATATGTGATAATGTTTGAGTTTGCAAGTATAATAAATGTACATTTGGTTAAGGTTTGTTTAATTTAGTTAGTTGATTTAATGTGAATGTTTATTTGATCATTATTTAGCTTATGACTTACTAAGCTATGAAATCTTTGTGTGTGTGTTTGTTCATTCTTTTATAGATTATCAAAGCTACGAGAAGCTCAGGGATCGTCAGAGAAATCCGTCGCACTATCGATCGCTATTTCGGTATCTTTAAAGCTTGAATTTTGAACCTATGGCATGTATAGAGTAGCCTTAGTTTTGGTTGATTTTGGAAGTAAAAATGTATAAGCTAGCTTTAATAAGTATGAGTTTGAAAATGTGTATATATAAAGCCATGCGAAAATGGCTTGATTTCTATGCTTGAGTTTGATTATGTTTGATTATGGTTTGAGTTTATTTGGGAAGTAATATCATATATATATAATGTGATGCTTGGTTATGTGTTTCGGCAATAAGGTAAGTAATGGATGTTAGTTGAGTTATGGTATGTTCTGTGATAGTTAAGTAAAAGGCATGTTTTATATACATGTGGTGTACTTGATATATGTTTGATTTACATATGTGAGTGATCTTATGATTCGGCCTAGTAATGAAGTAAATGAATGGATACTTATATTGATTGTAAAAATGGTTAATTGTTTCGGTTTGAAATGGTAAGTTTACATGGGTATTTGGTTTAGAAATGGTGAATAGTTGTGTATGAACATATTCAGCTATGGCATTGAATTTATATTGATAAGTACGCAATATGGTATATGGTGTGTACGTAATGCTGAGTGCTCTTGGTTAAATTGATAGAAAGGATTTGATGTATTTGATATGGAAGTAGATTAGATGACCGAATATAAAGATTAATGATATGATAGAGCATATGAAATTTGACATGATATATAACGAATTTGGTATGTTTAAATTCGGTTAATGCATTTAGATTATGACCATTTGAATAGTGAATTATACAAAGGTTTAACACGATGGTTATATGTGAATTAGGTAAGTTAGATTATAAAGTTTCTTAAGAAAGAATGAGCAAATCATATACCATTTTGATAGTTGTATGAATGGGCATATGAAACTTGTTATATAGCCTACGAATTTGGTAGTTGAATTGAATATTTAATATGTAGAATGAGTATACTATAATTTGTATTTAATGTATTAAATAAATGGTTCATTTTACTATGGTGATATGTGTATAATGGAATAATGGCTAAATATCTATTATTTACCATTTTATGAAAAAAAAATGATAATGCTGCATATGTTAATTGACTATAAGTCATGTTATATGGATTGTTTAGTTAATATGCACATGTGAAGAGGTATGAAGCATTATGTTTGACGTATAGAATGATAAGACATATGCTTGAATGTCAATATGTATGTGCAAGGTATTTATAATGTACTTGGGTTATCTTATTACTTTGATAATTTGAATGCTTGAATGAAGTGTATATAATATTCGAATAGTGTAATTATGATTATATGCACGATATGGGTCTGGTTAAATTTTGAGGGATGGATTGTATTTGTATTATGATTAATAATGTATGTTTAATGTTTAATCAGACATATGATTTAATTATACGAATATGACATGTGTGCATATCTAATTGTTCAGAAGTTGTGTCTAGTTCGGTAATGCCTCATAACCCTAATCCGGCGACGGATACAGGTTAGGGGTGTTACATGATTACTATTTGATAATAATTGACTTTTCATGAAGGAAGATGTAATAGTTACCATGAAATAAAATAGAATCATATTTGGAAAATGAATTCATCCTAAAGAGATTAAGGATATCCTATGAGGGTAACACACTTATGGCAAGGTCATTGGATGGGCACTGATTAAGTAGCTTTCGTAATGGTATGTAATTAGGAAGTGCTTAGTCATGATACTATAGTGGAATGACTTAGTGACTAAATAAGTTTATAATTAATAGGTGGAAAGATGAAACTTAATTATAAACTATTTGATCCATTATTATATATGTCCATTCAGTCCCTCTGCTAGCTCGTTGAAAGAAAAAATGAATTGCATGTAGAACCAAATAAACATAAATGAATGAAAATGATGAAGTTAAAGAAACATGTCACATTCACATATGAATGTGTTTTCTCACTGATTATAGAAATGATTTGAGAATTAACCTAATGTTTTTGAATTATTATTTAATTAATTTGAAGTAAATAATTTAAGTTCAGAAATAAAATTAATTAATCAGTCCTTACGAATCCAATTGCATAAGTAAATGTAATAACCCGATTTTCAGTGGTGTAAAAAATGACGATTTTAGAACCCCATTTCTATAGTTCAAGTCCGTAAATATTAATATTTAATATTTACGAGGTTAATATAGAAATATATTAAAGTTTGGTCCTTTAATTTTGTCAAATTGATATTTAATTAATGTATAAGGGCTAAATTATAAAAATCCAATCGTTATATATTTTTAATTAGCTAAAGGACTAAAATGGAAATTGAACCATTTCTCATTATTAGATAGTAGAAAATCATGTTTAGCTAAAATTAGAGGATGAAAACATGATTATGGATAGTTAATTAAAGTTTAATTAATTAATTAAGGTTAATTAACTTTTAATGAAAGTATAAAAGACAAAAAAATATATATAACATCTTTTTCATCTATCTTCTTCTTCATTCGATGGGAACTAAAGAACAAACCCTATTTGAAGCTCAAACTTTCGGTCCCTAATTAGTTATTCCCATTAAGTCCTTTTCTTGTAATTTCTATGTTTTTAAGGTCATGAGAGCTTATTTTGCTAGCCCATGTGCCAATTTGTAAAAATTTTAAAGTTTTTGAAAGTTTCCATTGTTGATTTCTTGAATAAATTGATGTTAAATTGATAGATTTTAAACATTGATGTGGAAAAGGAATATATTGTAAAGTGTTTTAAATAGTTTTTGTTAAAAAGGACTAAAGTGTATAAACTAAATAATTGACGAGAAAATTCTATAATTATAGATAATAGAGGATCCTAAAAGGATTTAATTAAGATCATTTCTGAAACTAAAGCTCAAAATTGTAAGTTATGGCAATTTCAGTTTTAGGAAGTAAATTGAATAAAGTGTAAAACTTTAGGGGCATTCAAAAAATGAAATTGATTTGGTTTATGCGTATTAAGGGATGTTATAAAGTTCTTGGTATTGATAAATTGAATTGAATAATTGTATAGATCGAGAATTGAACCAAACCGAAGATAATCAGGGAAAAGGCAAAATTGCTGAGTAATCTTTAAAGACTTGTTTGTTTGTTGTTTTGCTAGGTAAGTTTATATGGAACTTCTATTTTATTTCATGTTATGACTGAGTTGTGTTTATTTTTCTTATTAGTTTATATAAATGTGAATTTGGTGATTTTTGGCATCAATTGGACTAAATTGCAAAGTAATAAATATATGCTATTTATGAACAGGTACATGGTACCAAAATGGAAATGGAATGTTTATAAGATTTTTAGGACATTTATATACTATTATAGGGTTTGAAATGATATGATTATAGCAATAGTGCTCATGTGAATTAGTAAAGTATTAGGGTACATATGACATGTCATTAGGGTCAAATATAGAAATAATCAGGGATTTACATGGTTATATGAGATCCAAAATTTGCTGTAGATTCTCTGTTTATATGTATCATTGGTTTAGCCTGGACTGGTAACCTCGATATGATGTCAGCTTGCATAAGCAAATTCATAAATGTTAGCTTGTGTGAACAATCTTGATAACTGTTAGCTTATGTGAGCAATATAGTCTCGTGTATCCGAGTTTGTTTTACTAAGGTTCTTTTGGGAGAAAATGTAACCTAATGGAAATGAAATTATTGAAATGGTTTGATTTTGAATTGGATTATATATGCTTTCTAATTGGTTATGAATTGGTTGGTACATATTACCAAATTGAATGGTTGTATATGATTTATGTTATAAGTTCTTGATATGTAAATTGACTAACCATTAGTTGTATATGATGATTTGCATACAGTGCTACAGAATATGCCAAGGGATGCCATGCTAGATACCAATGTGTTTTAAATTTTAGTTTGTGGAAATGTCAAGGTAAGTTAAGTAAATTTCATATAGACTTATTAAACATTAAATATGCTTACTCTGTTGCCTCTCTTGTAGATTGTTGATAAACCGTAATATGTTCATATTTTAATCCCACATTTAGCATACTTTTGGATGATTTATTCCTTGAATTGTGGAAGTTGGTGCTCCTAATCCTTTAATTTCATGTTTTATACTTAGGAGAGCACCGGAGGATGAAAAGAATGAGAAACGGGCCAAAAACGGAGAAAATGGGTCAAAATACGAAATGCACACGGCCTGGGCCCAAGCCACATGACCGTGCCTCCTTAGTAGACCCGAATGTGGCCTGGCCTCGACTTACACGGGCCGTGCTACGGGCGTGTCCCTGCCGCGACCTATTTTAATTTCACTCGGATTATAATACTTAGGGGCGAAGAAAGACATTCCGAAAGCCTATATAAACACCCTAAGTGTGACCTAAGATGGGGCGCGTCCAGGCAGGCTTAGGAGCCAAGCTAGAGAGGCCAGAATTGTGGGATTTACTCGAAGAAAGCCAGTTGATCCATCTCATGAAGCCGGAATCAGACTCAAGATGGCTTCCCTTCAATTTCCTTCAGGGGGTTTTAGGGATTTTCTTATGTTTTGTTTTATATTTTCTTCTGAGATGTATTCTTTTATCATTATGAAACCTGAGAGGGATGAAACCTAAGACGAATCTTGTTATTGTTTTCTGAACTATATGATAAATACTTGATTTTTTCTTAATTATGTGCTCTTAATTCTTGCTTTGATATTTCAGGATATTGATTCAAGTATTGATGTGCTTAGGCAGTGGAGCAAAAGTCCCTGTTTAAGAGTAGATCCAACATAGTTAAGCGGAGTTATTCGCAACCCTAGAAATAAGATAATGAAAATCTCCCGAACTAGGGTCAAACCTAATATGGGAGTCCATAGATCGAGTCAATGCAATTCTAGGGGTTTTAATTAGAAAGAGATTTCAATTAATCAACCTAGGGTTAGACGTTAGTAGCCTTGAAAGAGGTATTAATATAAATTAGGGAATCCTATGGATCAAGTCAAGTGAATAAATCGTCTGGTTCAGAGTTAAATAACAAGTGAAGTCTAGGTGGATTCTTCCTCGGGTATTGTCTTAATCAGTTGTTTTTTTCCCACAAGAATTTCCCCAATTCATTCTCTTTGTCTTAGCATCCTTAGATTAGTAGTTAGTCAATTTTAGATTAAAACAACAATTCACTTTTATTTTAGGCTAAATAATAAAAAAAAGTTAGTATTAGTATTTTTGGTTCCTTTGGGTTCGACATTCCGGTCTTGCCACTAAACTATACTACTGTTCGATAGGTGCGCTTGCCTCAATCATTGTCACAGTTAGTTTCTAGGCTCGATCATTCATTATATAAATTTTTAAGACTCCGACACACGATAAGTTTTTGGCACCGCTGACGGGGAACTAAAATACTAAGAACGCTCAATTTTTATTACTTTAGCCATATTTCATTTATTTTTGCAATTAAATTTTATTTTTCTAAATTTTCTTCTTTGCTTCTGGCAGGTATTTTAGGCCCAAACACCACGACCGGATCTGGCTAAGAAGATTTAGTAAAACATGTCGCATTTTTTTTCCTTTGGAAAGTATTTGTGTTTTTTTTTTCAATTTTATCATCTATACGGAAACTCTTAATAATTTGGATATTGTGTAGAAGATATAAATTTTATATGATGCCTTTATGAATTTAAAACCGAAATTTACTACATGCCTTAGTTCCAATTTTTTCTTTTCGGATAAGTCAAGTGTCTGAAAGTAAAGCCCAAAAACCGAAAATATAAAGCTAATGGCCCATGGCCTTATTACAATGAAATAATAAACCAAGTTAACTAAAGGTATTAAGAATAAATAATTTTAATAAAGCCCTTTTTCTAAATCAAATAAACTCCTGCATGGCCACCTTGTGCTCCTTTCCAGCTCGGTCCGATGCACTAAGTGCTACCTGAAAAAAAATGTTAAACAACGGGGTAAGTCACGAGACTCAGTGTGCAACCCTCGTGCACCATCAGATTGGGCCTTAGCCCCACAGATCAGAATAACAGAATACCATATGACAGAAATTTATGCAAAGCCTAACCCAATCCTAGGTTTCCAACCACTACACACCACCCTTACCTGCCAACCACACCATTGGGGATTTCTACAATCAACCCACACCGCTGCGCACCATCGATGGCAGTCATGCTGCAGTTAGCTGCTCATCGTCAAAGTTGTCACATAGTCACCAGAACAGATCGTGGCAGAGCCACTACAACAGATCGTGGCAGAGCCACTACAACAGAACACTTCCCCTTTCATTAATCACCCAACCCCGTGCATACATAGAAATTGGCATACATATAAAACATATCATCTCAACAGAAACATTCACTTATGAATGACAGAAATCACTAACCTGGTGGTTCGCCTTTACCCTCCTCGGGTTTCCAACTGTTATGCCAGGATTTCGGCATTTAACAGAATATAGCCAAATATATCTACATATACTAACAGGCAGTCTAAAGGGTGTGAGAACGTTACACACCTGATAAATACGTAGGACTACCCTTTACGTCGATACCCCCGCTAATCGGATCTACTGCCCTTTGTCTACAACTTTGCTCAAAAGCTGGAAGAACGCGAAGATAAAGCTTCCCCTATATTCGGCCAAGGATTACTATTTACCCGAATTTATATGTTTAAATAAACAAATCTCCTTACCTAAATCGATTAGATCCCAGAAGTAGGATGATTCGAGTGCTACCAATTTAGAACCTTAGGCGATTGGATCTCCTTCAAATCCCGGAATGCCGCAAAAGAAAGAAAAACACAAGATCAGTTTCCATATAGCCATTTGGCTAGGGTCTCTAAAAACCGGAAAAAGATTGTATCACGCGAATCGACACTTACCTTCAGTGTCCTTCAAGATTCGGCAATCACAGGAGGTGAGATCTAGGGATTTCAGCTTTTAAGAAAGTCCCGGAAAAGACAAACAAGAGAAATACTGATGCGTTTTTGGCTTTTAGAAGAACAAATAATTGAGAAGATGGGCAAGGAATAGATAGAGAGATTCGACCAATGAGTATTAAAGAAAAGAGAAGGTGAATGGCAGGGTTTCGACAATTGGTGAGACCTCAGGGGTTTTGGTTTCTGACAGAAAAGAAAAAGAAGAAGATATGATTCCTGTTTGCCGAAAGAGAGAAAAACTAAAGGCTGTTCTCAGAGAAAGCAAATGAAAAATTCGACACACCATTTTGCCTATACTAAACCGATTCTCCCCCCTGTGGTTGATTTTCGGCCAACTCTGCAACCAAATGATAGCTCCTATCCTTTTCCCTTATCTTAATCTACTACCTCATCCAGAAGAGACTTAATTAGTTCCAGCTCCTCCCTCCTTTATCACCATAATATCCACATATTTTAAACATTAAAAATCCCTATTTTCTAGCCCTAATGCCGTCCCCCCTAGCTCCCTTTTAAGTGTCGAAATTGGCCCAAAAGCTTGGGCTCCAAGCGGCTCACACATGGGCCTCCTCCCTTGCCACTGACGCCACTTATAGCTCCTCCCTTGCTGCGCCCCTTGCTTTGGGCCACAAGCCCAACTTGATATTTAAACTACAGAGACTATCCTTAAAGCACTAGAGTGTCTACACAAAAATTTAGTCAAGGCCTCAGCCCATTCCTGAGCCTAATTTGAACCCCTAACCCTTAAATTAACAAATTAAACTTACAACACACAAAATGCACAGGCCCACTAATTCAGGATGTTACAGTCAGGGCCGCTGCTTTACGATAGTGAAATTGAAAGCACAATTTGCAGAAACCAAAGAGAAATAAGGAGAAGCCTACAGTACATACAAGAAGAGCAAGAAAAAACGAAATTAATACTACCGAAGAGATGGCTGAGAATAATCTGCTATCTCCAGAGGTGGCCGAAAATCATGCTCCTTGAACAATGTATGATTATGCTAAACTTAATTTAACAGGAACTGAGTCAAGTATTGTTAGACCTGCTATTGCTGCAAATAATTTTGAACTCAAACCTAACACAATTCAGATGATACATCAGTTTGTTCAGTTTGATGGTTTGCAGGATGAAGATCCAAACAATCACATGGCGAATTTCCTAGAATTTTGCGACACTTTCAAAATAAATGGCGTTTCTGATGATGCCATCCGTCTTCGATTATTTCCCTTTTCTTTGAGGAATAAAGCTAAACAGTGGTTGAATTCTCTTCCACGAGGATCAATCACTACATGGGAACAAATGACCGAAATTTTTTTATTGAAATATTTTCCGCCAGCTAAAACGGCTAAGTTGAGGAATGATATCTCTTCTTTTGTGCAGATGGATTTAGAAACACTTTAAGATGCATAGGAGAGATACAAAGATCTATTGAGAAGGTGCCCACACCATGGATTACCCTTGTGGCTACAGGTCCAAACTTTTTACAACGGTGTGAACCCACTAAACCAGACACTTAATTAATTCAGCCGCTGGTGGAACCTTGAATAACAAAACACCTGAGGCTGCCTATGAATTCATTGAAGAGATGTCACTGAATAACTATCAGTGGCAAGTCACAAGGACAAGGCCAACAAAAACAGCCAGTGTTTTCAACCTCGACGCACTAACCATGCTATCAAATCAGGTAGAGATGTTAAATAAAAAGATTGATGGATTATGTGGTTCTTCGCAGGTACATCTAGTTATGCAGTGCGAAATGAATGGAGGATGGATGAGCAATACAGAATATCCACCTTACAACCCGAGAGCTCAAAACGAGCAAGTTCACTATATGGGTAACAATTTTAGATCTCAAAATAACCCTTATAGTAACACTTATAATCCAGGTTGGAGGAACCACCCCAATTTTTCATGGGGTGGTCAAGGAAATCAGAGACAACAGCCCCCTCCGAACTTCCAACAACAGCCCTACCCACAGGAAAAGAAGCAGAACCTTGAAGAGATGCTGACAAAATTCATCGCGGTGTCAAAAACTCGTTTTCAAAACACCGAGACAACACTTAAAAATCAACAAGCATTAGTTCAAGGGATCGAGAACCAGTTAGGACAACTTGCCAAGATCATATCAGAATGACCACAAGGAAGCCTACAAAGCAACACTGAAACTAACCCAAAGGAGTAACTTCGAGCCATAACAGCTCATGACAATGAAAGGTTAGATAAGCCCAAATTAAGGCAAGAGAAAATGGTAGAGTAAGGAAAGGTTGATGTAAAACATGACAAGCCAAAATCGGTAATTAAAGAGTACCAACCTCGTATACCATATCCCGATGCGATGAAGAAAGACAACAGAGACGAACAATTCGGTAAATTTCTTAAACTTTTAAAGAAATTACATATTAACTTATCGTTTCTTGAAGCTCTTTCGTAGATGCCAGATTCAAGGAAATTTTTAAAAGAGCTTTTGACAAACAAACGGAAGTTAGACGAAGAGTCGCATGTGGAACTAAACGCAGTGTGCTCAGCAATGTTACAAAATAGACTACCACGAATATTAAAAGATCCAGGGAGTTTTACAATTCCATGCTTAATTGGTAGTTTATCTGTTGATAATGGTTTAGCTGATTTAGGGGCAAGCATAAATGTTATTCCTTATAAAACGTTTAAACAGCTAGGTCTAGGGAAACCTAAACAAACTAGGATGAGCATTCAATTAGCTGATAAAACTATTAGAATTCCTAGGGGTATAATCGAAGAAGTTCTCGTGAAAATTGATAAATTTGTATTCCTAGTAGACTTTGTCGTTTTAAACATGGATGAAGACAATAATATTCCTTTAATTTTAGGAAGACCCTTTTTAGCAACTGCCAGGGCTAAAATTGATGTTGGTACAGGAGAACTTATACTTCGTGCAGGTTATGAAACGATCACTATTCAGGCTCTTGATTCGGCTAGGACATCGAGTAGTCAAGGTAAGAACATAAATTCTATTAATGACCATTCGGTTAAACCTTCCTTTCAGGAAGCACCACGGAACTACACAACTGAGCCAGATCCTATACCTCATGACAACAAAGAAATAACTCAAGAGGAACGACGACTTTAGATCGATGAACTAGACGAGTGGAAGACACATTTCAAGGAGAAACTAGAAATACATGAAGCAGAACCAACGCCATTCCGTGGGACAAACGAATTTAAGATCGGGGATCAAGTATTGTTGGCTAAAACAGACCCTCGGATCGCCACCAAGATCCCTTTTAAGGTACTTAATGTCTTCCCTTACGGAACAGTCGAGGTCAGTAATTCTATATTCGACACTTTTAAAGTAAATGCTACTCGACTCGAGCTATATATTGATAATAGAACTGATAGCATGAGAAAGGATTTTCAACTCCTCAAACCACCATGATTATGCGAATAAGAGGCAAGTCTAGCTTAAGGCAACCCGAGCACTAACCCCGTTAATTTGTACATTTTTATTTTTACTTTTATTCTTCCTTTTTAGCATCTAACTATAAACTAACAAAAGTGTAGATTTTCATACCACAGAGCCTTGTACACGGTCGTGGCCGTGGCCATGTGGACACTACAAATTTTCGTACTAACATGGTAGAGATAGTACGAAACAGGACGAAAAATATCTTCAGGCCGTGCAACACAGCCGTGGCCAACACTGTTTTATCAAAACGGGAGTGGCGACCTACACACAGGTGTGGGAGAAATGAACAAAACATAACACGACCATGCAATACGGCCGTGTGACCCAACACGCCCTTGGTACACGGGCGTGGGGATGTACCAGATTTGAAATCTCTATTTAACACACCCCTTTCCCCTTCTCACCTATTCCCCATTCCCCTTCTTCTTCCATACTCTTTAAACTCCCCTCCCATTTTCATTTTCACCTTTCTTCATTCTCCTAACTGTAACATCCTGAAAAGGGCCTATGCATTTTCGGTTAATTGTACGAAATGACATGTCTTAAGTATTATGAATAAATTTTGAATATTTTTAGAAACCCGGAAATGTATGGAAAAGATGTAGAAATGAACATTTTAGAAACCTGAAAATGTATGGAAATGTTAAGTTTAAAAATGGAAAGTGAACATTTTTGGAAACTAGGAAATGATTTGGAAATGATTCAAAAGAGGAAAGTAAACATTTCTGGAAACGTGGAAATGTAAGGAAATGTCAAGTTTAAAGAGCCAAACGAAAATTTTTGGAAACTTAGAAATGACTTAGAAATGTCGAGTTTTAAAGTTTAAAAGAGGAAACTAAGGCAAGGTGGCCTTAAGAGAAAACGTATGTGAAATTTGACACACAAACAGGCTTGGAAAAGTGGCCTGAAGATGTCACTTAGGGCCTCTGGAAATGGCGCCACATGCAAGGGTGTTGGGCCTGAGTTCGAGTCACATGGGAAGCAAATAAAAGAAGTTCTATTTTTGCTTCTAGAAACAAAGAGGTGGACGGTACAAGGCTTGCAACAGAGGAGTTTTATCCTCTTTAAAATTCGGCTAATAAGGATAAGTAATGGATTTTTATTTTAGATTATTTTTCAAGGAGATAATAAAGGATTATTCTTTAATTATTAAGGAGATAAATGTTGGATAAATTCTTCTATTTTGTGATAATTAAAGGATAAAGCTATCAAATAAAGAAGAGTGGTAGCCAAGTAAGGGATTCTAAGTGATAAATTCGGCTATAAAAGGAAGAGCATAGGGCTACTCATCAATTTTTCTCCTCTTCTCTCTCTCTGCCGAATTTCCTAAGCAACATTCTCTCTTCTCTTTTATTTTTTGTCAAGCCGAAATCTACTCCTTCTTTATCCCTCATTGTCAATTCTTTAAGCCTCAAGGATCCAAAGTGTTTACACACCTCTAGGCCATAGTTGACTAGTCTTTAAGACTCCATAGCCGAATACTGCTAAGGGTTCAAGCAAGAGTTCTATCGATTTCTCCAAGTAAGGGTAAGATCTAGTTTCGGTTTCCTTACTTTTCTTTTTAAGCCTGTCGAAATTTAGGGACTAATCTCTATTATTGGTTTTGGCCGAATTTGGAAGGGTGTTTTCGGGATTTAAGAAATTGTCAACTACAGGAAGGTATCTTTCGGGACTTCAAAGATCTAAGGTAAGAATACCATTCGGCCATAAGCTATATTATTATGATTTAATGTTAGATTAGATCTAACATGGGTACATAGGGTTTTCGACAGAGGTATACAAGGATTCCGGGATTTGAGGATTTCAAGGTAAGTCCCTATACACATTCGGCCAAGGGCTTAATTGTTGGTTAAGATATATTCCTTATTTTTGCAAAGGCTGAAACTAATTTGTTTAAGTGATTCAATGCTTGGCCGAATGCAAGAAGAGTGTAACAGAGATTTTGGGACTTGATTCTTAAACCAACCAGCAACGAGGTAAGTTTTAAGAATACAAATCCTACTAGGATTTGGTTTTATAGCCAAATAGGCTCTATGCTAAATAGTAAGTGATTAATCAAATGTAGGGATTAAGGATCTAAGCAGTAGATCAGATTTCGGGATCTCAAGGAATTTATTAAGTGAATCAGGTGTGTACCCCACACTATTTTAATCGTTATATGGCAATATGTAATATATGTATGTATAAGAATGTGAATATGGCTAAGTACCCTAATGTGGTACAAAGTACTCAGGTACGTTTCCTACTCCTACTAGGATTACGAAATATGTTATATTTTAGCATGTGAAAAGTGACATGAATGTGAATTCAAGTATGATATGCATGATATGAATAATATGGGGCATTCGGGATATATGAGAAAGGGAAAGTGAATGTGATGACTTCGGTCTCACTATCTGAATGTGGTGACTTCGGTCACATTATCTGAATGTGGTAACTTTGGTTACATTATCTGAATGTGGTGTCTCATGACACAATTATTTAATCTAGTGGCTATGCCACGAATTTATATGGGCAATGAGCACATCGACTACAGCGACTGCCTTCGATGGTGTGTAGCGGAAGGAGGGTTGACTTAGTAGTCCCCACGGTGTGCAGGTTGGTACGGGGATGTGTAGCGGATGGCATCTAGGTTTGGGTTTGGGATTGCATCATTATCTTGAATTATTTTGTGAGGAAGATATGTATGGTATGCCTAAATCTATTAAATTTTAGTGTTGGTTTACACATTGAGTCTATTGACTCACCCTGTTGTGGGAACATTTTTCAGGTGATGAACAGTGATGGACCGGGACGGCAGAACTTGTCTTGGCCATGCTCAACTTGAAGTTTTATTCAATATGGACATTTTATTTTATTTAAGTACTTAAGAATTTTATTTTGGGTTTTTACTTGATGTAATAAGGCCATAGTTTTATTTCTCTATTTCTATCTTCCATTCTTTTTTATGTTTACGAATTATTATCAATCAAAGTTTGAGTAAAATTAATTTTTAAAAAAAAAATAAACCCTAATTGTTTTGTCACTTTAATTAAATGGATTTCAATATAAGATAAGTTGGTTTCCAACACAAGCCCAACCCAAAACAATATTTTTCTTAAAATCGCATAAGTTTTTCCCAAGGAACAAAAGAATTTGAGACTGGTTTACTTAAGGAACATACCAAATCTGGTCAAAGCTCGTGGGCCGGGTTTGGGGTGTTTCACTAACTCTTGATCTAACCATATCCATGTTGAAGAAACAGAAGGATCCTAGCATAGTCTCCCTCTGTGAGACCGATCTACATAAGTTCATGCTGTCCGCTTCATTAACTCGATAGGACAAGGACCTTTGAGTCCATTTAACTTTTCTTTTTATTTCGCCTTCTCCTTTATTTTCCTTTTCCTTATTTTTCTTATACTAAGTTTAATGATCGTTAGATTTCAGAGTTTTAAATTTATATGAATGAGAATGATCGAACCTGGAAACTAACTCTGACAACGATTGAGGCAAGTGCACCTATCGAACAGTAGTATAGCTTAGGCAAGACCGGATTATCGAACCCAAAGGAACTAAAAGTACTAATACTAACTTTCTTTTTATTATCTAGCCTAAAATAAGTGAAGTTGTTATCTAATCTAAAATTAACTAACTACTAAGCTAAAGACTCAAGACAAAAAGAACGAATTGGGAAATACTATTGGGAAAACTCAGTTGATTCAGACGATACCCTTAGGAAGAATCCACCTAGACTTCACTTGTTATCTAACACTGAACCAGACAATTTATTCACTTGACTTGATCCGTAAGATTCCCTAATTTATATTAAACCCTCTCTCGATGCAGATAACGTCTAACCCTAGGTTGATTAATTGAAATCTCTTTCTAATTAAAACCCCTAGAATCGCATTAACTCGATCTATGGATTCCCATATTAGGTTGCACCCTAATCTGACAAAATCTCGTCACCCTATCTCTAGGCGCACGATCAACTCCGCTTAATTATGCTAGATCTACTCTTAAGCAGGGACTTTTGCTCCTCCACCTAAGCACATCATACTTGAATCAATATCCCAGAAATATTAACACAAGAATTAAGTACACATAATTAAGAACAAATCAAGTATTTATCATATAGTTCAGAAAACAATAACAAGATCCGTCTTAGGTTTCATCCCCTTCAAGTATCTGAAGGGTTTAGTTCATAACAAATAAAGAAAACATCTCAAAAGAAAAGATAAAACAGAACATAAGAAATCCCTAAAACCCCCTGAAGAAATTGAAGGAGAGATCCATTGTCTTGAGTAGAATTTCGGCTTCTTGAGATGGATCAACTGGTTATCTTCGAGTGATTCCCACAAATCTGACCTTTTCGGCTTGGCTCCTTGGCCTAGCTCACCGCCCCCTTGAAGGTTATACTTAGTGTGTTTATATAGGCTTTCGAAATAGGATTCTTGGCCCCTATGTATACTTTTCCGAGTGAAATTCTTCTTTCTGACGACAGGGACACGGTCATGGCACATGCCCGTGTAAATCGTCTTAAGGCCGTGTTTGAATTTCTTTAATGAGGCACGACCGTGCGAATCGGGATCAGGCCGTGTTCTAGTTGCTCAATGGGGCACGGCTGTGTGGGCCTAAGTCCAGGCCGTGTCGATTTCCTCTTTGGCCTAATTTGGTTCGTTTTAGGCCTGTTTCTCGTTCTTTCCATCCTTGGGTGCTTTCCTGAGTATAAGTCATGAAAAGAATGGATTAAAAGCACCTTTTTACATGAATCAAGGAATAAATCATCCGAAAATATGCTAAATGTAGGATTAAAATATGTTACTTTTACGGTTTATCATTTAATTTAATTTATTTCGTTTTCTTTGATTTAGGTTCTAAAGGCTGCTTGAGAATCAATGACCATGGCCTTAAAAATCACACCCACCTCTCTAATCATCTATCGATAAGGACTTTTCAGTCCATTAATCTTTTCTTTTAATTTTATTTTACTATCTATTTTCTTTCTTCTTATCTTATCTTTAAATATAAAATTAGTATAGTTTGTATTATTCTTATTATTTCCTGGCTAATTCTTCATGAGTTTCCCAATTTCTTCATCTAGCATAGAGATTATGGGCGGCCACCATACCACCACCAAAGACGCCTCCTCCAACTTATCTTTCACCTCCGAATCAAGTTTCCACACTTCCAACTCAATGAACCCATCCCAAATTCAGGAAGTTTCACCTCTTTCCCTCTCTTTTGTTGTTGCTACTGTATTGTGAACATATATCTTTGTACATTGAGGGCAATGTACATCTTAAGTGTGGGGGGTGAATTTTATTTTGAAATGTTCCTAACTTTTTGCATTATTCTCAAATCCCTGAATTATGTCTTGTTTTTAAGTAATTTTCTCATATTACTATTAGAACGAAATTTCCTTTGATTCATGATTTCTATTGATATGTTTTGAGTTAAGTCATTGATAATTGTGCAGTGATGATTTAAACTTTAGGGGACTAGAGAATCAAGCATGATGAGTCAATTTTCAAAAATTAAAATTTTGTTAGGTTGTGTACCTGAATCTAATTATTACCTTGAAGTTTGAAATTTACAAAGTTGATATCAAAAACCCATAATTTTTGTGAGATTTTGAGCCTTTTAGAGCATACGTACTTTTGTGCTCACTTTTTGATTATGAGTGTGTCAACATTGATTTGTTATTCTAGAACTTGCTTTGATTATACATGTCAAGACCACATTATTGATTTGATATACAGAGATGATAAAGGCACTTAGGATTTAACCCACTTACTCCATTAAAAGCCTACCCTCACAATTAACCCCTAGTGAACCCTTTGATATTAACAACCTTTTTTATTGACTCACCCACTAATATTAACCCAAAATCCATCTTGTATTTGTTATCACCATTTCTTGACTCCCTTTTTGTCGAGACTTGATTTTGAGCAATTGCCTAACTATGTTCTATATTTCAGTTGTTAAAGTTCTTTCTTCTTAATTGTAAATATTGTTCTAAAAAAAGAAGTTATTCATTGTTATTTCTATGTTTGAGCTTAAGCAATTAATTCCACATTCTGAGAAGAAGCTCGTGTTATTAGTGTTTAAATTTTTCAATTGATGTAATTATTCAGGATTAGTTCATTTTTCTAGTTGGGTAAATTGTCAATTCAATCTCGATTCTAACCCTTTAATTTAGCCTTTATCCACACCTTTAACTTAAGCCCCGTTACAACCCTTTAAAGACCTTTTGATCTGGGCATCATTTCATTTTATAATGGTGGAGATTTGATTTTCATGCAAGCCTATGGGATTAACTTTTCATGTTCGACTTTTGATCACTTAATTTTGAACCTTAAACACTTTGAGTGATTTGAGTAAATCTTTAGTGATGATGTCAACTCTTGTCGATTTTGAACTAAGGGCAATTAGTTAGGTAAAGGGAAACGCCTATATTTTCAATGTATGAATTACCTTTGAATTATGATGAAACACTATTGATGAATATTATGAATTGAGGAAGTTCATCTTAATTGTAAGTTGAGAATTTTGCTTGAGGACAAGCAAATGCTTAAGTGTGGGGGTATTAGATAAACCGTAATATGTTCATATTTTTATCCCACATTTAGCATACTTTTGGATGATTTATTCCTTGAATTGTGGAATTTGGTGCTCCTAATCCTTTA
This sequence comes from Gossypium australe, assembly GCA_005393395.2. Lineage (NCBI taxonomy): Eukaryota > Viridiplantae > Streptophyta > Magnoliopsida > Malvales > Malvaceae > Gossypium > Gossypium australe. Next base: position 106,147,298 of record CM016617.1, read on the forward strand.
ATTTCATGTTTTATACTTAGGAGAGCACCGAAGGATGAAAAGAACGAGAAACGTGCCAAAAATAGATAAAATGGGCCAAAGTACGAAATGCACACAACCTGGGCCCAAGCCACACGGTCGTGCCTCCTTAGCAGACCCGAACACAGCCTGGCCTCGACTTACACGAGCGTGTGCCACGAGCGTGTCCCTGCCGTGACCTGTTTTATTCACTCGGATTAGAATACTGAAGGGCAAAGAAAGAAATTCTGAAAGCCTATATAAACACCATAAGTGTGACCTAAGATGGGGCGCGTCCAGGTAGGCTTAGGAGCCAAGCCAGAGAGGCCAGAATTGTGGGATTTACTCGAAGAAAGCCAGTTGATCCATCTCAAGAAGCCGGAATCATACTCAAGACGGAAGATCTTCCCTTCAATTTCCTTCTGGGGGTTTTAGGGATTTTCTTATGTTTTGTTTTATATTTTCTTCTGAGATGTATTCTTTTATCATTATGAACCAAACCCCTCAAATACTTGAGGGGGATGAAACCTAAGACGGATCTTGTTATTGTTTTCTGAACTATATGATAAATACTTGATTTGTTCTTAATTATGTGTTCTTAATTCTTGCTTTGATATTTCAGAATATTGATTCAAGTATTGATGTGCTTAGGCAGTGGAGCAAAAGTCCATGAGAGTAGATCTAGCATAATTAAGCGGAGTAGATCGCAAACCTAGAAATAGGATGATGAAAATCTGTCGGATTAGGGTCAAACCTAATATGGGAGTGTAACACCCCAAATTCGGCCTAGACGTTATGACCGGAACTGGCATGTCACATAAGAGGGGTGTTTAAAAGCTACGTGTCCGTTAAAAACTTCGTATTCTTTTTAAAATTTCGGACCTTGTTGTTCGTGAAACTTAGATTTACTTTAATGGTTTTATTGTAAAAATGTTATTATTATTTTTGAAAACTTTGTTTATAAAGAAATCAGATTCAATGAGTTGCGGAAACGTGATGTTTTGAAAACAGTTATTGTCGTTTTAGGAAAACCCAGAGTTTAATCATTTATAGTTTAAGCATAACTAAAATGAAAGTTTAAAAGAAAAATAAAATTTCAAAGGCCTTATTACAAAATATTAACCCAAAATAAATAATCTTAAAATAAAGCTAAACCGAAATTTACTAATGTTTATGAGAAATACTCCGATGTATGGCCACCACAGAGTTCTCCGCAGCCACAAATCCTCTAACGATGGGGATCACATGCACGGTTAAAGCAGAGAGGTGAGTTATGATAACTCAGTGTGTAACCCTTAATCGGTCATGAACTGGGCCCGAGCCCATACAGAAGCAGACTAGGCCGAGGCCCTATTCGGTGACAATCTGGGCATTAGCCCTATAAACATGCTAATGCAAACAGAGAATGTAGCCCAACCCAATCCAACCAAACACACCCCCGTACCAACCCTATACACCTGTGGGGATCAAGTAAACCCACCCAACCCTACACACCAATATGGCAGACAAGATGCTAATCACAGAATTTGTGGCGGAGCCACCAGAATAACAGAATATACGTGGCATGGCCACTACACAGAATGTGGCAGAACCACCAGATTACACTTCCTCCGATCATCAAACCCAACCCATGTAACATATCATAAATGCAATGCATCATACGTACAAAAGTGTAAATAAAGCATATACATGATTACCAACCATAATCAAGGGAATAATTGACATTTACCCTTTAGGGGTATTTCGGTAATTTACCCTGCCAGGGGTATTTCGATAATTTTATCATTTAACAGCCTTTCCGAAGGCCTACTGTCGCCTCAAGTGACACAGGACCCTTTTTGGGTCTCTATGGAACTATTGGGCCTGAAATGGAGCCCACATGCTCGTGTGGCCGAATTCACATGGTTTCGGTCTCAGTTTTTCAGATTACGCAATCACACCTATCATTTGATAGTTTTCCAGCAATTTTGCCCATGTGGGCCGAATAGCCCATTGGGCCCGTTCAGCCCCGTTTTGGCTCGGTCAGGCCTTAATTCCGCGAGAGTGCTCGCAACACTCTCAATGGCTTACCGTCATTATTCGTGTTTCAGTTTACCACTACGAGCGCTCACACGCTCAAGTGGTCACAGTTGCCAATTTTTTGGCTTTTCAGCTTTCGGCCGAGTCAAAGAACATTGCAAGCATTCATCCAGAGGGGTGTGAGATTACACACCTGATTTGGAATGTGTATCACGCTACTCTCCGAAGCACCTAAGGACGTAATTGGCTATCAGTTAGTCTTCTTATTCGATAATCCCAAAATTGAAATTGATAACACAATCCACAACACTTACCAAGAACGACGGCAACCCCTTGCTATGATTGGATGTTCGGTTTACTCCCTTTGATTACGAAATTGAGTCCTTAATGAAGAGCACGAGTTAACGATGTTGTTTCAAAACAAAAAAGAAACGGCCTTTTGGCCTACACGAACCTAAAATAGAGATTAACCATCCACTTTCCCCTATTCGGCCATAGTTATACTTACCAAGGTGCCACAGATTCAGCAATTGCTCAACAAGGGTTTCGGCTTTCACAAAGGAACAGACAAGATTCGTGGTGGAGAAGAGTATTCAGATTCGGCCTTAGACAAGAAAAGGTTGAGTGAGAGATTCGACTTTACAAGAGAGAAAAAAAAGGAAAGAAATTAAAAGAAGAGAAAAACACTACCTTGCAACCACAGAAAAACCGAGTAGGTAAAGAAGCTTCGGCAAACACATGGACCAAGATTCGGCTGTGAAGTTAGCCGAAATGAAGAACTCAAGATGAGAAGAAACGGAGTAAGCCAATTGAAACTAGAAGAAAAGGGAATATAGGTTTTGGCTAATGAGTAGAAAAGAACAATTGGGAGAGATGACAGGTTGAACCAAAGTTGCACGAGCGGTCAATTTCCAACAGATTTGGCCAAGTCCCAAAGAGAGAAAAGCAAGAAGGGAGAAAATGTACCAAGAGAAGAAAAGAAATGCCAAAAGGGACAGACCCGAAAATGCTTGAGTAGCAAATGCCCAAAAATACAAAAATGCCTAGAGAGACTAAAGAAATTCGACACCTACTCCTCACTAGCCGAAAGTGCCAAAACACCACCCCTTAGCCGAATTTCTCTTTCCCCCAACACTCCCACATTCGGCCACTACCACCTCTCACTCCAATCCCATGATTCTCTCCTCTTTTAATTCCACCAAACACTCTCCACCTCCCATTCAAACCATTTGACTCATTCTTCAACCACCCTAGCAGAGTTTGAACTCAACTCTGCTTTTTCCTCTCCAAACACAAAATAATAGCCACCAAAATGCCACTTGTGAGATTCAAACCTCCAACCTCCTTGCATTCCCATTGACGCAACACCACCTTGCCACATGCTCAACTTGTGCTAGCAAAACACCAACAAATTTCCTTAAGTCTTGCTTCCAACAGCCCTCTCCACTAAAGAGCCAAAATCCAAAATTTTCCCAGGGCTTGGGCTCGAACCCGAACCTCCCTAGGACCCTTAAACTCAATCGAATAATAAGCCAAATAAGCACATCATACAATTATGCAGAGAAAAACAACCTCTAATTTTTTTAGGATGTTACAAGGAGTCCATAGATCAAGTTAATGCAATTCTAGGGGTTTTAATTAGAAAGAGATTTCAATTAATCAACCTTGGGTTAGACATTAGTAGCCTCGAAAGAGGTATTAATATAAATTAGGGAATCCTACGGATCAAGTCAAGTGAATAAATCGTCTGGTTTAGAGTTAAACAAGTGAAGTCTAGGTGGATTCTTCCTTGGGTATTGTCTGAATCAATTGTTTTTTTTCGGTCTTGCCACTAAACTATACTACTCTTCGATAGGTGCGCTTGCCTCAATCGTTGTCACATTTAGTTTCTAGGCTCGATCATTCATTATATAAATTTTTAAGACTCTGACACACGACCAATTGCCAACTTACAGAACATGTCAAGCGGATCAATGAGAAGCTCACACCATCCCATTATTGATTCAATAGTTTTTCAAATGTTTTAAAGTCCAATTCTGTGACATGTACATAGGTTTTTGTATATGTGAACTTAAAATGATAGTTTTAGTTTGAAACCTTACTAATGTTTGATTTTAGTAAGGTTAATGAATAATTGTATATGTAAGTTTTGGTATTATGTTGAGATATGTTGTGGCAAATTGAAATGGCATAAATGAGACATAATTTTGTAACGACCCGATAGCTATGGCGTTGGAAACTAAAGTTTGGGACTCCGTTTTCGTAAAATGAAATCATAAATATTTTTATTTAATATTTACGAGGTTGGTTTAGTAGTGAATTAGATTTTGGTTAAGTGAATTTTGTGAAATTAGGCGTTGTTAAAGTATTTTGACTAAATCGCATATGAGTTAAAACTTGAATTATAGTTTAAATAAATTAAAAGGACTAAAATGGTAAATATACATATACCTTGTTTAGTGGACTGATAAACCGTAATAGTAACATATTTTAATCCCACATTTAGTATGCTTTTGGATGATCTAAGCCTCGATTCATATAAAAAGGTGCTCTTAATCCTTTCTTTTCATGTATATATATATGTAATATATGTAATATATAATAATTAGTAAATTAATAGTTAAAAGTTAAAAGTGTGTATATATATGTAATATATAATAATTAGTAAATGAAATTATAATAAAAAGAACGTGTTGCATGCGACTTAAAAGAAAAAATAAGAAAGAAAAGAAAGAAAGAAAACAAGATACAACACACGACCTAAGGGCTTTTAGCATTCAAACTTTAATTGGTTAGTCAATTTAGTCTATTTTCTTGTAATTTTTATGTTTTTTGAATCTCGGTACTTAGGGCTAGCCGACCCGTGTTGTAATTTTTGGTATTGCTTAGAATTTTAGATGTTACTATTGTTGAATAGTTTAAGTATTAGGGATTAAATTGATAGAATTTTAAGTTAAAAGTGAAAAAGGACTAAATAGTGATGTTAGTTCTTGATTTTGAGTAATAGGGGCTAAAATGTGAAAATTTTTAAATTTAAGGGTGTAATTGAAAATAGGGAGTTAAATTTAGTTTATAGTGAAATGACTATGAAAATATAGAGTTAATTGTGAAGATTAAAAATTAGTCTCGGTTTAGGGACTAAATTGAAATTTAAGCAAATATTGTGTAAAAATTGAAATATTTAATGTGGAATTGAATTGTGTAGTATTAATGTATTTTAATTGTTTTAATTTCATAGCTAACGTCGTACCGAAATCCTCGACTAAAAAGGGGGAGGATAAAATCGACGTCGAATAGCTCGGAATCCATGGTTTGTGTTAATTATTGTATTTTGAATTATTGCATATAATAAATAGTTGATGTGAGTACTTTAGTACTTTGAGATTGAATTGAAATTAGGGTTGATTGAAATGGAGTGATTTGGTATATATATTATGAGTGTATTGAATATATGAGTTTGAAATGTAACACCCCTCACCCGTATTCAACGCCGGAATAGGGTTACGGAGTATTACCGGACTTATCATACAATTACACATACATTTCTCAAACATTTTCACATTTCATGCAATCACCATTCATCATCAATCATAATGTCCCTAATACGAGATTACGAGGCTCAATACATGCTTTGGAAGTGGTTCGGGACTAAACCGATAATATAGGAACTTTTTACGAAACTTATAAATTTTTTCATACTGCAGGGGTCACATGCTCGTGTGCCTCGGCCGTCTCACACACACGGACAAGAGACACGCCCGTGTCTCAGGCCGTGTGGACATTTGAAGTGGGATCACATGGCCGTGTCCCAGCCCGTATCCGACCCCGTGTAACTCTCTGACTTGGGTCACACAGCCAACACACACGCCCGTGTGGCTAGCCCGTGTGCCCTAAAAATGGCCATACACGCCCTTGTGCCAGGCCGTGAGCTAGGTCATGTAAAACCTGTAGGGTATACTGACTGATGCCACATGACCAAGTCACATGCTCGTGTGTGAGGCCGTTTGGAGCATACTGACTTGGTTTCAATTCAACACCAGGGGACACACGGCCGTGTAACATGACCGTGTGTCACACACGGCTGAGACACACACCGGTGTGGACAAAAATAAGCTATTTACCAAGCCAATTTGCCACCCAAACTTGCATGTACCTACACCATATCATTTGGCACCAACCCATAGCATATCTAATCAATTAAACCAGCCGATTTAAACACCATTCATACATATTCTATACCACTTTTTCTCAATACACACAAGTTGCAAAATAGACCAATTCATTTATAGCAAAAATTTCATATACTATTCAACTAATTATACACTTTCAAATATGTATCAATATGCTCCATTCTAAAAACATAGTAATTCACAAATAATCACCCATTTGACATTCAAATTACCTATTATCAACAAGCATCATGAATCCAATCTTAATCATCTAACACATTTCACAAGCATAAACACAATGATATATGATTCAACCATACCAAAATAACCTATAATGAACCATCACTCATGGCTATAAATACAAACTAAAATATATACATTCAAAAGCCAATTCAAATGGCCAAAATCATTACCAAAACATAATCTACATGACCAAAGTCCCTATACATGCCATATACTCAAAACATAAGCTTAAAAGTACCAAATTAATAGATGGATAGTGTGACGATGTCTCCGACGATCCCCGAATCTGAGCTAGCTTTGAATTCACTATAAAACATAGAAAAATAAACGATGTAAGCTATAAAGCTTAGTAAGCTCATATGAAATAAACTCGATATAATCATAAACACATAATTCAACAATTGATTATAAATACATGAATTCACATCAACTAACAAACCTTTCAATTACTCATTCACAAAACTATATACTTTCTTTACCATTTCTTCGATTCAAAGCTAATATAGTTTATGCACATACCTATACCATCTTGTACAAATCTCATTCTCAACCACATCATTCTTTTACCCGTTCAACCATTCAGAATAGAATTCGGATACTCAAGAGTCTCGTACAATAAGTACCTATACCATGGCCTGAAGCCAAATCAAGGTAACTTATATCTGAATTACTGATATCATGGCTCGAAGCCAAATCAGTCGATAGCATGGCTCGAAGCCAAATCAGTCGATATTCATGGCCCGAAGCCAAATCGGTATAAGCACCCAAAGTGCTAATCTCATGGCTCGAAGCTAACTCAATGTATCCCCTAATAACATGTCACTAGTATCCTAAACTATTCTTAAGGTTCAACCGGGATTTCAAATGCCGAATTACCATCGAGTCATTGTCGAACTTACCCGAAGTCTCATATTCACAACTTATACAATATCACAGCATTTAAAATACATTTATAATGAAATTTATCACATACGAACTTACCTCGGATGTGAAAACGACGAAATAAGTCGATTGGTCGATAACTTTAGTTTTCCTCCAATCTAGATCCAAATTCCACTTTTCTTGATCTCAATATATTCAAAATTAAATTATTTAATAATCTCTCTTTTCAATTTAATCGAAAACATAAATTTAAGCACATTTACACTTTTACCCCAAGAATTTCACAACTTTTACAATTTAGTCTCTAGGCTCGTAGAACAAAATTCATTCAATTTCATCACAAGCCAAGCCTAGCTGAATTACTATTATACCCTTAGCAGCTCATATTTTTCATTTATTTCACATTTTAACCACACAATTTACACATTTCTCAATTTAATCCCTATTTTGCATTTTTCTCAAAAATCACTTAACAAAACTTCTGTAACTATCATCAAATATCCATAATCTATCATTAAACATCAAAATACTCATATATTCATCAATGGAAACGACTAAAATCTTTAACTATTTTGCAAAATAGCCCCTGGGCTAGCTAGACCTAGTTGCAACGATCTCAAAAACACATAAATCATTAAAAAGGGACAAAAATGGACTTACATGCTCAAGGAAAAGTGATCGAATACTTAAGCCCTAACTATGGCTTCTTTTCTTCAATTTTTCGGCAAGTGATGAAGATGATAGCATAAAATTTTATTTGTTCTGTTTAATTAACTTATATATGCTAATTACCAAATTAACCTTAATATAAAACCATTAAAAACACATAAACCATGTCCATGAAAGTCCACTTATTAATATAATGGGATAATTGCAACATAAATCCATCAAATATTTAACTTCATTGCTAATAAACCCTTTTAACTAATAGAATATACATTTTTCATTTTACGCGATTTAGTCCTTTTTACCGAATTAAGCAATCAAATGATAAAATTTCTAAACAAAACTTTCACACAATCATAATTTCATGTCGTAGACATTAAAATAATAATAAAATAAATATTTTGACTTCAAATTTGTGATCTCAAAACCACTGCTCCGATTTGACTAAAAACGGGTTGTTACAACTGTCTCCCCTTAGGGATTTTTGTCCCTAAAATCTTACCAGTCAATAGGTTAGGGTACTGTTTTCTGATAGCTTCTTCAGGTTCCCACATAGCCTCTTCGACCCCATGATGTTGGCACAATACTTTCACTAAAGCTATTTTCTTATTTCTCAATTCTTTAATCTCTTGAGCTAGAATTCTGATCGGTTCTTCGTTATACGTCATATCAGATTGAATCTCAATCTCTGCTGGAGAAATTACATGTGATGGATCTGATCTATATCGGCGTAAAATTGACACATGAAACACGTTATGAATCTTCCCTAATTCCGACGGTAAAGCTAGCCGATAAGCCATAGGCCCTAATCTTTCGATGATCTCATACGGCCCGATGAAAAGCGGACTTAATTTACGTTTTAAACCAATTCGAAGGATTTTCTTCCACGGAGATACTTTCAGAAATGCTTTATCACCGATCTGGAATTCAATGTCTTTTCATTTTAAATTCGCGTACGATTTATGTCGATCTGAAGCTAGTTTCAAACAGTCGTGAATTACATTCACTTTCTCTTTGGTTTCTCTAATCAAATCAACCCCGTGAATCTGTTTCTCGCTAATCTCAGTCCAGTACAATGGTGTTCGACATTTATGACTATACAATGCTTTATACGGTGCCATCTTTATGCTTGATTGAAAGCTGTTATTATATGTGAATTCAACCGATGGCAAATATTTCTCCTAGTTGCCTTCGAACTCTAGAACACAGCAACGAAGCATATCTTCAGAAATTTGAATTACTCTTTCAGAATGACCGTCGGTTTGCGGATGAAGTGCAATACTAAAGTTCAACTTCGTACCAAGAGCTTCTTGCAATTTCTTCCAAAATCATGACGTATAACTTGGAACTCTATCCAAAATAAATGAAACTGGCGCATCGTGTAATCTAACGATCTCAGCAATGTACAATTTAGCTAATCTATCGAGTGAATAGTCTGTACGTACTGGTAAAAAATGCACCGATTTCGTCAATCTATCAACTACAACCCAAATAGTATCTTTCTTTTTCGGAGTCAAAGGTAATCCCGATACGAAATCCATTGTAATTCTATCCCATTTCCACTCAGGTATCATTACTAGCTGAAGTAGTCCCGATAGTACTTGATGTTCAGCTTTAACCTGTTGACAAATCAAACATCTTGACACAAACTCCGAGATGTCTCGTTTCATGCCCGACCACCAATATAATCGTTTCAAATCGTTATACATTTTAGTACTCCCCGGATGAATTGATAAGCAACTACTGTGTCCCTTGTGTAAAATTTTCAAAATCAACTCTGGATTCCTTGGTACGCAGATTCTACCTCAGAACATTAAGCAATCATCGAATCCGATCTGAAAGTCAAAATCACCAGTAGATTCACATTGCACTCTTTTGGCTTGTAACTCAGTATCACACTTTTGATCTTCGCAAATTTGCAAAAGAAAAACCAGTTTAGCTTTCAATTATGCTAATATCAAACCATCATCAGACAAGCTCAGCTGAGTATTCATCACTCTCAAAGCAAACAGAAATTTTCTACTCAAAGCATCTGCAGGTACACTCGCTTTCCCCAGATGATAGTCAATTACTAACTCATAATCTTTCAATAGCTCGAGCCATCTTCGTTGCCGTAAATTCAAATCTTTCTAAGTCATTATATACCCTCAACTTTTGTGAACAGTAAAGATGTGGCATTTTTTACCGTACAAGTGATGTAGCCAAATTTTCTATGCGAAAACAATACCGGCCAACTCTAACTCGTGCGGCGGATAGTTCTTTTCATGCGGTTTCAACTGTCTGGAGGCATAAGTTACAACTTTTTCCTCTTGCACCAACACGCAACCCAAACCATTCAATGACACGTCACTATAAATCACAAATTCTTTACCCGACTCAGGTTGAACCAAAATTGGTGCCTCAGTTAACAAGGCTTTCAACTGATCAAAACTATGTTGACATTTCTCTGACCACTCGAACTTCACATCTTTCTGTAGCAATCTGGTCATCAGTGTAGCAATCATCGAGAATCCTTTGACAAAACATCGATAATTACAAGCTAACCCCAGAAAACTTCTGACTTCAGATACATTTGTCGGTGGTTTCCAATCAACAACTGCTGAAATCTTGCTCGGATCAACCCGTATACCTTCCGCTGAAACTATGTGCCCCAAAAATCTGACTGTTTTGAGCCAAAACTCACATTTACTAAATTTAGCATACAGATGCTTATCTCTCAAGGTTTGTAACACAATTCTCAAATGCTCAGCATGCGCAGACTCATCTCGTGAATAGATCAGAATGTTGTCAATGAACACAACAACAAATTTGTCTAAATACGGTCTAAATATTCGGTTCATCAACTCCATAAAGACTGCAAAAGCATTAGTTAATCCGAATGGCATAACAAGAAATTCATAATGCCCGTACCTTGTTCTCAATGCAGTTTTCGGCATATTTGAGTTTAACTCTCAACTAATAATAACCAGATCTCAAATCAATCTTTGAAAACACTGGTGCCCCTTTCAATTGATCAAACAAATCATCTATTCTTGGCAGCGGATACTTGTTCTTTATTGTAACCTTATTGAACTATCGATAATCAATACACATTCTCATTGACCCGTCTTTCTTCTTTACAAACAATTCTGGCGCACCCCAGGGTGAAAAACTAGGTCGTACAAAACCTCTATCTGTTAACTCTTGCAACTCAGATTTCAAATCTTTCAATTCTATCAGAGCCATTCTGTATGGAGCTATCGATATTGGTGAAGTTCCCTGCACTAATTCAATAGCAACTTCAACCTCTCTGATCGGGGGTAAACCAGATAACTTTTCTAGAAACACATCTGAAAACTCCCATACTATCGGTACTAATTCAATCTTCGATTCAGACATTTTTGTATCTAGTATATAAGCAAGATAAGCTTCACAACTTTTTCTTATATATCTCTGAGCTGGCATAGACGAAATCACAACAGGCAATCCACACAACATATGAAATCACAAGCATACCAATCTCAATTTTCAACCATTTGGAACTCCAAACACCAATTCACATCAAGCATCTATATAGCAATTATACACAACATATCAAAAGACCATTTGCACATATATATACATCACCAAATATACCAAAATAAGCCAAATGACATGGCTATACACATAATTAACCATTCATCAAGTACAAGCCAAATTAAATGGCTAAATCCATTACCAGCATATCTACCAAAATGACCATTACTCCTATACATGCCATATAACCAAATGCATATGCTGAAAAGTACCAAAGTGATAGCTTGGTAGTGTGATGAGATCTCCGATGACTCCCAATTCCAAGCAAGCTTCGATAATCACTATAAAACATGGAAAAGTAAACAGAGTAAGCTATAAAGCTTAGTAAGTTCGTATAGTTAATAAGTAAAACTTACCATTTATACAGAATTTAAGCAATTAACATATCATAACATAACTCATATTGATCCACAAACCTATCACATATTCATTCACAAGTTTCTTCGATTTATTGCTTGTATAATTAATGTACATACCTGAAAAAATCGTATCAATCTCATACTCATTCATATCCTTGATATACTTGTTGAACCATTTGGAATAATATCAGATACTGGGGAATCTCGGACCCTAAGTGCCAATACATAGTCGAAGCTATATCAATCTAATATCTCATATAATGCTCACTATCGATCAATCAACGGGTCTGCTTACAAAAGTTGATGGTCAAGACGTCGCTACATGGTGCTACTCACACAAGTTGACGAGAATATGCAACACATGACCGGTAGGACGTACGGATCAAGACCCAAACACATAACCCCAATGACATGTCATTTGTATCCTAATCTATTCCTAAGGTTCAACCGGGATTTCATATTGTCGAATCTTCGTCAAACATATTCGTAAGGTCGTATTCACAATTAATTCAATAATAAAGCATTTAAAACAAAATTAAATTAATGCTTATTAACATACAAACTTACCTCGATAGTAAAAATGACGAAATGAATCGATTAGTCCAATACTTTATCTTTCCCCCGATCTAGATCCGAACTTTGTTTTTCTTGATCTATATAATATCAAATTTAGCTTATTCAATTATCAATCTATTCAATTTAGCCCAAAAAGCATTCTATGGTGAAATTACACTTTTGCCCCTAATATTTCAACATTTTTACAATTTAGCCATTGGCTCATAAAAATACAAATTCATGCAATTAGTCGAAATTCCATTATTATCATAGCAGCCTATATTGTTCATTTATTTCATATTTCTACCACACAATTTTCACATTTCTCAATTTAATCCCTAATTGACAATTTTACCAAAAATTACTTTACAAATGTTGTTTATCTAACAACAACCATACATTTTCTATCATCAAACATGAAAATACACATACATTAATTAATGGAAAAACCCTAAACCTTTAACAGTTATGCAAATTAGTCCCTATGTAACACTCCCAAACCCAGCCCATGCGTTTCGACCAGATCTGGTACGCTACGAGTTGTACATTGAAAACTTTTGCTTTGTTGGTTTTAGAAGTCATAAGTTAATTAGACTTTATCTGAATAAATAATTGACATTATTAAAAAAAATAGAACCTTTGTATTATTATTATTAAGTATAATAAAATCTTTGACACAAATTCATAAGTTGCGGAGAAAACTACTTAGTTGAATAAAAACTATGGGGCCTTATACATAAATATTCCCAAAATAAGAATAAAATAAAACCTAATGAAAATTGAAATAATTTGCAGAATTAACAACTTGATGGCCCCTCGAGTCCGTCTCGTCTCCCATGTCCACGTTCTACTGATCATCTGAAAGAGTAGAGAAAAAGGAAAGCATGAGTCACCAAGACTCAGTGTATAAATCTCGAAACACACAACGACATGAGCCCACAAACACATTATGGGCCATGGCCCATACATGAAGGTATCAATCATAATCATATATCAAATAATAAATGATGAATAGTAACCTAACCCATCCTAGGTTTCCATCCTCTACACACCAACCCGTACCAACCATCACACATTGGGGATTTCTACAATCAACCCCCCATCCGCTACACACCATAACGACAGCCGTACTGCCTATTCCTGTTATTCAGGAATCATTAAACGTGGCATAGCCACCGATCACTATGTGACCTAACATTTACTTTTGTGGGATTTCTACCACCGATCACCAAGTGACCTGTCATGCACTTCCCCTTCGATATCATATTCCCACCCCATGCATACACATAAAGAAAACATCATACAGGCTTATATATACTTCGATACACATAGAGAATTCTATGATTTACGTACCTGGCATCCTTGCCTACCCCTTTTAGGGTTCCATTCGACTGTCTATACAGCCACTTTCTGGCTTTTTAGCCTATAACATATATATAGACATACATACAGGATTAATAGTGTGTTAGAGATCTACACACCTGATTACCGATAAAATGATGCTTTCTATGTCGACGCTATCCGTAGTCGACACAATTGCTATCTGCCTAAGGTGTTGTTCAAAAGCCGGTCCACAACCAAGTGGCCAATCTCGAACGGCAGATACTGCTCATTTCTTAAACTTAGGGATTCTCTCCTTTGCCTGATCCATATATAATTCCATCACAAGTCCTTATCAGAACTACTATCACAATATTTGATCGTTAATCCTCATCATAAAGTTAAGATCTTGTATACAATGAGCAAATCTAGTAGAAATCTAGGGAAATCTTCTTACCTAAAAATCCCGAAATTGGAGACTAGTGATTTTCAGCTTTTAGATCTAGACGACCAAGTTTCCTTCAAATCCCGGAATGCCGCCCAACATAAAACTATTAAACTATCAGCTTTTCGGCTTTTGCCTTTCAAGAACCGAAATAGAACATGAGATCTAACAAAAGTCGACACTTACCTTAGCACAGGGATTTCGGCTAGCACTGGAGAGGAGATTCGGCAATGCCAGAGAAAAGATTTAAATGCCAGAAGAATAGAACTAATTCTCAAATAGGATGAATAAAGAAAAACTATGGAGATTTCGGCTTTTTAGAAAAATCGGTTAAAGAGGAAAAAGAATAGAGAAGAGGTTTCGGCTTTTGAAGAAATTGAAGAAAAGAAATTAGAGAGGGAGAGGTTAAGGAATTCGGCACAAAGAATGAAGAGGAAATTAGGGTTTAAATGCCAGAATCAATGAGATATCCCCTCCTATTTATAGAAGTTTCGGCACCTACTGCTTAAAACTGAAAACGCCCTTCTTGATAATTAAAAATCAGTCTAAATAAAAGGGAAAATTCGGCACCCCTTTTCCATGAAGTAGCCGAATTCTTTACTCCTCTAAGTAGTGGATTTTCGGCCATCACCTTCTTTGATAGCTCCTATCTTTTCTCCTTTTTATCTTTTATATTATCAATTATAAAATCCATAAATATCCTCCTATTTTTGAGCCTTGTAGCCATCCACTTCATCTAACCCTAATCCCGAAATTTAGCTCACTTAAATTAAAAGATTTGGGCTCCATAAAATTTAAAATTTTGGGCCCCTAAATCCTTGTGTGTGGCATCACTCCTTGCTCCATTTTAAGTGCCGAAAATGACCCAAAGACATGGGCTCCTTGCGGCCAAAACTTGGGCCCCTTTAATTCTTAATGGCGCCACCTTCTAATTCCCTTGCAGTGCCACCTTTTGTTGGGCCACAAGCCCACGTTGGTATTTTAAACACAATTACCACCTTTTAACTCTATAATGCCCAATCAGATAATTTAACCAAGGCCTTTGCCTAATTCTGAGCCCAATTTGGACCCCTATTACTTAAATTACCAAATTAAACATATCCCTACACTAAATGCATAAGCCCATAACTTTAGGATGTTACAGTTCTACCCCCTTAAAGAAATTTCGTCCTCGAAATTACCTGATCAGAAAAGATGGGGGTATTGCTGCCGCATTGCTTCCTCGGGTTCCCATGTAGCTTCCTCAGAACCATGATTCCTTCACAGCACCTTAACCAAAGGAACCGTTTTCCTTCTCAACACCTTGACATCACGATCCAAAATTTCTACTGGTTCTTCTTTGAAGGATAGATCAGGTCTTACCTCGATTTCCTCCACAGGCACAACGTGAGATGGATCTGAAAGGTAACGTCTTAGCATGGAGACGTGAAATACATCGTGAATTTGACTTAACTTCGGAGGTAACTCCAGCAGGTAGGCTACTGGTCCTACTCCTTCAACACCCTATATGGTCTGATAAATCTGGGACTTAATTTACCCTTTCGACCAAACCTTAGTACCTTTTTCCACGGTGACACCTTTAGGAATACTTTATCACCCACTGCAAACTCTATGTCCTTGCGCTTTAAATCAGCATAGGACTTTTGTCTGTCTGACACCTCCTTCAGTCGAACCCGAATCAACTCGACCTTCTCTTCTGTCTCGATCACCAACTTCGGACCCAAAATCTGATGTTCCCCTAGTTCTGTCCAGCAGGTAGGAGTACGACACTTCCGCCCATACAAAGCTTCGTAGGGCGCCAGCTGAATACTTGATTGGTAGATGTTGTTGTAAGCACACTCCGCTAACGGTAAGAACTCTTCCCAACTACCTCTGAAATCAATGACACATCCTCTCAACATGTCCTCCAAGATCTGGATCACCCGCTTAGACTGTCCATCGGTCTGAGGATGAAATGCTGTACTGAAATCCAACTTCGTACCCAGCGCTTGATGCAACACCTTCCAAAATCGTGAGGTAAACCTAGGGTCCCTATCTGATATGATCGAAACCGATACTCCATGCAATAATCCTGATGGTAACTGATGTTCCGCCTTGACCTGCTGACAGGTCAAACACTTACCCACCAATTCAGTTACTTCTTGCTTCAAATCGGGGATATTTTGGTAATTTTGCAATCTCGGGGGTATTTCGGAAATTTGGCAATCTGGGGGTATTTCGATAATTTTACGAATCAAGGGTGATTTGGTAATTTTACAAACCAGGGATATTTTGGTCATTTTGCAAAACAGGGGTAATTTGCTGATTTTACAAACCAGGGATATTTTGATGTTGTTGTTGTTGACATTTTTTTTGAAACAGGGGTACGTTGAAAAACCGGGTTACTCTTGTAAACATGAGGTTTTCGGGTAAAATTTTTCCAAAACATAGGTATTTTATAAATTCATGGTTGGTTGGAATTTTTTTTTCAAATAGGGTGGCTAGTCCCTTTCGGGTTTTAAATATAGGGTTTAGCCCATCAACAAGTCCTCGTAGCTAGGGTGAACAGTCACTACGCACCAGGTAAGATTCTAGTGAAGAGGAGGTGAGTCACTAGGACTGCTTAAGTACCAAGCTTTCCCTGAATCCACTCCTAGACATGCGTATGCCCGTTGCCACACCCTCACTCAGCTAAGGTGAACAGTCACTACGCACCAGGTAAGATTCCAGCGAAGAGGAGGTGAGTCACTAGGACTGCTTAAATACCAAGCTTTTCCGGATCCAATCCTAGACATGCGTATGCCTGTTGCCACACCCTAGTCTTGCGACTCGTGTACGGGTTTGTTCAGAGAAATTAAGTCTTATGAAATTGAAGAGTTGTTTATCTAAGCCTATGGTCCATCAATACTATCATACTAGTCTACGTCCCTCAAGCCCATTAAGCCCACAAATATATCACAACAAAAGTTTAGAATACTTACCTGCGTGGATCGGGTGCCGGTAGACTCGAAGGCCATATCTTCAACTCAAAACTTTCTTTTCTCAAAATCACTTCTATTTTACAAAACATTACTAGACCCATTTCACAACCCGAGTTTTGAACTAGGCTCTGATACCAAATTGTAACACCCCCAAACCCGGCCCATGCGTTTCGACCAGATCTGGTATGCTACGAGTTGTACATTGAAAACTTTTGCTTTGTTAGTTTTGGAAGTCATAAGTTAATTAAAATTTATCTGAATAAATAGACATTTTTTTAAAAAATAGAACCTTTGTATTATTATTATTAAGTATAATAAAATCTTTGACATAAATTCATAAGTTGCGGAACATTGAAAACCACTGAGTTGAATAAAAACTATGGGGCCTTATTACATAAATATTCCCAAAATAAGAATAAAATAAAACCTAATGAAAATCGAAATAATTTTCAGAATTAACAACTTGATGGCCCCTCGAGTCCGTCTCGGCTTCCATGTCCACGTTCTACTGCTCATCTGAAAGAGTAGAGAAAAAGGAAAGCATGAGTCACCAAGACTCAGTGTATAAATCTCGAAACACACAACGACATGAGCCAACAATCACATTATGGGCCCTGGCCCATACATGAAGGTATCAATCATAATCATATATCAAATAATAAATGATGAATAGTAACCCAACCCATCCTAGGTTTCCATCCTCTACACACCAACCCGTACCAACCATCACACCTTAGGGTTTTCTACAATCAACCCTCCATCCGCTACACACCATAACGACAACCATACTGCCTATTCCTATTATTCAGGAATCATTAAACGTGGCATAGCCACTGATCACTATGTGACCTAACATTTACTTTTGTGGGATTTCTACCACCGATCACCAAGTGACCTGTCATGCACTTCCCCTTCGATATCATATTCCCACCCCATGCATACACATAAAGAAAACATCATACAGGCTTATATATACTTCGATACACATAGATAATTCTATGATTTACGTACTTGGCATCCTTGCCTACCCCTTTTAGGGTTCCATTCGACTGTCTATACAGCCACTTTTCGACTTTTTAGCCCATAACATATATATAGACATACATACAGGATTAATAGTGTGTTAGAGATCTACACACCTGATTACCGATAAAATGATGCTTTCTATGTCGACGCTATCCGTAGTCGACACAACTGCTATCTGCCTAAGGTGTTGTTCAGAACCCGGTCCACAACCAAGTGGCCAATCCTGAACGGCAGATACTACTCATTTCTTAAACTTAGGGATTCTCTCCTTTGCCTGATCCATATTTAATTCCATCACAAGTCCTTATCAGAACTACTATCACAATATTTGATCGTTAATCCTCATCATAAAGTTAAGATCTTGTATACAATGAGAAAATCTAGTAGAAATCTAGGGAAATCTTCTTACCTTAAAATCCCGAAATTGGAGACTAATGATTTTCGGCTTTTAGATATAGACGACCAAGTTTCCTTCAAATCCCAGAATGCCGCCCAACATAGAACCATTAAACTATTAGCTTTTCGGCTTTTGCCTTTCAAGAACCAAAATAGAACATGAGATCTAACAAAAGTTGACACTTACCTTAGCACAGGGATTTCGGCTAGCACTGGAGAGGAGATTCGGCAATGCCAGAGAAAAGATTTAAATGCCGAAAGAATAAAACTAATTCTCAAATAGGATAAATAAAGAAAAACTATGGAGATTTCGACTTTTTAGAGAAATCGGTTCAAGAGGAAAAAGAATGGAGAAGTGGTTTCGACTTTTGAAGAAATTGAAGAAAAGAAATTGGAGAGGGAGAGGCTAAGGAATTCAGCACAAAGAATGAAGAGGAAATTAGGGTTTAAATGCCAGAATCAATGAGATATCCCCTCCTATTTATAGATGTAACACCCCAAACCCGGTCAACACACCACGACCGAATCTGGCATGTTACGAGGAAAATCGAATTTTTACAACCATAGTTTTCTTTGAAAGTTTGGTAAAACAGTTTGGTAAGTTTTGTACTTGCAGAAATCTTGGGCATGATTGTTTAAAACTCCTATTTCATTTGAAAACCGGGTAATTTTGAAACTTAATTAGTTGTGAAGTTTAAACACGATTATTTCTTAGAAGTTAAAGTCGTTCTGGTTGTTACTAAAACATTTTGACTTAGCAGAAAATCACGTTTAAGTTAGAAATACCTTTGAGTTCTCTTGTGATACCCGATGGTATAGATTAAAACATATCGATTTGAAGTTTTGAAATTGTTGTCTTTCCAAGTTTAACAAATTTTAAATCAATTAATCTGTTAAGGCATGATAAAAATCAACTTTAAGCATAAACATAGTAAAACATAATTTTAAAAGGCCATTTACAAACCAAAATAAAACCCAACAGTAATAAATAAGCTAAAATACCAAATTTTATAAAGTCTGAGCAAATCTTTATTCAGGCATGGCATGAGCACCTCGAGTCCATCCCGGCTCCATGTCCGCGTCTAAGAGTCACCTGAAAAGTCAAAGGAGAGGGTGAGTCGCAAGACTCAGTGCATAAATCCCACTCCCGATAATAAAACATGCTAACACACATCATATCATAGCAACATAATTAATGCACCCCGATCCTAACCATCCATATCACCTTTCTACCCCGTGTGGTACCAAACCACTGGTGGTGCCAAACCACTGGTGACCCAAAGTCACGATATCCATTAGTGTGGTGCCAAACCACTGGTGACCTAAAGTCACGAATAATCCAATGATGGGGCCAACCCATCGTGTGATACCAAATCACTAGCGACAATCCCGTATCTCTCAAGTGGGGCCAACCCACGGTGGTGTCAAACCACAAGGACGAGTCGCAATGAGGTGCCAAACCTCTGGTGTCCCAAAGACACAAATGTGGTACCAAACCACTGGTGACCGATGTCACGAATCCGATGATGGGGCCAACCCATCGTGTGATACCAAATCACTGGCGTCAATCCCGTATAATCAACCGTGGGGCCAACCCACCGGACGAGACGCTGAGGTGCCAAACCTCTGGTGACCCAAAGTCACAAAATATCATCTGTGGTACCAAACCACTGGAGGTGCCAAACCTCTGGTGACCCAAAGTCACAGTGTCCCAAAGACACGGATATCATATTCCCCCTTCTCTCATATCACCCATGCATATCAAACTAACGCAAATCATGTAAATCATGTGTTCATGCCATTATGTCTAACATCGTAACTCATATCACATACATCAATAATCATGAGATCATATAAATCACCAATAAACTCATAATAACACTGACTTACCCGAATCCGTGATCATACCCAATAGGGTATCATATCAATCACCACTGTTTCACTTATTACAACACAGGTTATTAATCACATTATTAAACAGAAGTGTGTTAGTTTACACACCTGATTAAACGCAAAGCCTTAAACCCAACGAACTGATCTAAGTCCCCTTGATTACTTTGCTCCTATAATCGGCCAAATAGGGGTTAGTCACTGAACCATTCAGCCAATACAAGTAACCCAAAGGGTTAGCGTTTGAACCTCTCACCTTACGAATGATTTGGTTTCCTACAAAATTTCGAACCAAACAGTGGTTACTCTGACAATCGGCCAACCCCTAACAAGCAAACAGTTAGTCCTCTGAAGCCTTATCTTAACGAAAACTAACGAATGGACTAGAAGAACCAACCCTTACCACACTTACCAATCAACCAACAGAAGGTAACGGCTCCTCTTGCTTGCTTCCACAATCCGAAGACCCTATAACGAAAAGATTAACACCCATTCATAATTGTCATATTCGGCCTTAACCAAACCAAATCGATTTAAAACAAGAAAGAGAGAAAATGACCATTCGGCCAAACCCTTACCTACCACCAGCCGATTGAAAACAAGCACCCAATCAACAACAATACCCTTCTAAATTTCGGCCACTAAGTCAACTAAAAAGGAGAGAAAAGATTCGGCACACAAAAGAAATGGGGAGAAAGCAAGTGGAGAAAAGAAATCGGCTAGAGTTTTTGAGAAGAAGAAAGAAATAAAAATAACTAGAGGGAGGGTACCTTCGGCTTTGGAAAGAAAATAGATTAAGAAATGTTTTGGGGTAAGATTCGGCTACAATGTTTTCAAGCAAAGAAGAAGGAAACAAATATGTAAAAGAGGATAGTAGTTTCGGTTTACACAATTGAAAGAAAAGGGAAAGGAATGGAAAGGGATATTCGGCTATCAAGCAGTCTAGGAGACAAAAAAAAATGCAACTTTCGGCAGCCTTTAGAAGTTTGGTCTTTCGGTTTCAAAAGTAAAGAAAATGAGAGAAAATCCCTTGAAGTTTCGGCTACAACTGACAAAAAAAAGAGAGAGCTTTGTTTTGACACAAAGTGACTGAAAAACACCCAAAATGCTAATTGAATTTTCGGCACACCCAAACCCCACACCAAGCCGTCCACTCCCCCCCCAAATCTCTCCTAAAATTCGGCCAAACACCTCCCACAACTCACAACCATCCATTCAAACTAGCTTGACCAAGTCTTCCTCCTAATTTCACTCTCCACCCATCATTCAAATGGGAAGACTAAGTCCAAGGCAGAGTTTGAACTGCCTACAACCTCTTCCTTCCATGCCGACAAAAAGAGTGCAAAAAGTGGCCACTCCGCAGCTTGAACACAAGACCTCCCACTCCTGCAAGTGACGCCAATCCAAGCTCCAAGTGGCACCTTGCTCTGCCACTTTGCTAGCTCAACTCTTGTGCTCAAAAACACCAAATAAAATACATAAGCCCCAGCTCCTTCAGCTCCTCTCCCATAAGGCTTAAAACTAAAATTTTCCTACCTACTCAGGCTTACTCCCATACGGCCCAATGAACCTCGGACTTAGCTTGCCTTTCCTTCCGAACCTCAACACCTTCTTCCACGGCGAGACCTTCAGAAAAACTTGATCCCCCACAGCAAACTCTATGTCTCTACACTTAAGATCAGCATAAGACTTCTGTCGGTCCGAAGCTTCCTTCAATCGAGTCTGAATCAACTTAACCTTGTCTTCGGTCTCTGCAACCAACTCGGGTCCCAACAACTGATGTTCACCTAACTCCGTCCAACATGTAGGTGAGCGACACTTCCTACCATACAACGCCTCGTATGGTGCCATCCTGATACTCGCTTGGTAACTGTTGTTGTAGGCGAACTCAGCTAATGGCAGGAACTCCTCCCAACTACCTCTGAAATCCAGAACACAACCTCTCAGTATATCCTCTAAGATCTGAATAACTCTTTCCGATTGTCCGTCAGACTGCGGGTGAAAAGCCGTGCTGAAATCCAAACGCGTACCCAAAGCCTGATGCAACGCTTTCCAGAACCTTGACGTAAATCTAGGATCCCTGTCCGAGATTATCTAAACTGGCACTCCGTGCAACCTCACTATCTCTGAAACGTACAGTTTTGCCAACTTCTGAAGTGGGTAATCAACCCTCACTGGAATAAAGTGAGCTGATTTAGTCAGTCGATCTACAACTACCCAAACTGAATCCTTCTTGCTTGGTGTAAGCGGTAACCCACTGACGAAATCTATGGTTATCCTTTCCCACTTCCACTGAGGAATCTTCACTGGCTGAAGCAACCCTGACGGCAACTGATGCTCAGCCTTGACCTGCTGGCAAGTCAGACACTTACCCACAAACTCAGTCACTTCCCTTTTCAAACCAGGCCACCAAAACTGCTCTCTAAGATCCCTATACATCTTACTACCTCCAGGGGGCATAGCATATGGACTGCTATGTACGTCCTGAAGAATCCTTTGCCTCAGCTCAACATCCTTAGGCATACAAGCTTTACCTTGAAAACACAACACCTCATCACCAGACAAACTGTAACCTTCCAAACCACCATTCTACACTTGTAGCCTCTGCGCACTCAGAACCTCATCCTCTAACTGTTTCTCTCTGATCTGCTCAACCCAAGTAGGCTTAACCTGCAACTCCGCCAGAATACTCCCGTCGTCATACAAACTCAAATGGGCAAACATCGCTCTTAAGTCCGAAACAACCTTACGGCTCAACGCGTCTGCCACCACGTTGGCCTTGCCCGGATGATACTCAATCGAACAGTCGTAATCTTTTAACAACTCAACCCATCTGCGCTGCCTCAAATTCAAATCCTTCTGGGTCAAAAGGTACTTCAGACTCTTATGATCTGTGTAGACTATTGATCTCTCTCCATACAAGTAGTGCCTCCAAATCTTCAAAGCGAAAACTACAGCTGCTAGCTCCAAATCGTGCGTCGGATAGTTGACCTCATGTGGCCTCAGCTGCCGAGATGCGTAAGCCACAACCTTTCCCTCTTGCATCAGCACACAACCCAATCCTGTATGTGATGCATCGCAAAAGACTGTGAATTCCTTACCAGCCTCAGGTTGAATCAAAACCGGAGCTTCTGTCAGAATCTTCTTAAGCTTGTCGAAACTCTCCTGCTGTTTCTCAGTCCAAACAAACGGAACCTCTTTCCTTAACAACTTGGTCATCGGCGCTGCGATCAACGAAAACCCTTCTACAAACCTTCGGTAGTATCCTGCCAAACCCAGAAAACTCCGAATCTCAGCCACTGACTTCGGCGGCTTCCAATCCAAAACTGCCTCAATCTTCCGAGGATCCACTCTAATCCCCTCAGCCGACACTACATGACCCAAGAAAGTCACTTCTCTAAGCCAAAACTCGCACTTACTAAACTTAGCAT
Organism: Gossypium australe; assembly: GCA_005393395.2. NCBI lineage: Eukaryota > Viridiplantae > Streptophyta > Magnoliopsida > Malvales > Malvaceae > Gossypium > Gossypium australe. The sequence continues at coordinate 106,171,211 of CM016617.1, forward strand.
AGAGCTGCTTCTCCCTCAAAATCTGTAGCACCACTTGCAAATACGCATCATGTTCTTCTTCTGTCCTTGAATACACCAAGATGTCGTCTATAAAAACCACGACGAATTGATCCAGATACTGCTGAAACACCCTATTCATCATATCCACGAATGCTACCGGCGCATTAGTCAACCCGAACGGCATTACCAGAAATTCGTAGTGCCCATACCGAGTCCGAAACACTGTCTTGTGAATATCAGCCTCCTTTACCTTTAACTGGTGATATCTAGACCTTAAGTCGATCTTTGAGAATACCGCAGCCCCCTTCAGCTGATCAAACAAGTCGTCTATCTGTGGCAACGGATACTTGTTTTTGATCGTCAGCTTATTCAACTGGCGGTAGTCTATACACATCCGCATCGTACCATCTTTCTTCTTTACAAAGAGTACCGGTGCACCCCAAGGCGAAACACTTGGCCTAATAAAGCCTCGGTCCAACAACTCCTGGATCTGAGCCTTAAGCTCCACTAGCTCCTTTGGCGCCATCCTATACGGAGCAATAGACACTGGCGCAGTTCCGGGTAACAGATCTATCCCGAACTCTACCTCACGATCCGGCGGCAACCCCGGAAGCTCCTCAGGAAACACATCAGCAAATTCCTTAACTGTCCGAACTTTCGCTACAGCAGATTCGTTAGCCTCCAAGGCATACACATGAACCACATACACTTCACAGCCCTTCCTGACCATCTTCTCAGCTTTCAGAGCAGATACCACATTAGATAAGTAATCCCTCCTATTACCTATCATAGCCACTTCATTACCCTCAGACGTCTTAAGAACCATGCGCTTAGCCGCGCAATCCAACCTCGCCTGGTACTTGACCAACCAGTCCATCCCAAGAATCAGATCGAACTCCCCAAATGGCAGTTCCATCAGATCAGCAGCAAACACTACCCCTTGGAGTTCTAGGGGTACATCTCTAAACAGCTTATCTACTACTACAGAGTGACCTAGAGGGCTAATTACAGTCATCTGTCTAGAAGATATCTCAGAGTCTAGATCCATGGTCTCTACTATACTACTAGCAACATAAGAGTGTGTCGAACCCACATCAATCAAAGCAGTAAATGGAGAACCAAAGATAAAAAACGTACCGGTTATGACGTCCGGTGCGTCGCCCTCCTCTCGGTGCCTCGCTGCATACACTAACCCAGGCTGTCTGGCCTCAGAACTACCCGCACCTCTGCCCGGTGCTCCACGGCCCCGTCCAGAACCGTTACCTCTGCCATTACCACGACCTCTCTGCAGTGGCGGTCCATTATTCCTGAACTGAGTACGGCCCTGACTCTCAGACTGAATCCTGGCCAACTTACGCGGACAGTCTCTCACTCGATGATCCAAAGAACCACACTCAAAACACCCTTTTCCACCAGTCCAGCAGCCTCCCCAATGATATTTCCCACAGTGATTACACCGCGGCGGTCCCTGACTAGCAGCAACAAACCTACGAGACTGATTCAGTCCACTCTGTCTAGCCCTTTTCTGAGGATTACCCAATGATCCCAAAGACCCAAAGCTCCTCTTATGCCTGTTCCTGTCCATGCCCTGCCTCACTGACTCCTTAACACCCTCGGCTACCTTGGCCTTCTCAACTAGCACAGCAAACTCACGCTCTTGCTGAGGAGCAATCAGCAACCTCAGCTCGTCTCTCAAACCATCCTCGAAACGAACACACCTCTCGTGCTCCGTAGCCACAATGCCCCTAGCATACCGGCTCAGCTTCAAGAAGTCAGCCTCGTACTCTGAAACAGACTTACTCCCCTGAACAAGCCTCAGAAATGCTTTTCGCTGCGCGTCGATATAACTAGCTCCAATGTACTTTTTCTGATATGCAGCCCTGAAATAATCCCATGTCAGATCCTCTGCTGCCACACTGTCCCGAACCGTGAGCCACCACTGGTATGACTCATCCCGAAGAAGCGATACTATGCCCTTCAGCTTCTCCTTAGCAGTCAAGTCCAGATCATCCATGATCCGCTCTGTCGCCTCCAGCCAATACTCAGCCGTGCTGGGAGCAACACCAGAAACACCTCGAAAGAATTCGGCCCCGTTTGCTCGGAGTCGCTCAGGCACAGATTTCCTAGCTCCTGCACCTCCACCTACTCCAGCTACCCTTTCCAACACTCGCAGCATCGCCTGTGACACTGCGTCCTCCCCGGTCTGATCTTGAAACTCACCACCTCCAGCTGGTGGTGGTACCGGCATCTCGTTCTCTGACCCCTGACCAGATCCTACAAGTTCAGAAACTGTCATCCTACCACGACCTCGTCCATGACCACGTCCACCTCGAGCACTCATGACTAACTTTTCTACGTATCTGATTTAAGAGTTTTATGCATCAGTATTTATTCCGTTGTTTTAAAAGCAAAGTCTTATGAATATTTCAGAAGCTTTGTTTTCGCGAGTTCACAGAGTCCTATCAGTTTCAATCTCTAAAGTAATACACTATTGCTAATCATCCAATCATATTATATCCAACAAATCACAAGCAATAGTAAGGGGTACTTACCTGGGCGAACTGGTGCCGGAGACTCGGTGTCATGCCTTTCAAACCATACATTTCAAAACAAAAACACTTTAAACACACTTTTAAAACATTTTGGGCCTCAGGCCCACAGCCGAGCTTTTGAACCTAGGCTCTGATACCACAATTGTAACACACCAAACCCGGTCAACACACCACGACCGAATCTGGCATGTTACGAGGAAAATCGAATTTTTACAACCATAATTTTCTTTGAAAGTTTGGTAAAACAGCTTGGTAAGTTTTGTACTTGCAGAAATCCTGGGCATGATTGTTTAAAACTCCTATTTCATTTGAAAGCCGGGTAATTTTGAAACTTAATTAGTTGTGAAGTTTAAACACGATTATTTCATTTAGAAGTTAAAGTCGTTCTAATTGTTACTAAAACATTTTGACTTATCAGAAAATCACGTTTCAGTTAGAAATACCTTTGAGTTCTCTTGTGATACCCGATGGTATAGATTAAAACATATCGATTTGAAGTTTTGAAATCGTTGTCTTTCCAAGTTTAACAAATTTTAAATCAATTAATCTGTTAAGGCATGATAAAAATCAACTTTAAGCATAAACATAGTAAAACATAATTTTAAAAGGCCATTTACAAACCAAAATAAAACCCAACAGTAATAAATAAGCTAAAATACCAAATTTTATAAAGTCTGAGCAAATCTTTATTCAGGCATGGCATGAGCACCTCGAGTCCATCCCGGCTCCATGTCCGCGTCTAAGAGTCACCTAAAAAGTCAAAGGAGAGGGTGAGTCGCAAGACTCAGTGCATAAATCCCACTCCCGATAATACAACATGCTAACACACATCATATCATAGCAACATAATTAATGCACCCCGATCCTAACCATCCATATCACCTTTCTACCCCGTGTGGTACCAAACCACTGGTGGTGCCAAACCACTGGTGACCCAAAGTCACGATATCCATAAGTGTGGTGCCAAACCACTGGTGACCCAAAGTCACGAATAATCCAATGATGGGGCCAACCCATCGTGTGATACCAAATCACTAGCGACAATCCCGTATCTCTCAAGTGGGGCCAACCCACGGTGGTGTCAAACCACAGGGACGAGTCGCAATGAGGTGCCAAACCTCTGGTGTCCCAAAGACACAAATGTGGTACCAAACCACTGGTGACCGATGTCACGAATCTGATGATGGGGCCAACCCATCGTGTGATACCAAATCACTGGCGTCAATCCCGTATAATCAACCGTGGGGCCAACCCACCGGACGAGACGCTGAGGTGCCAAACCTCTGGTGACCCAAAGTCACAAAATATCATCTGTGGTACCAAACCACTGGAGGTGCCAAACCTCTGGTGACCCAAAGTCACAGTGTCCCAAAGACACGGATATCATATTCCCCCTCCTCTCATATCACCCATGCATATCAAACTAACGCAAATCATGTAAATCATGTGTTCATGCCATTATGTCTAACATCGTAACTCATATCACATACATCAATAATCATGAGATCATATAAATCACCAATAAACTCATAATAACACTGACTTACCCGAATCCGTGATCATACCCAATAGGGTATCATATCAATCACCACTGTTTCACTTATTACAACACAGGTTATTAATCACATTACTAAACAGAAGTGTGTTAGTTTACACACCTGATTAAACGCAAAGCCTTAAACCCAACGAACTGATCTAAGTCCCCTTGATTACTTTGCTCCTATAATCGGCCAAATAGGGGTTAGTCACTGAACCATTCAGCCAATACAAGTAACCCAAAGGGTTAGCGTTTGAACCTCTCACCTTACGAATGATTTGGTTTCCTACCAAATCCCGAACCAAACAGTGGTTACTCTGACAATCGGCCAACCCCTAACAAGCAAACAGTTAGTCCTCTGAAGCCTTATCTTAACGAAAACTAACGAATGGACTAGAAGAACCAACCCTTACCACACTTACCAATCAACCAACAGAAGGTAACGGCTCCTCTTGCTTGCTTCCACAATCCGAAGACCCTATAACGAAAAGATTAACACCCATTCATAATTGTCATATTCGGCCTTAACCAAACCAAATCGATTTAAAACAAGAAAGAGAGAAAATGACCATTCGGCCAAACCCTTACCTACCACCAGCCGATTGAAAACAAGCACCCAATCAACAACAATACCCTTCTAAATTTCGGCCACTAAGTCAACTAAAAAGGAGAGAAAAGATTCGGCACACAAAAGAAATGGGGAGAAAGCAAGTGGAGAAAAGAAATCGGCTAGAGTTTTTGAGAAGAAGAAAGAAATAAAAATAACTAGAGTGAGGGTACCTTCGGCTTTGGAAAGAAAATAGATGAAGAAATGTTTTGGGGCAAGATTCGGCTACAATGTTTTCAAGCAAAGAAGAAGGAAACAAATATGAAAAACAGGATAGTAGTTTCGGTTTACACAATTGAAAGAAAAGGGAAAGGAATGGAAAGGGATATTTGGCTATCAAGCAGTCTAGGAGACAAAAAAAAAATGCAACTTTCGGCAGCCTTTAGAAGTTTGGTCTTTCGGTTTCAAAAGTAAAGAAAATGAGAGAAAATCCCTTGAAGTTTCGGCTACAACTGACAAAAAAAGAAAAAGCTTTGTTTTGACACAAAGTGACTGAAAAACACCCAAAATGCTAATTGAATTTTCGGCACACCCAAACCCCACACCAAGCCGTCCACTCCCCCCCCAAATCTCTCCTAAAATTCGGCCAAACACCTCCCACAACTCACAACCATCCATTCAAACTAGCTTGACCAAGTCTTCCTCCTAATTTCACTCTCCACCCATCATTCAAATGGGAAGACTAAGTCCAAGGCAGAGTTTGAACTGCCTACAACCTCTTCCTTCCATGCCGACAAAAAGAGTGCAAAAAGTGGCCACTCCGCAGCTTGAACATAAGACCTCCCACTCCTGCAAGTGACGCCAATCCAAGCTCCAAGTGGCACCTTGCTCTGCCACTTTGCTAGCTCAACTCTTGTGCTCAAAAACACCAAATAAAATACATAAGCCCCAGCTCCTTCAGCTCCTCTCCCATAAGGCTTAAAACTAAAATTTTCCTACCTACTCAGGCTTACTCCTAGCCTACAACTAAGTCCCGAAACCTCACAAACAACAACACAGCAAGCCCCTAACATGCAAACAATGTCACAACAAAATAGCCCCTAACCCGGGATATTACAATAGAAGTTTCGGCACCTACTGCTTAAAACTGAAAATTCCCTTCTTGATAATTAAAAATCAGTCTAAATAAAAGGGAAAATTCGGCACCCCTTTTCCATGAAGTAGCCGAATTCTTTACTCCTCTAAGTGGTGGATTTTCGGCCATCACCTTCTTTGATAGCTCCTATCTTTTCTCCTTTTTATCTTTTATATTATCAATTATAAAATCCATAAATATTCTCCTATTTTTTAGCCTTTTAGCCGTCCACTTCATCTAACCCTAATGCCGAAATTTAACTCACTTAAATTAAAAGATTTGGGCTCTATAAAACTTAAATTTTGGGCCCCTAACTCCTTGTGTGTGGCATCACTCCTTGCTCCATTTTAAGTGCCAAAAATGGCCCAAAGACATGGGCTCCTTGCGACCAAAACTTGGGCCCCTTTAATTGTTAATGGCGCCACCTTCTAATTCCCTTACAGTGCCACCGTTTGTTGGGCCACAAGCCCACGTTGGTATTTTAAACACAATTACCACCTTTTAACTCTATAATGCCTAATCAGATAATTTAACCAAGGCCTTTGCCTAATTCTGAGCCCAATTTGGACCCCTATTACTTAAATTAACAAATTAAACATATCCCTACACTAAATGCATAAGCCCATAAATTTAGGATGTTACACCCTAGGCTAGCTAGATTAAGTTACAACGACTCCGAAAACTTAGAAATCATTAAAAATGGATGAAATTTCACTTACATGCAAGCTAAGCAAGTGACCGAAGCTTCAAACTCTAGATATGGATTCTCCAATATGAATTTTCAGTGGAAGATGACAATTAGGAAGATGATACATTGTTTTTGTTTATTTTAATTTACTTTAGTTATTAAATTACTTAAATAACCTTTAATTAAAACATTAAAATTCACTTAAATGATGTCCATCTTTGTCCACTAATAATATTAATGGTCTAATTACCACTTTATGACCTTACTTTAAAGTTCTATAGCTTCTAAACACCTTTAGTTAATAGAACACAAGTTTTAACTTTACGCGATTTAGTCCTTTTTTATCGAATTAAGCACTCAAACGATAAAATTTCTTAACGAAATTTTCACACAATATACTACCATGCTGGAGATATTAAAATAATAATAAAATAAATATTTTGACCTCAAATTTGTGGTCCTGATACCACTATTCCAATTTTACTAAAAACAGGCTGTTACACATGCATAGTTTTTAGAACTAGTTTGTAAGGAAGGAGACTTCCTGGTTATGGGTTGTATGCAACCGATTCATGCATGCATATTAAATATTAGTATCTCAATGATTTGATGGTTATAATTTTTTCTTACTTAGCTCAAGAAACTAGTGAATGTTAGAGCAATCAAGGCAAAGTACCAGCAGAGTATATTTCTGTTCCAAAGTTTCAGGTGAGTTCCTGACGCGTCCAAACGTACTAACGTCTAGAGTAATTTCCTGCAACCAAATATGAATGTTAGGCGATTTCTGCAAGTATACAGATCAGGTTGTACTATAGGTGAGTACTCCAAGGATCGTACCCAAGGGAGGCTAGTACTAAATTAAAGATAACTTAAACGTTAATAGATATAATTAGTAATTTAAATAAATTATAGTACAATGAATCATAAAGTGAAAAGAATTTGTTTTCTAAGAAAATAAGTAAATTGCATAAAAGAATAAAAATGGAAGACTAATCTGTTGATTCAATCATATCTAAGCATGGAAGACTAACTCGCTTCTATGGTCACAACTAATTCCTACCTTGGCTTCTATTCAATCAACTAGTCACTAACCTAGTAGGATGTCTTGATCTTCCACTAAACTAACGAGTAGAAAGAACTACTTATCTCTCAACCTTAAAGTCTAAATCAAATTAGGGTAAGGGTTTACGAATATGTAATACCAATTTAGGGTTAATTCCCACCTAGATGACTTCCTAGGGTTGTTAGGCCTAGGATTTAAGTTCTTCTTATCCCAAATAGCTGATCTGCTAAGAAACCCTGCATACAAATTAATTACACCCAAGTCCACTCGCGAATCCTCCAGAAGAAGATTAATTCCTCATGGATATCATAAACAATATAAACTTGATGAATAAAATAAACATAAAGAATAGATCAAGAGTAAAAGTTAAGAGAAATCCTAATTTGTATTGAATAATTGAAGTGTCGAATTCCACAAAGAGGTTGTTGAATCCACAAGTTAGATTCTTTGAAGAACACTAATGAAAATAAAAAGAAAAGAAACCCCAAAAACAACAGAAAAAAAAACTAAAAACTAAAACCTAAATTGAAAGAAAAGTTCTAAGATAAAGAAAAGATGATTCTGAAGTGTTTAGTTGACCTTCATCCCTAGACCTAGTTTGGCTGATGTTTTTAAATTATATTTCATTATGCGGATGAAAACGCCTTCAGCTCATTAATTCTTCATGTAAAGGGCCGTTGTCGTGACATCATCTGCTCTATGTCACGACACTGATGGCACGTTCTTGGTTACACTCAGACTCAAAGTTGTGTCACGACATCCTCTAGCTATGTCACGACACTGAAGGCAGTCTTTCTATTTTAGTGTTCTGCTCACTATGTTCGACATCGAACCTTCGGGTTGCAACATGGTTACCAGTCTCGTGTTTTCGTGCCTTCGAATGGTGTCTTGTACACTCACCAAACATGTTAGCCTTCCCATAGGCCTAGCTAGGCCCCTAAGATCATATGGATAACTCAAATCAAAATTGTCATTAATTAATATCTAAACTTGGAAAAGTAAATAAGAAAATAAGAAAATTGATTATATTCAAGCTCCTTAAGTACAAACACTTGTTTAATCTGTTGCAAATAATTGCGGCAAATCAAACTACCCCACACTTAAGCAATTACTTGTCCTCAAGATAGAAAACTTAAAAACTAAAATAAAAGATGACTCTTGAGCAAATATGATGCAAAGACGAGTTTTGGAACACATAACTAGGACTAATCATACATACATGTCATTCTAACATGATATATAAACGACTTACTGTTCTCAGTTTCAAACACTTAAGTTCAGTATATTAAAAAGTATATAACCAACAAGGTTCTCAAATATATTGATCCATCGATAAATCATATAGGTAATTTGATTATCCTAGAAGAATACAAATAGTCATCATTGTAATTACTCGATATAATGTCCATTCATGAATAGATTTACCAAGGTCGCATAAGAATTTTCGACTTGTAACATTTTAAGGCTTAAAGTTGGTACAGAATTGAAGAAAAGACACATCAAAATAGTTTCAAGCATGAAAGTAGCTTGGCACATCATATTGTCCCCAATTCTCACCCTTAATAACCCTTGCCCGCTCATCGCCTTATTTCTCATTCTATCACCTTCCTTATTTCTCCATATAGGAAGTCACAACATAATAAAGTAACTTCAATTAGCTCACAAGTTTTTGTGCACTAATGATTAAGGCTTCTATTTTTTGTGACTTTGTTTTTGCGTCACTTTTGAATTTTTTTCGACCTTCCTCACTCACAATGCTTTTCCTTTTCATTGTTCAAATACTTTTTCTACTTGTTATGACTTTTACTGGATTTTTCTTTTGTTTCACACATTTTTGGCTGGACCTATAATTACTCTACCATACTAAATCTTCCTATTTCACTCTTATTTTTACAAAACCAACATGATGTATTTACCTATCCCTCTGTAATATCCTAAAAATATTAGAGCATCATGTTGTTACTTGTGTTAGCTTGGATATGATTGTTATTGTGTGCTTAGTATATTTGTGTGAAGGCTTGGAAATATTAGCTAAGCTAGAATAATTTTTAGTATGGAAAATTTGGTGAAGTGGATTAAGTGAGCTTGACACTTAAGTTAATTTAAGTGTTAGATTAAAGCACATGAGGAGTTAGTGGCATAGTGGATAAGGAGCTTGAAAGGTTGCTTGAGGGAAGTGGTTCGAGTAGCATGGAAAACATATTGAGGATTTTATTTTTTGTACATCCTAGCATTAAGTGTTGGCTAAGTTCAAATTATGGAAGGTTGGACTTTCAAATTTTTCGTAAGTTGAATATTGGTTTAGGAAAGTTTGTACTTTGGGAAAGGAATCTTAAGGTTATGGAAGGATAGGGGGGACATAAGGCTTGGCTTAAGGAAGATGTTTTGGAAACTTTTCCAAGGCCTTTAGTGCATGTATGTGGACGGCATGTGTGGCTAGGGGGGTGGCCGAATGTTGATAGGAGGTTTGGGGGGATATTTGGCCAACTTTAGCATTTGTGCACCTTTTGGCATATTTTTCTCTTCCTCTCCAAACAAATCCCTCTTTGGCCGAATGCACCATAAGCATTTTGTGCAATTTTACTTTTGGTTTTAGCTCTCATTTTGTTTGAACCAAATACTATTTTCTTTCTCTCATTTTACCTTTTGAAACCGAAAATTCATTTTTACATTTTGTGCACTTTTCTTTTCGGCAAACTAGGTGCTTGGCCGAACCTTTTTCTCCCATCTCTCTCTTTTCTTCTTTTGATAATTGCTCAACCACATTTCCTTTTTCTTTCATTTGGCCGAACCTCTTTCTTCCCCAAACTCACTTTTCTTTTCTTCCTTTGTTGCTAAAACCGAATCCTCTCTCTCTCATTTTATTCTCTTTTCTACTCACATATCTTTCTTCTTTCATAACCTTATTGCCGAAACTTCCCACTCCTTTTTTGTATTGTTTTGGCCGAATATCATCAAGGGTAGGCATTCATTTTGGGTTTTCTTCAATCGGTTTTGGTAAAGGGTAAGTGTTCATGGCCGTTTTTCCTTCATTTCTTTCTCTTTTCTATGTCATTTTCTTGTGGACAAAGGCCGAACCTATGAGCATTTGTTGCAAGGTTCTAACCATTTTTAGGAACCGATTATTCTTTTAGGCTCCTCGGGACGTTGGAAGCAATCAATCTAAGCCTCGTTTCTTTGTCAATCGTTTTGGGTAAGCTTTAGGTAAGACTTGGTATTTCAAGTGATAACTCATCGGGATTTAGTGGTATGGCCGAATGGCCTTTGTTTATAATCTGAGTATTGGCCGATTGTAGGACAAGGTGATCTAGTGCGGTAGATTGGATCTTCAGAAGTTAGTATTTGCATTGGTGAAAGGTGTGTACCTTACACACTTTATAACTCAATTATGTATATGTATTTATAATATTAATTTACTAATCATATTATCAAAGTGGGGAAACGATGAGATCTTGATATGATACCATGATGGTATGAATGAGGATTCGGGTAAGTCCGTTTCTATATGTGTTAATACATGTGGATTGAAATCATGATCTACGATTTATGATATTTTTGTTATGTGATTCATAATAAAGTATGTTAACATGATTTGTCTATCTATTGCATTGGTATGGGTAATATGAGAGGAGGGAGAAGATTGATATTGTGTCCTTGGGACACCAGAGGTTTGGCACCTCCAGTGATTTGGTATCACATTTGTGTCTTTGGGACACCAGAGGTTTGGCACCTCATAGCGACTCGTCCCTGTGGTTTAATACCACCGTGGGTTGGCCCCACTTTTGAGATATGGGATTGTCGCCAGTGATTTGGTATCACAAATGGGTTGGCCCCACAACTTGATTATTCGTGACTTTGGTCACCAGTGATTTGGTATCACATTTGTGTCTTTGGGACACCAGAGGTTTGGCACCTCATAGCGACTCGTCCCAGTGGTTTCGTACCACCGTGGGTTGGCCCCACTTTTGATGTATTGGGATCGTCGCCAGTGATTTGGTATGACAAGTGGGTTGGCCCCACAACTTGATTATTCGTGACTTTGGTCACCAGTGATTTGGTATCACAATATTGAATATCGTGACTTTGGTCACCAGTGGTTTGGCACCACCAGTGGTTTGGTACCACACGGGGTAGAAAAAGGTGTTACGGATGGCTAGGTTGGGTGCATTACATATATATATTGCTTGGTTATAATTTGTGTAAGTAAGTGGCATTTACCCGGGAGAGGGATTATGCACTGAGTCTTGGTGACTCACCTTCTCCCTTACTTTTTCAGGTGATTCGTAAATTCGCGGATATGGAGCTAGATGAACTCGAGGAGGCCATGCAATAAAATTTGATTTTACATGAACTTCGAATTGGGGTACTTTTAATTTATTTTAATTTGGTTTTTGTTTTATTTTGGGTTTGTAATAAGGCCTCTTTAATTATGTTTTGGATTATTTATATGCTTTGGATATGTTTTAATTATGGCTTATAAATTATTTGGTTAATTTAATAATTGAGCCCAAAGTTTTCTAAAATAATAAAAACGCAATGGTTTTAAAATCTTACCATCGGGTAATAAAAATCGTTTGATAGTAAAATGTAAATTTAGTGTTTTCTACAATTTAAATGATTTCCAAATATTAAGTTTCCACATTCAAATGCAAATGTTTTCATAGTAATAATTCGAGTTTTTCTTAAATGATACAAATGTTTTCTCACCTATGAATTATCAACTAAGCTTTAAAGTTTTATTTATGAAATTTCAAAGTAAATTATCAGTTTAAACTTTTTATACATCTGTTTTCTTTGTAATATAGAATTTTAAAGAGTTTTTCACTAAAATTTAATTCTTAATTCGATTTTCTTCAAAACATTTCCCTTCGTGGCATGCCAGATTCGGTCATGGCGCATTGACCGGGTTTGGGGTGTTACAAATTGGTATCAGAGCCAAGTTCAAAAGCTCGGCTGTGGGCCCGAGGCCCAAAATGTTTTAAAGTATGATTTTTTAAATGTTTTGTTTGAAATTATTTGATTTGAAAAGCATGGCACCGAGTCTCCGGCACCGATCCGCCCGGGTAAGTATTTCAAAACTGTTGATTTTAATAATGATGATGATGGTATGATTGTATAGTAGTAGGAACTACTCTAGGGACCCAAAACTATAGGTTGGAAGTACTCGCGAGAACAAAACTCTTTAATAAGAATTATTCATAAAACTGTGTTTTAAAGATAGTGGAATGATGTCTTAAGCATAAAACTTTTAATTCAGATAAGTCGAGACTTTAGACATGAGCACTCGAGGTCGGGGTCGTGTTATGCGTGGACGCGGTCGTGGTAGGATGCCTGTGTCTGAGCCAGTAAGGTCGGGTCAAGGATTCGAGAATGAGGTACCACCACCCCCACCACCAGCGGTTGGAGTTGAGCATCAGGATCAAACGGGGGATGACGCAGTGTCTCAGGCGATGCTGCGAGTCCTTGAGAGGGTAGATGGAATGGGTGGAGGCACGGGAGCTCAGAAATCTGTACCCGTGCGACTCCGATCCAATGGAGCGGAGGTATTTCGAGGTGTTTCAGGCGTAGCTCCTAGTGCGGCTGAATATTGGCTAGAGGCGACAGAGCGAATCATGGATGACTTGGATCTGAATGCTGAGGAAAAGCTGAAAGGGATAGTGTCGCTTCTTCGGGATGAGTCATATCAGTGGTGGCTCACGGTGAGGAACAGTGCTGTAGCGGAGGATCTCACTTGGGATTATTCTAAGGCAGCGTATCTGAAGAAATATATTGGGTCCAGTTACGTTGATGCGCAGCGTAAGGCATTTCTGAGTTTGGTCCAGGGTAGTAAGTCCGTATCAGAATATGAAGCGGAATTTTTAAGATTGAGCCGGTATGCTGGAGGTATCGTGGCGTTGGAGCACGAGCGATGTGTCCGGTTCGAGGACGGTTTGAGAGATGAGCTGAGGTTGCTGATTGCTCCACATCAGGAGCGAGAGTTTGCTGCTTTAGTTGAAAAGGCTAAGATAGCCGAAGGGATAAAGGAATCTGGAAGGCAGAGTTACGACCGGAATAAGCATAAGAGAGGTTATGGATCATCCGGGTCAGCCGGTAATTCTCAGAAGAAGGCTAGGCAGAGTGGGCCGAATCAGTCTGGGAGGCCTATTACTGCTAATCAGGGACTAGCACGGTGTAACCGATGTGGGAAATTTCATTGGGGCGAATGTTGGACCGGAGGGAAAGGATGTTTTGAGTGTGGCTCGCTGGATCATCGTGTGAGAGACTGTCCACGTAAGCTAGCCAGGAATCAATCTGAAGGTCAAGGTCGTGCTCAGTTCAGAAAGGAGGGACCGCCACCGCAGAGAGGTCGTGGTAATGGTAGAGGAGGTAATGGCTCTGGTCGAGGCCGCGGAGCATCTGGCAGAGGTGCTGGCAATACTGAGGCAAGACAGCTTGGTTTGGTGTATGCAGCGAGACGTCGAGAGGAGGGCGACGCACCGGACGTCATAACCGGTACGTTCTTAATCTTTGGTGTGCCATATACTGCTTTGATAGATGTGGGTTCGACACACTCGTATGTTGCTAGTAGCATTGTAGAGACCATGAACTTAGACTCTGAGACTGCTTCTAGGAAGATGACAGTACTTAGCCCTCTAGGTCACTCTGTAGAAGTAAATAAGCTGTATAGAGATGTACCCCTAGAACTTCAAGGGGTAGTGTTTGTGGCTGATCTGATGGAACTGCCGTTTGGGGAGTTCGATCTGATTCTTGGGATGGACTGGTTGGTCAAGTACCAGGCAAGTTTGGATTGTGCTGCTAAGCGCATGGTTTTGAAGACAGCTGAGGGTAAAGAAGTGGTCATGATAGGTAATAGAAGATATTATCTATCCAACGTGGTATCTGCATTGAAAGCTGTGAAGATGGTCAAGAAGGGCTGTGAGGCAATTGTAGTCCATGTGTGTGCGTTGGAGGCTAAGGAGTCTACTGTGGGGAATGTCCGAACGGTAAAGGAATATACTGACGTATTTCCAGAAGAACTTCCGGGACTGCCTCCGGATCGTGAAGTCGAATTTGGTATAGATCTGTTACCCGGAACTGCGCCAGTGTCTATCGCTCCATATAGGATGGCACCGAAGGAATTGATGGAATTGAAGGCTCAGATTCAGGAGCTGTTGGATCGAGGTTTCATTCGACCAAGTGTTTCGCCTTGGGGTACGCCGGTACTTTTTGTCAAGAAGAAGGATGGTACGATGCGGATGTGTATTGATTACCACCAGTTGAATAAGCTGACGATCAAAAACAAGTATCCATTGCCGAGGATAGATGACTTGTTTGATCAGCTTAAAGGGGCAGCGGTTTTCTCCAAGATTGATTTAAGGTCTGGGTATCATCAGCTTAAGGTGAAAGAGGCTGATATCCATAAGACGACATTTCGCACTCGGTATGGGCACTACAACTTTCTGGTGATGCCATTTGGGTTGACTAACGCCCCGGCAGCATTCATGGACATGATGAATCGGGTATTTCAGCAGTTTTTGGATCAGTTTGTTGTGGTTTTTATAGACGATATTTTGGTATATTCAAAGTCAGAGGAGGAGCATGATGCGCATTTACCAGTAGTGTTGCAGATTTTGAGGGAAAAGCAGCTTTATGCTAAATTTAGTAAGTGCGAGTTCTAGCTTAGGGAGGTGACTTTCTTGGGTCACGTAGTATCAGTTGAGGGGATTAGAGTGGATCCTCGGAAGATTGAGGCAGTGTTGGATTGGAAGCCGCCTAAGTCAGTGGGTGAGATTCGGAGTTTTCTAGGTTTGGCGGGGTATTACAGAAGATTTGTAGAGGGATTTTCTTTGATAGTAGCACCGATGACCAAGTTGTTGAGGAAAGGAGTTTCATTTGTATGGACCGAGAAGCAGCAAGAAAGTTTCGACAAGTTGAAGAAGATTCTGACTGAAGCTCCGGTTTTGATTCAACCCGAAGTAGGCAAGGAATTCACGGTTTACTGTGATGCATCACATACTAGTTTGGGATGTGTGCTGATGCAAGAAGGGAAGGTAGTGGCTTATGCATCTCGACAGTTCAGACCACATGAGGTTAACTATTCGACGCATGACTTGGAATTAGCAGCAGTGGTTTTCGCTTTGAAGATTTGGAGACACTATTTGTATGGAGAGAAGTCGATAGTCTACACGGATCACAAGAGTCTTAAGTATCTTTTGACTCAGAAGGATTTGAACTTAAGGCAGCGTAGATGGATCGAGTTGTTGAAGGACTACGACTATTCGATTGAGTATCATCCGGGCAAGGCTAACGTGGTGGCAGACGCGTTGAGCCGTAAGGTTGTGTCTGACTTAAGATCGATGTTTGCTCGTCTTAGTTTATACGACGATGGGAGTCTTTTGGCAGAATTGCAAGTCAAGCCGACTTGGTTAGAGCAAATCAAGGAGAAACAGCTAGAGGATGATGGTTTGAATGATCGGAGGTTGCAGGTTCGGAATGGTGGTTTAGAGAATTATAGTTTGTACAGTGATGGAGTATTGTGCTTTCAAGGGAGAGCTTGTATGCCAAAGGATGTTGAGTTAAGGCCAAGGATTCTTCGGGACGCACATAGCAGCCCATATGCTATGCATCCTGGAAGTAGTAAGATGTATCGGGATTTAAGAGAGCAGTTTTGGTGGTCGGGTTTGAAGCGGGAGGTAACTGAGTTTGTGGGTAAATGTCTGACGTGTCAGCAAGTCAAGGCTAAACATCAGTTGCCGTCTGGAATACTTCAGCCGGTGAAGATTCCACAGTGGAAGTGGGAGAGGATCACTATGGACTTTGTCAGTGGGTTACCCCTTACGCCTAGCAAGAAGGACTCAGTTTGGGTGATTGTGGATCGTCTGGCTAAGTCAGCTCATTTCATTCCGGTTAGGGTGGATTACTCGTTTCAGAGGTTAGCTAAGTTGTATGTGGCAGAGATAGTGAGGTTGCACGGTGTGCCAGTGTCGATCATCTCAGACAGAGATCCTAGATTTACGTCGAGGTTTTGGAGAGCGTTACATCAGGCTTTGGGTTCGCGGTTGGATTTTAGTACCGCATTTCATCCACAGTCTGACGGGCAGTTGGAAAGGGTTATTCAGATTTTAGAAGATATGTTGAGAGGATGTGTTTTGGACTTCAGAGGTAACTGGGAAGAGTTTTTACCGTTAACTGAGTTCGCATACAACAATAGTTATCAGGCAAGCATTAAGATGGCACCATATGAGGCGTTGTATGGTAGGAGGTGTCGCACACCTACATGTTGGACAGAGTTGGGTGAGCATCAGTTGTTAGGACCAGAGTTGGTTGCAGAGACTGAGGATAAGGTTAAGATGATTCAGGCTCGTCTGAAGGAAGCTTCAGATAGGCAAAAGTCGTATGCCGATCTCAAGCGGAGGGATATAGAGTTTACCGTGGGTGACAAAGTTTTTCTGAAGGTCTCGCCATGGAAGAAAGTGTTAAGATTTGGGAGAAAAGGAAAGTTAAGTCCAAGGTTTATTGGGCCGTATAAGGTGTTGAGACGAGTGGGACTAGTAGCTTATCAGCTTGAGTTGCCAGTAGAACTGAGTCAAATTCACGATGTGTTCCATGTCTCCATGCTTAGACGCTATCGTTCTGATCCATCGCATGTCGTGGCAGTAGAGGAAATAGAGGTGAGTCCAGATTTGACGGTGGAAGAGGAACCTGTGCAGATTCTAGATCGAGACGTGAAAGTTTTGCGCAAGAAGTCAGTTCCTCTAGTGAAGGTTTTATGGCGGAATCACGGCGTGGAAGAAGGTACGTGGGAACCAGAGGATATGATGAGGCAGCAGTACCCTCAACTCTTTTGATCAGGTAATTTCGAGGACGAAATTCTCTTAAGGGGGTAGAATTGTAATATCCTAAAAATATTAGAGCATCATGTTGTTACTTGTGTTAGCTTGGATATGATTGTTATTGTGTGCTTAGTATATTTGTGTGAAGGCTTGGAAATATTAGCTAAGCTAGAATAATTTTTAGTATGGAAATTTAGTGAAGTGGATTAAGTGAGCTTGACACTTAAGTTAATTTAAGTGTTAGATTAAAGCACATGAGGAGTTAGTGGCATAGTGGATAAGAAGCTTGAAAGGTTGCTTGAGGGAAGTGGTTCGAGTAGCATGGAAAGCATATTGAGGATTTTATTTTTTGTACATCCTAGCATTAAGTGTTGGCTAAGTTCAAATTATGGAAGGTTGGACTTTCAAATTTTTCGTAAGTTGAATATTGGTTTAGGAAAGTTTGTACTTTGGGAAAGGAATCTTAAGGTTATGGAAGGATGGGGGGGGACATAAGGCTTGGCTTAAGGAAGATGTTTTGGAAACTTTTCCAAGGCCTTTAGTGCATGTATGTGGACGGCATGTGTGGCTAGGGGGGTGGCCGAATGTTGATAGGAGGTTTGGGGGGAATATTTGGCCAACTTTAGCATTTGTGCACCTTTTGGCATATTTTTCTCTTCCTCTCCAAACAAATCCCTCTTTGGCCGAATGCACCATAAGCATTTTGTGCAATTTTACTTTTGGTTTTAGCTCTCATTTTGTTTGAACCAAATACTATTTTCTTTCTCTCATTTTACCTTTTGAAACCGAAAATTCATTTTTACATTTTGTGCACTTTTCTTTTCGGCAAACTAGGTGCTTGGCCGAACCTTTTTCTCCCATCTCTCTCTTTTCTTCTTTTGATAATTGCTCAACCACATTTCCTTTTTCTTTCATTTGGCCGAACCTCTTTCTTCCCCAAACTCACTTTTCTTTTCTTCCTTTGTTGCTAAAATCGAATCCTCTCTCTCTCATTTTTATTCTCTTTTCTACTCACATATCTTTCTTCTTTCATAACCTTATTGCCGAAACTTCCCACTCCTTTTTTGTATTGTTTTGGCCGAATATCATCAAGGGTAGGCATTCATTTTGGGTTTTCTTCAATCGGTTTTGGTAAAGGGTAAGTGTTCATGGCCGTTTTTCCTTCATTTCTTTCTCTTTTCAATGTCGTTTTCTTGTGGACAAAGGCCGAACCTATGAGCATTTGTTGTAAGGTTCTAACCATTTTTAGGAACCGATTATTCTTTTAGGCTCCTCGGGACGTTGGAAGCAATCAATCTAAGCCTCGTTTCTTTGTCAATCGTTTTGGGTAAGCTTTAGGTAAGACTTGGTATTTCAAGTGATAACTCATCGGGATTTAGTGGTATGGCCGAATGGCCTTTGTTTATAATCTGAGTATTGGCTGATTGTAGGACAAGGTGATCTAGTGCGGTAGATCGGATCTTCGGAAGTTAGTATTTGCATTGGTGAAAGGTGTGTACCTTACACACTTTATAACTCAATTATGTATATGTATTTATAATATTAATTTACTAATCATATTATCAAAGTGGGGAAACGATGAGATCTTGATATGATACCATGATGGTATGAATGAGGATTCGGGTAAGTCCGTTTCTATATGTGTTAATACATGTGGATTGAAATCATGATCTACGATTTATGATATTTTTGTTATGTGATTCATAATAAAGTATGTTGACATGATTTGTCTATCCATTGCATTGGTATGGGCAATATGAGAGGAGGGGGAAGATTGATATTGTGTCCTTGGGACACCAGAGGTTTGACACCTCCAGTGATTTGGTATCACATTTGTGTCTTTGGGACACCAGAGGTTTGGCACCTCATAGCGACTCGTCCCTGTGGTTTAATACCACCGTGGGTTGGCCCCACTTTTGAGATATGGGATTGTCGCCAGTGATTTTGTATCACAAGTGGGTTGGCCCCACAACTTGATTATTCGTGACTTTGGTCACCAGTGATTTGGTATCACATTTGTGTCTTTGGGACACCAGAGGTTTGGCACCTCATAGCGACTCGTCCCAGTGGTTTCGTACCACCGTGGGTTGGCCCCACTTTTGATGTATTGGGATCGTCGCCAGTGATTTGGTATCACAATATTGAATATCGTGACTTTGGTCACCAGTGGTTTGGCACCACCCGTGGTTTGGTACCACACGGGGTAGAAAAAGGTGTTAGGGTGGCTAGGTTGGGTGCATTACATATATATATTGCTTGGTTATAATTTGTGTAAGTACGTGGCATTTACCTGGGAGAGGGATTATGCACTGAGTCTTGGTGACTCACCTTCTCCCTTACTTTTTCAGGTGATTCGTAAATTCGCGGATATGGAGCCGGATGAACTCGAGGAGGCCATGCAATAAAATTTGATTTTACATGAACTTCGAATTGGGGTATTTTTAATTTATTTTAATTTGGTTTTTGTTTTATTTTGGGTTTGTAATAAGGCCTCTTTAATTATGTTTTGGATTATTTATATGCTTTGGGTATGTTTTAATTATGGCTTATAAATTATTTGGTTAATTTAATAATTGAGCCCAAAGTTTTCTAAAATAATAAAAACGCAATGGTTTTAAAATCTTACCATCGGGTAATAAAAATCGTTTGATAGTAAAATGTAAATTTAGTGTTTTCTACAATTTAAATGATTTCCAAATATTAAGTTTCCACATTCAAATGCAAATGTTTTCATAGTAATAATTCAAGTTTTTCTTAAATGATACAAATGTTTTCTCACCTATGAATTATCAACTAAGCTTTAAAGTTTTATTTATGAAATTTCAAAGTAAATTATCAGTTTAAACTTTTTATACATCTGTTTTCTTTGTAATATAGAATTTTAAAGAGTTTTTCACTAAAATTTAATTCTTAATTCGATTTTCTTCAAAACATTTTCCTTCGTGGCATGCCAGATTCGGTCATGGCGCATTGACCGGGTTTGGGGTGTTACACCCTCAATATGTATGGCTAGGCATCTAAATTCATGCATTTCAAAGACCAATAGAAAAGGGTAAGAACAAACTTACATTTAGGCTCGATTTTTGCGTGAAGGATCGTCAAGAAGCATTTTCTCGCTCAAAATTGGGTACTAAATATTAATGAATAAGCTTACCTTTGGCTCTAAGTTATAGCAAACAATGCCGTAGATCACCCCTAGGTATCTCAATATTGAAAAAATTAATCAATCAAGCAATCACAATTTTAACCATTTATCATACATAATAGCTTGCTCGTTTCCTTATATTATCTATTTCATTTGGTATATTCAATTACTTAATGCCTATTTACAATGTAATAGATAGAACTTATATATCTAATAGTTGAAAATTTAAAATCATTGAAACACCCCAAACCCGGCCCACAAGCCCTGACCGGATCTGGTATGCTTCTTGAGAAAAAACTCGTTTTATCGTTTTGGAAAAACATGTGATTTTGTGGTGAGAGAATAGATTTGAAGTACGATCTTGTTGAAAACCGTTTTGTGATTTAAATTTGTATCTTATTAAAATCGTTAACTCTATGTTTTTAGAAAATTTATATATCAATAGAAGAACCGAATTTAAAACTTATTATTAAGTTGAAAACCATAGGTATTTAGGTGTCAACACAATTTAAGGTGTTCGTAAAAAATATTTAATTATTTAGTTAAAGTTGAGCGTAGCAGAATAAATATTTAAAAACGTAAAAGTAACATAGCTAATGGCGGCCTTATTACAAAAACATAAACCAAAATAAATCCCGAAATAATAAAAGAAAACGTAATAAGTTTAATTAAAAGGAAAACCGAAATACTGAGTTGAGCCATGGCCACCACGTAGTCCTCGCTGACCCGGTCCAAATCACTGTGTATCACCTGAAAATGATATCCCACAAAGGGTGAGTCAACAGACTCAATGTGTAACAATACACTAAAAGCCCAATCGATCATAGCCATAAAGCCCATTTAAAATCACATTTAGCCATAAGCCCATAATATAGCAAATCAGATATTCATATGTACATGTAAAATGAAATGCAATCCCGAGCCCAACCTAGATATCCATCCGCTACACACCACCCGTACCAGCCAATCACACCGTAGGGATTACTAAATCGACCCTCCATCCGCTACACACCATCGAAGGCAGTTGCTGCAGTCAACATGCACATCGCCCTTATAAATTGTGGCATGGCCACCAGATAATCGTGACAGAGTCACCGGATTCATAATATGTGACCGAAGTCACCGGATTCATAATATGTGACCGAAGTCACCGGATATTGTGGTAAAAACCACCGGAACACTTCCCCTTTATCAATATCACCCATATGCCCATGCAATAAACATATTATTTCGATATCATGCCATATACCCCAAAATCATAACGAAAACATACACATTTCATATCCATGCTTATAGCATTATTAACGAAGTATTAGGGGTTTAACGTACCTGAATATCATATACCACTAATGGTACCCGCAATCATTATCAAACATATTTCTTAATAACACATGCAAATATTAATATTATCGATTTATCGGAAGTTTAGTGTAAGGCTACACACCTGATAATAGTGATTACGATACTACCGATACCAACGCTCTCGTTAGCAAGAATAACAATGAAATACTTATCCCTATCGAACTGCCCCTAAAAGATCATAGTCAAAAATCGGTCAACCTTAATAATCAAATATGGCCTTTGGCCGAATATTAAACCTCCTTACCTTGATTGTCTAGATCCCGAAAATGTCTCTTGTCCCTGGAGATGTAAAAATCCCTACATGATCTATGTTAGATTCGATTTCTAACATAATGAACCAAAATACATGGCCTTCGGCCTAAGATTACACTTGCTTACCTTGGATATTTAAATCCCGAATGATCTCCCCCTAAACATTGGCTATAAAAGAATCCAAAAAAAAATCCCCCTTCAAGGCCCTATCGATTTCACCCTTGCTAGGAAACACAGAGATATTCGACTACTTGGAGAGTGATGGACTTTAAAGGAAAAATAGATGAAGAAATCGGCTAGATGGTGATGTGCTTCGGCTTTGATGAATCGTGAAAAGAAGAAGTGAAGGGAAAGAGAGTTACGGCTATGGTGTTTTGGTTTTAGGGATTTGCGAAAAGAAAGAAAAGAGAGAATGATGGCTATAAGTTTCGGCCAAGGTTAACCAAAAGAGAAAGAAAGTTGATCACCAAAGAATTTCGGCCTAGACAAGGTAAATGAGGAGAGAAAAGAAGAAAAGAAAGGGATGAAAAATAATGGCCTTAGTGCTATGGTGATTTCGGCACTAGAGAGGAAGAAAAGAAAAGAAAAATGGTCTTTAAGGTTTTTGGTGTTTTCGGCAATAGGGAAAGGAAACTTGAGAGAATAGGCAAATTAAACCAAAATGGTCAAAATGGAATGGCCAATAGAAAAGAGAAAAAAAATAAAAGATGATTACCTAATGCTAAAAATGCATTCGGCTAGGAGAGGAAAGGTGAAGAGAAAGAAAATATTTGCTTTAGAGAAAACACAAAATAACCCAATTGTCAAAATGACCAAATAGCTACCAACCTACCAAAACATTCAACAAAATTCGGTCACCCCCCTAGGCCCCAAAACCGTCCAAATACATGGACTCCAAAGTCAAAATTTTCCACACAAAACTTTCCATAGCAAATCACCTTACATCATGCCTTGTTTTCCCTCATCATTCCTTAATCAATATGATTCCTTTCTCCAAATTCAAGCTTACCTAAACTATTAACCATCTTGCCATAAAAATTTGAAGTCCAACTTACCAAATATAAAGCTTGGCCGACACTTGATGTAAAGATGCATAAAAATAAAGTCTCCAAAATGCACTCCATGCTATTCGAACCACTCCCCTCAAGCAACCATTCATGCGCCATTTCCACCATGCCACTAACTCCTCATGTGCTAATTTAGGCACTTAAATTAACTTAAGCATCATAATCACTTGATCCACTTCACTAAATTCTCCGTACTAAAAATTATTCTAAATCCAAATAATTCCAAGCCTTCACAAGACTATATTAGGCACACAATAAAATCATATCCGAGCTAACACAATCAACAAGATGATACTCAAATTTTAGGATGTTACAACTCTACCCTCCTAAAAGAAAATTTCGTCCTCGAAATTACCTGGCTAGAACAAGTGAGGGTATTGCTGTCGCATTGCCTCTTCCGACTCCCACGAAGCCTCTTCTGATCCATGATTACGCCATAACACTTTGACAAGAGGAACTGACTTCCTCCGTAACACCTTCACATCCCGTTCCAGAATCTGAATCGGCTCCTCCTCGTAAGACAAATCTGGTCTTAGTTCCACCTCCTCAACTGGCACTACATGAGATGGATCCGACCGGTAACGTCGTAGCATCGAAACATGGAACACATCGTGCATTTGCTTCAACTCTGAAGGCAACTCTAACTGATATGCCACTGGTCCAACCCGCTTCAAAACTCGATAAGGTCCTATAAACCTGGGACTTAACTTTCATTTGCGACCAAATCTCATTACCTTCTTCCAAGGCGACACCTTAAGAAATACTTGATCTCCCACAACAAACTCTATTTCCTTCCGCTTAAGATCTGCGTACGACTTTTGCCTGTCAGATGCCTCCTTTAACCGAGCCCGAATTACCTTAACCTTTTCTTCGGATTCAGCCACCATCTCTGGACCCAAAACTTGACGTTCCCCTAATTCTGTCCAACACGTAGGAGTGCGACACTTCCGTCCATATAGCGCTTCATACGGTGCCATCCGAATACTTGCTTGGTAACTGTTGTTGTATGCAAACTCCGCTAAAGGCAAAAATTCTTCCCAACTTCCTCTGAAGTCTATCACACAGCCCCTCAACATATCTTCTAACACTTGGATTACTCACTCAGACTGACCGTCAGACTGTGGATGAAATGCCGTACTGAAGTCTAACCTGGTGCCCAAAGCCTGATGTAATGCTTTCTAAAATCGAGACGTAAACCTCGGATCCCTATCCGAAATAATCGACACCGGCACTCCATGCAACCTCACAATCTCTGCCACATACAACTTCGACAACTTCTGCAAAGAGTAATCAACTCGTATAGGTATGAAATGTGCAGACTTCGTCAATCGATCCACTATCACCCATATCGAGTCTTTCTTAGTAGGCGTAAGGGGAAGCCCACTAACAAAGTCCATGGTGATATGCTCCCACTTCCATTGCGGAATCTTTATCGGCTGAAGCAATCCTAACGGAACTTGGTGTTCAGCCTTAACTTGCTGACACGTTAAACACTTCCCTACAAATTCTGTAACTTCCCGCTTAAGACCAGGCCACCAAAAATGATCCTGTAAATCTCTGTAGAACTTACTTCCTCCAGGATGCATAGCATAAGGGCTACTATGCGATTCCTGAAGAATCCTTCGCCTCAGCTCCTCATCCCTTGGCATACAGACCTTACCCTTGAAACACAACACCCCGTCACTATTGACACCATAATCTTCCAATTCCCCATTCTGCACTTGCCGTAACTTAGCACTTAAATCATCGTCGACCAATTGCTTCTCTTCCACCTGACTCAACCATGTCGGCTTAATCTGCAACTCTGCTAACAAACTTTCGTCGTCATAAAGACTAAGATGTGCAAACATCGCCCTCAAATCCGACACTACTTTCCGACTTAAGGCATCAGCCACTACATTCGCCTTGCCCGGGTGATACTCTATAGAACAATCGTAGTCTTTCAACAACTCCACCCACCTTCGCTGTCTCAGATTTAGCTCCTTCTGAGTCAGCAGATACTTCAGACTCTTGTGATCCGTGTAGATTACTGACTTTTCCCCATACAGATAATGCCTCCATACCTTAAGAGCAAAGACTACCGCTGCCAACTCTAAGTCGTGCGTCGGATAGTTAACCTCGTGTGGCCTTAATTGCCGAGACGCATAAGCGACTGACTTCCCGTCTTGCATCAGAACACATCCTAATCCGGTGTGAAAAGCATCACAATACACCACAAAATCCTTCCCTGCCTCAGGCTGAATCAAAACCGGAGCTTCAGTCAAAACCTTCTTAAGTTTCTCAAAGCTCTTTTGCTGCTTATCTGCCCATACGAAAGGTACCTCCTTTCTCAACAACTTCGTCAAAGGTGCAGCTATCGATGAAAATCCTTCTACGAACCTTCTGTAGTAGCCTGCTAAACCCAAGAAACTGCGAACCTCAGCTACAGACTTAGGTGGCTTCCAATCCAGCACTGCCTCAATCTTCCGAGGATCCACCCTTATTCCTTCCGCAGACACCACATGTCCTAAAAACGCAACTTCCTTCAGCCAAAATTCACACTTGCTGAATTTGGCATAAAACTTCTTCTCCCTTAACACTTGCAACACTATCCGAAGGTGCTCATCATGCTCTATCTCAGACTTGGAATACACTAGGATATCGTCTATAAACACAACGATGAACTGATCCAAGTAGGGTCGGAAAACCCGATTCATCATATCCATGAACGCAGCTGGGGCGTTCGTCAATCCGAACGGCATTACTAGGAACTCATAATGCCCGTATCTTGTCCGGAAAGCTGTCTTATGGATATCTGCTTCCTTCACCTTAAGCTGATGATATCCCGACCGTAGATCTATCTTTGAGAATACCGCAGCTCCCTTAAGCTGATCGAACAAGTCGTCTATCCTTGGCAAAGGGTACTTGTTCTTGATGGTCAGCTTATTCAACTGCCGGTAATCTATGCACATACGCATAGTTCCATCCTTCTTCTTCACGAACAAGACCGGTGCTCCCCATGGAGACACACTGGGTCGGATAAACCCACGATCAAGCAGCTCTTGGATCTGAGCCTTGAGCTCACCCAACTCCTTTGGTGCCATTCTATACGGAGCAATAGATACTGGCGTCGTTCCAGGCAACAAGTCAATCCCAAATTCCACCTCACGATCCGGAGGCAATCCAGGAAGTTCTTCCGGAAAGATATCCACAAGTTCTCTTACAGTCCTGACCCCTTCAACAGTTGCCTCCTTAGCCTCCAAGGCACTTACCAACATAAGAAAAGCCAAACAACCCTTCCTAACCATCTTTTCTGCCTTAAGGGCAGATACTACATTTGACAAGTAATTCCGTCTTTCGCCCAACACCACAACTTCCTTATCGTCAAAAGTTCTCAATGACAGGCGCTTAGCAGCACAATCTACATTCGCACGATACTTCACTAACCAGTCCATGCCTAAGATTAGATCAAATTCCCCGAATGGCAACTCCATTAAGTCAGCCGGAAACTGCGTCCCTTGCACTTCTAAAGGCACTTCCTTAAAGAGCTTATCTACTACTACAGTCTGTCCTAAAGGACTAAGTACGGTCATCTTCGTAGGTACAGTCTCAGAATTCACATACAGAGTTCCAGACACTTCATTAGCGATGTAAGAATGAGTTGACCCTATATCTATCAAAGCAATAAAGGGTAACCCAGATATAAGGAACGTACCCGTGATAACATCAGGTGCATCACTATCTTCCCTCCGACGAACCGCATATACCAGACCTGGTTGTCTAGCCTCAGAGTTACCACCACCTCTGCCCGAAGTTCCGCGACCTCTACCAGAACCATTACCTCTACCATTTGGACCACGACCCCTTGACGGCTGCAGTCCACCTCTGCCAACCTAATTAAAACCCTAACCTGCTGGACGGTTCCTATCCGTATCCATCGGACAATCCTTAATCATATGATCCTTGGACCCGCACTTAAAACATCCCCCTGTCTTTTTCCAACATTCACCCAAGTGCATCTTTCCACACTGAGCACAAGTACGGTACTGTCCTCCCGTAGCAACCTGCTGACCTCGCGGCCCATCAACTCTAGGTCTCTTTTGAAAATTCCCGGATGACCCTGAAGACCCATAGCTCCTCTTATTCTTATTCTGACCTCAATCCCGATTCTTTCTCTCGGTCCACTTAACTTTTTCAGCTATCCGCGCCCTATCCACTAAGACTGCAAAGTCCCTCTCTCGATGCGGAGCAATCAACACTCGCAGCTCATCTCTTAAACCATCCTCAAATCTGACACACCGCTCAGAATCAGTAGCTACAATCCCTCAGCATACCGACTTAACCGCAGAAACTCCGCTTCATACTCAACTACCAACTTATTTCCTTGTACTAAATTCAGAAACGCCTTTCTCTGAGAGTCGATGTAGCTAGCTCCAACGTATTTCCCTTCGAACTTAACCTTAAAATACCCCCAATCCACTCGATCCGCAGGGATACTCTCTTTGACAGTGAGCCACCACTGGTAGGCCTCATCTCGAAGCAGCGAAATAGCACCTTTCAGCTTTTCCTCAGCAGTGCAGTCCAAATTGTCCATGATCCTCTCGACTGCCTCTAACCAGTACTCCGCTACATTCGGAGCTACTCCAGATACTCCCCTAAAAACCTCGGCTCCGTTTGATCTAAGTCTCTCAGCTACTGACTTTCGAGCTCTATTACCCATACTAGCTCCCGCTACTCGCTCTAGAACTCGCAACATAGCCTGCGATACTGCGTCATCTCCTCCAGTTTGCTCTTGAAATTCCGCCCCAACAGCCGGTGGCGGTGCCTCATTTTCGGAACCCTGACCAGACCTAACTAGTTCCGACACAGCCATTCTGCCTTTACCGCGTCCATGACGACCACGTCCCCTAAAACTCATGTCTACTTCGCGTCTTATCTGTTTTTATGAAAATTTTATGCATTAGAGTCTTTTCATTTTCTTGTTTAAAGAAGATTTTATGCAACAGAGTTTTAATCAGTGGTTTTTCGGTAGAAGTACACATATACCTAGGGTCCATGTCTCTAAAGTATAGTCTCATTAGGCTTATCAACTAAAGTATCATACATTAACATACTCACATCAATTTATCACAAAAGAACTTACCTGGCGGACCTGGGCCGAGAACTAGGGTGCCATGCTTCCATAAAAACCAGTTTAACCAAAACTTTTCACAAAAACTCATTTGGGCTTAATTTTGAAAACGTTGTGGACTTTAAAACCCAAGGCCGAGTGTTTAAAACTGGGCTCTGATACCAAGTTGAAAGACCCCAAACCCGGCCCACAAGCCCCGACTGGATCTGGTATGCTTCTTGAGAAAAACTTGTTTTATCGTTTTGGAAAAACATGTGATTTTGTGGTAAGAGAATAGATTTGAAGTACGATCTTGTTGAAAACCGTTTTGTGATTTAAATTTGTATCTTATTAAAATCGTTAACTCTATGTTTTTAGAAAATTTATATATCAATAGAAGAACCGAATTTAAAACTTATTATTAAGTTGAAAACCATAGGTATCTAGGTGTCAAAACAATTTAAGGTGTTCGTCAAAAATATTTAATTATTTAGTTAAAGTTGAGCGTAGCAGAATAAATATTTAAAAACGTAAAAGTAACATAGCTAATGGCGGCCTTATTACAAAAACATAAACCAAAATAAATCCCGAAATAATAAAAGAAAACGTAATAAGTTTAATTAAAAGGAAAACTGAAATACTGAGTTGAGCCATGGCCACCACGTAGTCCTCGCTGACCCGGTCCAAATCACTGTGTATCACCTGAAAATGATATCCCACAAAGGGTGAGTCAACAGACTCAATGTGTAACAATACACTAAAAGCCCAATCTATCATAGCCATAAAGCCCATTTAAAATCACATTTAGCCATAAGCCCATAATATAGCAAATCAGATATTCATATGTACATGTAAAATGAAATGCAATCCCGAGCCCAACCTAGATATCCATCCGCTACACACCACCCGTACCAGCCAATCACACCGTGGGGATTACTAAATCGACCCTCCATCCGCTACACACCATCGAAGGCAGTTGCTGCAGTCAACATGCACATCGCCTTTATAAATTGTGGCATGGCCACCAGATAATTGTGACAGAGTCACCGGATTCATAATATGTGACCGAAGTCACCGGATTCATAATATGTGACCAAAGTCACCGGATTCATAATATGTGACCGAAGTCACCGGATTCATAATATGTGACCGAAGTCACCGGATATTGTGGTAAAAACCACCGGAACATTTCCCCTTTATCAATATCACCCATATGCCCATGCAATAAACATATTATTTCGATATCATGCCATATACCCCAAAATCATAATGAAAACATACACATTTCATATCCATGCTTATAGCATTATTAACGAAGTATTAGGGGTTTAACGTACCTGAATATCATATACCACTGAATGGTACCCGCAATCATTATGAAACATATTTCTTAATAACACATGCAAATATTAATATTATCGATTTATCGGAAGTTTAGTGTAAGGCTACACACCTGATAATAGTGATTACGATACTACCGATACCAACGCTCTCGTTAGCAAGAATAACAATGAAATACTTATCCCTATCGAACTGCCCCTAAAAGATCATAGTCAAAAATCGGTCAACCTTAATAATCAAATATGGCCTTTGGCCGAATATTAAACCTCCTTACCTTGATTGTCTAGATCCCGAAAATGTCTCTTGTCCCTGGAGATGTAAAAATCCCTACATGATCTATGTTAGATTCGATTTCTAACATAATGAACCAAAATACATGGCCTTCGGCCTAAGATTACACTTGCTTACCTTGGATATTTAAATCCCGAATGATCTCCCCCTAAACGTTGGCTATAAAAGAATCCAAAAAAAAATCCCCCTTCAAGGCCCTATCGATTTCACCCTTGCTAGGAAACACAGAGATATTCGACTACTTGGAGAGTGATGGACTGTAACACCCCAAACCCGGCCCATTCGTTACGACCGAATTTGAAATGCCACTGCGGAAAAACGTTTGAAAATATCCTGACTTGTGGTGGAACTTGAAACTTTTGTTCTTATTCAAAAGCCATGTCCATTTAAAAATTTTAAGTAATATAAGCTTGATAAAAATATCCGGATTAAAACTTTATTATATATATAGACTTAAATAAAATCGTTTGCAAATGATATTTCAATTGTCAATCCATAATAAATCAAAACATTAAACTAAATGAAAAACACTTAGACAAACTTTAAATACTTTTAGGGGCCTTATTACAATAATTGAATAATCAAAATACTGAAAATATAAATACTTAAATACTTAAAATATCCTTCAGCATGAGAATCTGCTTCTGCATGGCCACCCTTGTATCCACTCCAACCCGGTCCAACTTCACGATCATCTGCGATGTTGGTAAATATTTGGGGTTAGTCACATGGACTCAGTGTGTAATTAATCCACTGGATTCCACCCACATGTTATACCACAATTTAACCCATATAACAGATAACAAGATAACATGTTCAGATAATATCACATACTAGGCTTGGCCCATGTTCATATCACTTATCAGATAAATAGGTAACTAACCACTTGATTTCTCATATTGGGCTTAACCCATTTCCACACTGATCCACATTCTTATACTGGGCTTGGCCCTTTTCACATTAATCCACATATCACTGGGCTTGGCCCATTTTACATTAAATATTCATATCACATTAATTCACATATCATATTGGGCTTGGCCCATTTTCACATATGTTCTCATATGAAATCATGCAATTATGAAGCCCAACCCAAACCAAGGGTCCATCCGCTACACACCCCTTTATCCAGCCTACCACACACCAGGGGATTATCAAATCACCCTCTCCTTTTCACTCCAAAGGCAATCACTGTCGTCCACGTGCAATTAAGCACAATAATCCACAATGTGACCTCAGTCAGCGCCAATCCACGATGTAGCCGTAGCTAACACCAAAACCACGATGGGACACATAGTCACTCATCAACCACGATATGGCACATAGCCGATATCAACCACGATGAGGCACAGAGCTACTCATCAAGCCACGCGAACTAAATCGCAAGTAATCCACAACGTGACCTCAGTCAACGTCAATCCACGATGTAGCTCAAGGCTAACATCAAACCACGTACTCGAAGTACACCCGTACCTTCTTTCATATCCCAACCCATGCACATGCAACATGTAATAGTGGCATAATAATAAATGCATGCACATGTTATTAAGGCAATCAATCATATTTCCACAGGCATAGTGACATTCACATCGGCACTTTCACATTATTATCAACAGATAATACTAACCTGAACATCTATGTACCCCTTTTTAGGGTATTCACCATATAATTGCCACTGCACTGGTTAGTACATAAATCACACATACAAATATAACATACACCCGGAAAACAGTAGGCTAACTACACACCTGACTATTCAGCGAAATCCCTAGCTACTTGGATTAACACGATGAACGGAGTTTTTCCTCCTCCCCTAATGCCGATTTGGTCTCCTACCAAATCCTGAAGGCTTTGATTATCTCTGCCGAAATTCCTAAATCACCATAGACAGAATCGGTCAACCATTTATACCCATAATGTGGCCTATGGCCGAATAGTACAAACCTTCTTACCTTGATGACTTCAATTCTCGAAAGGCTCCCCTAATGTCGGCACTATACGTTGCTTACTCCTAGCGATCAACTTCCTGAATCACCCTCCTAGGTGCGGCCACAACCAAGAAATAGAACTAGATCTCCAACCTTCGGCTTTTGAAACTTGTGACAGAAGAAAAGAATAAAGGCACTTTTAATAATCAGCTATGGCTCTTTAATAAAATAAAATATAAAAGGGAGTATGGTACTTACAAGGTTCGGCTAAAATCCTAATTAACAAAGGCACATTCAGCTATTCAAGAAAATATAATGAATTGGATTGAAAGAAAGAAAAAGAAGGGAAAGTGAGAGATTACAAGAATTTCGGTAATGGTAGCAAGGAAGATTCGGCTTTACTAGAAAAAAGGAGAAAAAGAGAACTTTCTTGGCTTTAAATTTCGGCAATGGAGAGATCAAGAAAGAACTAAAAAAAAATGAACTCCCTCCCAATAAAATTCGGCACAAAAGGGTAAAAAGAAAATCAAATTTCAGCACCCCCTTCTTAAAAGCTTCAAACCGAAAAGCACACCTCAAGAGTCCTACAATCTGCCACCTTATCTCCATTTATCAAAACCCCCTTTTAATCTCCTATTTTATCCCTATATCACCTATTCAAAAACAAATAAAATAAGGCCACCCTTATCTTCTATCTTAACTAAATAAATAAAATAAATAAAGCCATATTTATCCTACCTTACTGCAGCCGAGTTTTAATAGGAGAATTAAGCCAAATCCTCATCCAATTGAAACTCCATGTGCTGTCCAATTACTCTCCACCTGAAGCAGAAAGCCAAAAATAAAATACCATTCCTTGCTGCTCACCAGCCTCGAACCCAAGACCTGCTGGAGCAAGCTTACAGGTAACGCCCCAGGCCACTCTGCCAAGGCGTTTTTTTGTGATATGATTCACCCTGAATTTATTTTAAGACCTACTTAGCCCAAGCGCATTCTTGCCGCACAAAAATAAAATGTTCTTTCTTGCTTCCTTCGCAACTCGAACCTGGGCCCTCATTGCCGTAAGCCACATATAACGCTCCAAGCCACTCTGCCATGGCCTTTTTTATGACATAAACTCGCCACAACTAATTTTAAAGCCTCTTTATCTTGCTCCCCTCTTAACGCCAAAAGCAAAAATAAAACACCCATTTGCTTTCCATGCTACTCGAATTCCAGACCCCTGTTGGCATCTTTCACAAGCCTTAAGTGGCGTCCTTAAGCCACTCTACCAAGCCCCTTTTTATGACCCAAAACGCCCAAAAATTATTCTTAAGGCCTCCTCAGCCTAATTTCCTCTTTTTACACTTAAATCCAAAATTTTTCCAAAGCATTCCCTTATATTTTTAAAGTTCCCAAAACCCTTAAAACATATCCAAACATACTCCAAGCCTATTATCACTCGAATTATGCACGAACGCATAACCCCTAATCTAGGATGTTACATGGACTTTAAAGGAAAAATAGATGAAGAAATCGGCTAGATGGTGATGTGCTTCGGCTTTGATGAATCGTGAAAAGAAGAAGTGAAGGGAAAGAGAGTTACGGTTATGGTGTTTTGGTTTTAGGGATTTGCGAAAAGAAAGAAAAGAGAGAATGATGGCTATAAGTTTAGGCCAAGGTTAACCAAAAGAGAAAGAAAGTTGATCACCAAAGAATTTCAACCTAGACAAGGTAAATGAGGAGAGAAAAGAAGAAAAGAAAGGGATGAAAAATAATGGCCTTAGTACTATGGTGATTTCGGCACTAGAGAGGAATAAAAGAAAAGAAAAATGGTCTTTAAGGTTTTTGGTGTTTTCGGCAATAGGGAAAAGAAACTTGAGAGAATAGGCAAATTAAACCAAAATGGTCAAAATGGAATGGCCAATAGAAAAGAGAAAAAAAAATAAAAGATGCTTACCTAATGCTAAAAATGCATTCGGCTAGGAGAGGAAAGGTGAAGAGAAAGAAAATATTTGCTTTAGAGAAAACACAAAATAACCCAATTGTCAAAATGACCAACTAGCTACCAACTTACCAAAACCTTCAACAAAATTCGGTCACCCCCTAGTCCCCAAAACCCCAAATACATGGACTCCAAAGTCAAAATTTTCCACACAAAACTTTCCATAGCAAATCACCTTACATCATGCCTTGTTTTCCCTCATCATTCCTTAATCAATATGATTCCTTTCCCCAAATTCAAGCTTACCTAAACTATTAACCATCTTGCCATAAAAATTTAAAGTCCAACTTACCAAATATAAAGCTTGGCCGACACTTGATGTAAAGATGCATAAAAATAAAGTCTCCAAAATGCACTCCATGCTATTCGAACCACTCCCCTCAAGCAACCATTCATGCGCCATTTCCACCATGCCACTAACTCCTCATGTGCTAATTTAGGCACTTAAATTAACTTAAGAATCATAATCACTTGATCCACTTCACTAAATTCTCCATACTAAAATTATTCTAAATCCAAATAATTCCAAGCCTTCACAAGACTATATTAGGTACACAATAAAATCATATCCGAGCTAACACAATCAACAAGATGATACTCAAATTTTAGGATGTTACAATCATTCACTATCATGCCAAATTCATAATATATACAACCAAAATATATACATACTCCTAATCGATCACTTGTATTTGTACAAGCTTAAGCACACTTTTGACAAGAAAAATAAAATAAAAATAGAAGTTCCTACGTTACCTCCCCACACTTTAGACATCACATTGTCCCTAATGTGCAACCCTTAAGTAAATAAAGAAAGAAGTTACCCAAATCGTGACATTATCATATTCCTATGATGGGTGTTTCCTTTCTTGTTGGTTGAAAGATCATATATGTAGTGCTTCCTTCATAGAAGGTTCCTACATAGAAAATTAAAAAAAAATGCCAAAAAAATATATAAAATTACTATTACTCCTACTCCTAAATCAATAAAATAAAAACTATCCTAATTAATTGCTTTAGAATTCCAAAGGTAAAATTAAAAAGTTCAATTATCAAAATCGTCAAAATAAGGCAATAGCCCCCCATCAGTGTTTTTCCTAGGTCCGAGATATAACCTCGAAAGGAGCCTCCACCAGGCGAATGTGCATGTTAGGTTGGGCTACAGATGATGGGCCCTCTCTACGTTGATCGTTGCGGCTAAAATTTTGCCTCAAAGTCATCATTCTCACCCTCTTGAAAATATTGCCCCAAAACGTCCTCCTCCTCTCCTTCTACTCCCTCGATTCCTTTCTCTCATTCACTCCTCTATTCCTTAGATCTAGTATAAGATGGCTTGGACCTATATTTGGTTGGCGAATAATTTGGTATTCTAATATTTTTTTTCATGCAAACTCATAAATCACTAGGCTCGGTCGATGCATCCATCTAATCATCCATTCAGAATCCAAAATTTCACTCCCCGTAATCCCTCTTCGAGCTTTTGATGTTGTTTTTAAACATGCTTGTACGCCAATTTTTTTACTTTCATTACTTGTTACAATCCTTAATTTGTTTTTGATTGAGCTCAACGTATTGAGTGTACAGAGAATCACCTATCAAGCTTTTCATCAGCCTCATAAACTGCTCGTTTGCTTCGATTAGAAGTTTAGACTTTTTGCATAGCACCGTCACAAGGTACAGAAAGAAAAATCCAACCTTCTAGCCACTTATATATTGCTTCCTACAACAAAATAACTCGAAAAGTGTTTAAGTTAGAAACATTCATTGCAGGTTTAATTCTAGTGCCATGAAATTTCTTCCACATCTTAGCTATAGGAAACATTATTTCTTAATTAAATTTGGTTGGTAATTCGATATTCTATCGGTGGTTCCATGCACCCTTTACTTTAGTTAAGTAGTTTACAATGCCATCTATATCTATGTCCTTAAACGTGTCTAAATCTATATTATCAAGAATATTAATTTCATTGTATGGAACATTATAAAACTCACAAATTTCCCAAGGAGTAACACGTACTTATTTACTTCTTACCATTACGGTTTCCCAAACGACACTATACGGCCTCTTCATCTCCTAATCCTCGAAGGATGCATAGAACTTTTGGACTACGGGGATAACATTGTTTTCTGTGGAAGTTACACAAAAATGTTCCCATTTATGATACTGAATTAGCGCCCAAATTTCTTTACAAAGAATCATCGATGGTTCAAACCCATTCTTGAATAAAAGGTTTTCCTTGCAGTTCGAGAAAATATTTTTCAACATTGGCATTTCAAAATTTGAAGGGATCCGAAACCAACAGTGTTTCTTGTTCAATACTTCTTCTAGACTTTGTAGGAGGCATTTTCAATAATTTTTAACCAGAAAAACTAATCGAAATCAAGCAATATATTTCGACATAAACAAAAAACAATGAGATGTAACAGTAAAGCTAAGAACCCTCAACCTCGAATTGAAAGTTTGTGGTTCCTTGCGAAAACTAGTTGCAAATTCCTTGTTAATGTGGAGTGTTGGTCTTGCACCGAATAAAAAACAAGAAAAAAAAAGAGAGGATTTGCAGCAAAATAGAAGGATAAAGAAAAGAGGGGTTTCAGAGGATAGGATGTTTTTGAGTTTAGAAAGGGTTTGGGATTAGTTTAAAAATATTTTTAGTTTTAGGTTAAAACCTGGTGAAACAAAGGTTAAAACTGATGGATTGTGTGGTGGGTCAGGTCGACCCTGAAAAAATTGCAGTGATTTTGCAATATAGGGGTTCCATGTCGCGACACCCTTGGCAGGATGTCGACGCCGTAACATCGAGGTTCGATGTCATGACACATTGAAACCTTTAGAATCCTGGGCTACTGAGTGTTGTGTCACGACATTGAGCTGAATTGCTCGCTTCCTTGAACCTGTTGTCGGTGGTGCGACATAGACGTTCCGTGTTGTGATATTGACTTTTTTTGGGCTCTTCTTCTCGAGTTTTAAAATGTTCAGAATGTATTTTTAAATAGTTTACACAAAATTAATTCCAAAAATACTCATAAATCTATTAAAATATAATAATATACAAAATTTTATCTCATTTTAAAAATGTCAAGTATTGCTGCCGGGTTCACCCGTTAACACAGTCACTGTACACATGGATGCGTTTTTAATCATTTTTTTGTTCATATTAGTCCAACATCCATCAAGCCATTCTACCTCTCTCCGTTTGTCCCACTCTTGAATTTTATTCTTTGGTCCTCAATTCATCATAGAGAACACCTTTCGTAAATTAAAGTTATTAGAAACACTTACATTCTATATCCTATTTGTCCTTGATGTTCCTTATACCCCTACTCCTGTAGGCTACCCACCTTTTGATATTTTAACTTTTCCCTCAATTTTTACTTCATTTTTCTCTAAGTCAATAGTGAACCTAGAAGGATCTAATAAAGGTTTCCCTAGCAAAGTGGATATTTCAAAGTTTGCCTCAAAATATAGGGTTATAGAATCAACCTAAAACGTAAAGTTACACTTTTTGATCAACACATCTTCAGGTACCCCTTTTAGTTTCGCTATAATTTTGTTGGTTGGTTCTAGTATGAAGCGAATGCTTTTTAGTTCCCTCAACCCGAATTCCTTGTGTGTTGGTATGGTTAGTTTACCAAGTTTTAAGTCACTTGAAGCCCTATGAAGGTATATATTCCCTAGATTTATTAGCATCGTGAAACTCCCTGGGTCTTTAAATTTTAGGGGTGCCTGATTAAGGATTATAACTCTACAGAATGTGTCAGTGTTGAACATGTTTTCCTTTCCAAATTTCGTATGCTCCTCCATTATTTCTTTAACAGACTTTATATGCATTGGAAGTTTCTCTGTTGATCCAATAATAGGCAAATTATCATAAACTAATTGGAATAAGTTTGCAAGACATACATTCTATCACATTTTGATGTTGTTTGTTCTACCGTGGTGGTGGGGCTAATGTTGCTTTAAGAGAGAATTCAATGCTTAGCCCACTTTTACATTCAAATACTAATTTGACTAATGGTTCCAACCCGGCTTTTACATCCTTTTGTGGATTAATCTCTTTTATGAATTCACTAGCATTTTTTTGATAATCTTCCCAAGTCAGGGCTACCAAGCTACTCAAGACTTCAACTTCACAAAATGATGTTGCAGTTGGGTTCTCCTTCTCATTTGTCCAAAATTCATACTTAATATTTCCTTGAAAGTCGTCGAACCCCCAAGAGTATTTATCTATGTTAGAACCCTGATTGCTATTCGGCTGATTTGTTGAGACATTGTCTACTCACTAGCTCAATTCTAGCATTAGCAATCTTTGATTTATTTTAATTTCCCATTCTTCATATACTCCCTCTTCATAAATTTCATCAGTGTAATTTGCTTCATCACCGGACTAGATATAATTAAATTCATCCCTGATTGGATGATACCAACAAGTTGATCTCTATAACTAATTGTAACATCCCAAAATTGGGCCCAATGGGCTTTGGGCGTAGGAGCGTTTAAAATTTTTGGTAACAAGAGAACGACTTTAGTGCAAGTTGGACCTATTAGGTGAGTGAGTTTGGAGGGTTAGGGGGCTTCTATGAAGTCCCGGGATCAAATTTGGGCTTTAGGGAAATTTTGGTTTTAGGTGAAAAAAACCCTGGGAGTTAGTAGGTAGGCTTTAAGAATAAAATGTGGAGAAAAATGACACAAGTGGAGTGTGTGGTGTAGTGGCAAAGTGACGCCACATAAGAGACAAGGGGGTGATGCCACAAGGAAGGAAGGAGGTCCAAGGTTCAAGTCTTGGCTCTTGCATTTTGGTTCTCTTTTTAAATGGACTTTAAAATTTGGCCATAGATTTATATTTAGTTGCGCATGATTTTAGACACAAGAGGAGCTTGTGGCTTAGTGGTAAGTGGCATGTTGAGATATTGAAGGGAGCAAGGGTTCGAATCTCATGAAAAGCAAGGGAGTATTTATTTTGCGGATTGGGCGGCAAGAGTTTGAGTTCGATTTAAACTCTGCTAACGGAGGGATCCCACATCGGAAAGATACGAAGAGGAAAGGTAAGAAGCTAACTATATAAAGAGCTATCTATGATGGGAGGAAGGACACATTGGTTGGTGTTTGGGCACAGGAGTGGTCGGAGCGCGGATTAGCACTAGATTCCTATCAGGTGTGTACTTCTCTACTCTAGCTGTAGAGCGGCAAATGCCGAAATGCCGGTCACGTGGCGATAGTAGCCACACGAGCGTGCGAGCGAACGTGTGGGGGGCTTCGATGTTATAGTTGAGGCCATTAGTAGTATTCTTGTGGGTTGTGGCTGCTTGGGCCAGATGGGTCGAAGTGGGCCCAATGGGCCCATGGGCCCTTATGAGTAAATTGTGTGATTGTGTAGTATATATTGGACTAGACTAGGTGAATCTCATATACGTGGCTAGATTTGTGCTAGGTGGGCCATACGAGCGTGTGGGCCCGAATAGGCTGAAATTGGGTTTTAGGCCCAATAGTCCGGTAACGATCGAAAATGGTAGCCAAGTCGCTCGGGGCAATATTAGGCCTTCAGAAAGGCCATTGTAGGTGCGAAATTATCGAAATACCCTTGGTGGGTAAATTACCGAAATACCCCTGGTAGGTAAAATTACTGTTATACCCTTTGAGATTGATTAACTTGATTATGTTGTATTTTGTTATCCTAATTATGATGGTAATTCATTTCATACGTTATCTGATAGATGTTTTACATACATAACATATAGCATACACGAATTATTATGCCATATTGCATGGGATTGGGATATGATGTTGATAAAAGGGGCAGTGTATATCGGTGACTCAGTCACATTATTTCGGTGGCTAGGCCACATATTTGTATATCGGTGACTCTGTCACATTATATCGGCTTTGAGCAGCATGACTGTCAGCATGACTGCCAAAGAGGAGTGTAGCGGATGGAGGGTTGATTGTAGAAATCTCCACAGGAGTGTTGAGGTTGGACATATGGAGCGGAGTGTAGAGGATGGAATACTAGGTTGGGCTGGGTTGCATTGCATGCACTATCTAATATGCCATGATGTTAGAGTTACGGCTCGATTCGAGATATGTGGGCTTCTGTGGGCTTAGGCCCAGTTATCCATGTAAGGGGAATTGCACACTGAATTCTCGTAACTCACCCCTCTGCTAATTTTTTGCAGGTGATACCTAGTTCTGCGGATGTGGGCCGAGGAAGACTCTGGGGGGGCCATGCATGGTTTTTTAGTAAACGCTATTTAGGATTTTGCTCTGTAATAAGGCCACTGGGATTTTAATTTGGTTTTCTATTTTTAACGCAATTATTATCTATTATGAATTGATCAAGACGGGGTTTTCCTAAAAACGTAAATAACTATTTTTCCAAATATTAATGAATGGTTCACAAACTATTGATAATTAAACTCGTGTTTTCCTTAAACTTCAAAAGCTATTTCAAAACGGTGCATTTCTCAAAAACCATCGAATCTAACTCAGGTTTTATAAAACATCCTTCCAGAGC
This sequence comes from Gossypium australe, assembly GCA_005393395.2. NCBI lineage: Eukaryota > Viridiplantae > Streptophyta > Magnoliopsida > Malvales > Malvaceae > Gossypium > Gossypium australe. The sequence continues at coordinate 106,211,513 of CM016617.1, forward strand.
TAGTAATAATTATAACGTTATGCAAGAAGCATTAAACAAAGTCTGTTTTTTCTTTAAGTGAACCAAAACTTGGAATTTTTAAACAATCACAAATTTTCTCAAACAAACTTTCCATGTGACATACCAGATCCGGTCGTAACGTCTAGGCCGGGTTTGGGGTGTTTCACTAACTCTGCAGGGATTTTCCTCTATGTAAGGGTATATACTGGGATTTCCAAAGAAAAGAGAATAAAATGTAAGCAAATTAGAGGAAATAAGTGAATGACTAAAATAAATTGAAGATCGTATCTATAATCTAAGAATTTCAAAATGATTCTACTAAACGTAAAAATTAATACAAATTCAGTAATGTTGCCTCCCTGACAACGACGCTGACAACTAAATCGCTTCTAGACGTACTAACGTCTAGAGTAGTTTCTTGTAACCAAATATGAATGTTAGGCGATTTTCGCAAGTATACAAATTAGGTAGTAATATAGTTTTTACAACGAAGTAGGTGAGTACTTCGAGGATCGTACCCAAAGGAGGCGAGTACTAAATTAATAATAACCTAAACGTTAATAGATCTAATTAGTGATTTAAATAAATTATAGTACTGTAACACCCCAAACCCAGCCTAGACGTTACGACTAGATCTGACGTGTCACATCGGAGTGCTGATTTGAAAACCGGTCTTGTCGACGCAAATTCGTGACTAAAGTTTTAAATCCTTTTTGAAAACGTTGGGGTTGTAAAATCAAAACTTATTATTCACTTATTGGTTATATCATTTATTACAAGTTTATTAATCATGATTAAATATCACGGAAGCTTTTCCAAATGTAAGCTTTAAAATTTGAAAATGCGTGATTTTCTTTGGAAACATTTATTATTTTGAAAACCCGTGTTTTTTAATCTAACAGGTTAATGTAAAAAGTTAAACTAAATAAAAGTTAAAAACCTCAAATGGCCTTATTACAAAAATATCTCCCCAAAATAAATAACTTAAAGTAAACTAGGTTTAAATCAAAATACTTGCGAACGTGTGGCCACCTCCGAATCCCTCGCAGCTCCAAATCCTCTATGGTTGGGGATTACCTGTACAGTTAAAAGAAAAGGGTGAGTTACGAGAACTCAGTGTGTAAACCCCTATCATGCAGTAAATGTTTGGGCCCGAGCCCTATTCAGTAACAGATCAATCGGGGCTTTAGCCCTATACAGTAACAGAGTGGGTCTAAGCCCAAAGTCATAACAGTGCAGAACAGAGATGCAACCCAACCCAATCCAGCTAACATACCACCCGTACTAACCAACACACCATGTGGGGACTAAGTCGACCCACCCAGCCAGCATACCAATGTCGCAACATAGCTGCTAAAAGTAACGCAGCAAAGCTGCTAATAACAGTAAACGTGGCCAAGCCACTAGAATCAGAATACGTGGCGAAGCCACTAGAACAGTAAAAACGTGGCAGAGCCACTAGTACAATACTTCCTCCAAATCAGAAACCCAACCCCAATGCAGTATGTCGTGTCATAAATAGTACATGTATGCAGTATGTCACATCCAAACCAGTCATATAATTATCATACACACATCACTTAACCTACCACTAGGGGTATAATGGTCATTTCGTCAATTAGAGGTAAAACGGTAATTTTACCCTTCAGGGGTATTTCGGTAATTTTACCCTTCGAGGGTACATAAGTAATACCAATTTTGGGTTAATTCTCACCTAGATGACTTTCTAAGATTGTCAAGACTAGGATTTTAAGTTCTTCCTATCCCAAATATTTGATCCATTAAGAAACCCTACATACAAATTAACTACTCCCAGGTCCACTCGCTAATCCTTCAAAAGAAGATTAGTTCCTCATGGATCTCATAAATAATATAAAATTGATGAATAAAATAAACAATTGATAAACCATAATATATACATATTTTAATCCCACATTTAGTGTAACACCCCAAACCCGGTCAATACACCACGACCGAATCTGGTATGTTACAGGGAAAAACGTATTTGAGAGGTTTAGGTTTCCGGTTAAAAGTTTGATGAGAACTCTTTTTGTATATTTTGTTCTTGTAGAAATCTTGGGCATGATTGTAAAAAAAACGATAGTGCCTTTGAAAATATGGAAATTTTGAAAACTTAATTAAATATGTAAGTAAAACAAATTTATCACATTAGGAAATCCGAGTAATTGCTTTGTGTTGCTTAAAACATTTTTGACTTAGTAAGAAAATGTTCTCAAGTTTGAAAAACACATTTGAGTTTCATTGATTTTAAATTACAGTGTGATACCCGATGGTAAAGTTTAAAACATGTCGCTTCGTAGTTTGAAACCTTATCTTTCCAAGTTTTAGCAAATTTTTAACCCAATAATTTGTTAAGGCATATTTGAAATCAAATCTAAGCATATAAATAATAAAAGCATAAGGTTAAAAGGCCTTTTACAATCCCAACAAAACCAATGAAAGTAAACGAAATAAAGTACCAAGTTTTTAAAATCAGTGCAACCCCAAATTTTATTCATAGCATGAGCACCTCGAGTCCACCCCGGCTCCATGTCCGCAACTAAGTGTCACCTGAAATGTCAAAGAAGAAGGTGAGTCACTAGACTCAGTGCGTAAATCCCCCTCCCGGTATATGCAACATACTAACACACATCATAACAAAGCAATACAATTAATGCACCCGATCCTAACCATCCATAACACCTTTTCTACCCCGTGTGGTACCAAACCACTGGTGGTGCCAAACCACTGGTGACCCAAAGTCACGATATCCATCAATGTGGTGCCAAACCACTGGTGACCCAAAGTCACGAATAATCCATCTGTGGGGCCAACCCACGTGTGATACCAAATCACTGGCGACAATCCCGTATCTCAAAAGTGGGGCCAACCCACGGTGGTGTTAACCACAGGGATAAGTCGCTATGAGGTGCCAAACCTCTGGTGTCCCAAAGACACAAGTGTGATGCCAAATCACTGGTGACCACAGTCACAAATCAATTGATGGGGCCAACCCATCGTGTGATACGAAATCACTGGCGTCAATCCCGTATTATCAACCGTGGGGCCAACCCACTGTGGTGCTAAGCCACTGGGATGAGACGCTGAGGTGCCAAACCTCTGGTGTCCCAGAGACACAAAATATCATCTGTGGTACCAAACCACTGGAGGTGCCAAACCTCTGGTGTCCCAAAGACACGGATATCATACTCCCCCTCCTCTCATATCACCCATAACATATCATACTGATGCAAATCGTGCAAGTCATGCAAATCATGCTAAACATGTTTCATAGTGCATCCCATAACACATCATAGATCATGATATCATATATCACTAACAAAGCACGTAATGAAACGGACTTACCTGATTCCGTGCACATACCCTATTGGGTACCATATCAATCAACTGTACCGTTTCGCTTTAATAGGCAATCAGGTTTCTTAAACATATTACTAAGTAAAAAGTGTGTTAGTTTACACACCTGTTCCAACGCAAGCTTTAACCCAACGAATCGATCTAAAGCCCCACGATTACCTCGATAACCTTGTTCCTATAATCGGCCAAGCATGAGATTAGCCATCTATACCATTCGGCCAAAACAGATAACTCGAAAGGGCTTACACTTACACCCTTACCTTACACTTGATTTGGTTTCCTACCAAATCCAGAACCAAACGATGGTTCTTCTTTAAGCAAACGGCTCACCCTATCAAGAAGAAAGATTAATCCATTGAAGGCTTGACTAAATGAAGCTAAAAGAATAGACTAAAAGAACCAACCTTTTACCACCACTTACCAAAAGATCCACCAACGATGACTGCTTCACTTGATTGCCACCAAAATCCAAAGGCTCTATACTGAAATCGATTACAACACAAGAGATTAACTTCCTCCAACCCATGCCAAAATCGGCACTTAACCAAACCAAAATCGACAACAAACAAGGGAGAAAAGAGATAGCCCTTCGGCCAAAAACTCACCTTCTTCAAACGATTGCAAAACACCAGATGAGAACCAACACCACACCAAAATTCGGCCACAAGAAAACCACTAGGAGAGAAGAGAGATTCGGCTAACACTTTGAACAAAAGAACAGAGGATTTGGCCTTACACAAAGAAAGAAAACACAAGAGAAAGATGAAGAGAAAAGGGGTTGATATTCGGCCAACAACAACAATGGAATCAAGAAGAAGAAAGGTACTTTCAGTTTGAAAGAAAAAGGAAATGGAGAAAGTGTTTTGAAGAATAGAGTTTCGGCTATCAAGGTTTTCAAGAAAAGAAAGAAGTATGAGAAGAAAAGGGGTACTAGTTTCGGCTTACACAAATGAAAAAGAAAGAAGATATGGAAGAGAGCATTTGGCCACAAGCACAAAATCAAGAAAAGCAAGGCAAATTTCGGCAAGTAGGTGTTTGGACTTTCGATTTCAAGGAGAACAAAAGAGAGAGTTTTGTTTGACACCAAAAGTGACCGAAAATGCACAAAAGCCAAGTGAAATTCGGCACTTCCCATTCCCACACTTACCAAACCGTCCACTCCCCCCAAAATCTCTCCAACATTCGGCCACCACCCCCCAAACACTCCAAGCCACTAATTCAAACTAGTTTGAACTAGTCCACCTCCACAAATCACTCTCCACCCACCATTCAAAGTGGTTGACTTGGTCCAAGGCAGAGTTTGAACTGCCAACAACTTCTCCTCCTCCATGCCGTCAAAATGGAAGCAAAATGTGGGACTTCTGCAGCTTGAACTCAGGACCTCTTCCCCCTGCAAGTGACGCCAATCCAAGCTCCAAGTGGCGCCTACCTTGCCAGTCCACCAGCTCATTTCTTGTGCTAACATTCACCAAAGAATACTTTTAAACCCCAGCTCCTTCAGCTCCTTCAGCTCCTCTCACCTAAGCCTAAAAACTAAATTTTTTCCTATCACTCAGGCATACCTCAGGCTTGCAACTAAGCCCCAAAACATCAAGAACAACAGCATAGCAAGCCAAAAACATGCAAACAATGCAACAACAAAATAACCCCTATCCCGGGATATTACATTTAGCATACTTTTGGATGATTTAAGCTTTGAATTGTGGAATTTGGTGGTCTTAATCCTTTAATTTCATGTTTTTTACTTAGGAGAGCACCAGAGGATGAAAAGAACAAGAAACGGCCTTAAAACAGAGTAAATAGGCCAAATTACGAAATCGACACGGCCTGGGCCCAAGACCACACGGCCGTGCCTCCTTAACGGACTCGAACATGGCCTGGCCACGATTCACATGAGCGTGTGCCATTGGCGTGTCCCTGCCGTGACAAAGAGGAATTTTACTCGGATTAGAGTACTTAGAGGCAAAGAAAGCAATTCCAAAAGCCTATATAAACACCCTAGAGGCCAACCTTCAGGGGGCGTCGAATTAGGCCGAAGAGCCAAGCCAGAGAGGCCAGAATTGTGGGATTTGCTCGAAGAAAGCCAGTTGTTCATCTCAAGAAGCCGGAGTTATACTCAATACGGAAGATCTTCCCTTCAATTTCCTTCAGGGGGTTTTAGGGTTTTTCTTATGTTTTGTTTTATATTTTCTTCTAAGATGTATTCTTTGTAACATCCTAAAATTTGTAATTTTATTTGTTGCATTATTTCTTGCGCGAGGCTAGTTAAATTATTAATTGTGTATGTTTAGGGGTCCTGAGAAGGCTCGGGGTTTATTTGGGTCCAAGTAAAAAATTTTGTGTTTTAGCACTTTAAGGGGATATAATAGGTGGCCTCAATGCTTATGGAAATAAATAAGTAATGTGCTAGCATAAATGAGCAATTGGTAAAGAGGATAGGGTGCCACATGAAGGACTTTAAGGGAAGAGGTTCAAATCCCATCAAGTGCAAAATTGCGATTAATTTTTTTGTATTCTTTCCTTAAGTGTCGGCCAAGATGATAAATAAGGCAAGGTGGACTTTTTAATTTTGGCAAGGTGGCTAAGGAAATTAGGAAAGGATGAAGGTAGGGAAAGAAATAAAAAGAAAAAGGAAAATATAGGGAACATGTTGGCACAAAGAGAGGAAAATGTTTTGGAATGTTTTTGATGGCTAAATTTTTGACCTTTTTGGTTTGGTGCACACGGTTTTGAGGGGGTAAAGGGGAGTGCCGAAAATTCTTTAGGCATTTTGTGAATTTTAGTGATTGAGAGGTTAACTTTCTTCTTAGCTTTTTGGTGATTTTTATTTTTTTTTCCAATTCCTTTCCTCTTTGCCGAAATCTCCAAGCCAAAGTGAACACTTCCATTTCTTTGCCTTGGCCGAAACCTCCTAGCACATTTGTGCAATTTTTTTTCTCTTTTATTTGGTCGAAACATTCATCTCTTGCTCACCTTCCCTAGATAGCCGAACCATCCATCCATCTATACTTTTCTTTTAACCATTTCTTCAATCTTTCTTCTTCTCTAAAATCGACATCACTTTAAGATCACATCTTCTTGTTTGATTTTCCTCCAAAGCCGAATCTAGTATCATCCCATCTCTTCACTTCTTCTTTTCTTTTTGTCTTAGACAATATCTTTTTGACCAAGTTGGTGAGTGACTTATCATCCCTCTTTTCATTTCATTTTATTTTCTTACTAGCCGAATATATGTGTTCACCATTTTTCGGCTATTCTACTTTGTTTCTCTATTGAAATATCTCTCTCCCTCACTCTCATGTTGTGATCAATATCTTCTTCGTGGTGATATAGAGGGAGGCTGAATACCACAACATCGTCTAATCATCTCTAGTCATAGGACAATCGTGAGAAACGGGATTATCATCAATTAAGGTAAGGAGTTCTTTCATGGTCCATTCGATATCTCGATTTGGTTATTACGTTAATCGGATTGAAGGTTGACTAATTGATTATGTTGGTAGGGACGAAATCATTCAATATTCTCCCCTTATTTAGTGGTAAGCCGAATCCTTTGTCATTAGACAGTCCATATTTTTTTATCGTAATATTTTGACTAAGATTTGTTTTCAATGGAGACAAGCGATATCGAATCGAAAAGGAAAACGTTTGGAGATCACAAAAGGAGCGGATTAGCGATCCCTACTCCTAAATTCAAACGAAGGGCAGTATCGGCGGTTCGGGATTTTCTACTGGGTTGTGGACCGTCATCCGGGGAAAATCGACAAATCGTGGTCGTTCACGATTCTAAGGGTAAACACTTTAGATCGTTTATTTAGAGTTGAATAATAAAATCACGTATGTCGATTAATCGAGTGTTACAATATCTTAGGTGTCGATGATCAAGAGGGCTTAGTGCTTACCATAATCAGGTGTGTAATCTCACATCGTTTTTCGTGGGTTTTAAGATTGATATCATATTGAAAATATATCGCTACGATTAAAATCGTTATATGGAATGAGCCGGGAAAATTGGCCTAAATTGCATTGTTTTGATAAATCGGTATTAACACTGTGAAAATTAAACAAAATGCCCCTAATGGGCCAAATTACAAAAATGCCCCTGAAGGGCTGAAATATGAAAATACCTTAATGGGCCGATTTGATATATTGCCTTAATGGGCCGAATTGATATATTGCCTTAATGGGCCAATTTGCAAAGTGTTAATGGGCCAAATTTTTGTAATGTACCTTTCAATTAATTATGATTGTTATATTTGTACATATTATGATTTGCTATGTATGATGCATTTACACGATTTTGCATGGGATGGGAAAATGTTGAAGAGAAGTAATTCCGGTGGCACTGCCACAAATATGTTTGATAATATGATACATCTGTGAATCTGGTGGCTTGCCCACAATCAAAATTTTTTATAAATGGCATAATGCCTGCGATTGGTGTGTTTGGCGGGGTGGGTTGACTTGATCCCCACAGGTGTGATGGATGGTACGGGTGGTGTGTAGCAGATGGATTATTAGGTTGGATTGGGATTGCATTACATTCATGTGATATATTCGATACATTATTATGTAAAAAAGGGGCGTAGGCCCAAAATATTGCTAAATAGGTTTCAGGCCCAGTGAACAACGATAAGTGGGTTATGCACTAAGTTCTAGTAACTCACCCCGTTTCATTATCTCTTTCAAGTAATGCTCAGTGATGTGGACTTGGGCCATGGATGACTCGGCGGAGGCCATACTTCAGAAACAGTTTTATTCGGACTTTGGATTTGTTTTTAGTACACTTTATTACTTTACTATTTTGAGTTAAAGGTTGTAATAAGGCCTCTGGATTATTTTAATTTGCGTATTTTTTTATTTACTTATATCTTGCTCAAATTATTTTAAATGGGATTTTTCTAAAAACTTAAACAAAGATTTTCTAAAATGGATACACAATAGTTTTTATAATAAACTTATATAAATATTTTTAACTCAAAAATTTTCTCTTAAATTTTCATCAACATTTTCAAAAGACATGGTTGGTAAAATCATTAGTTCAAATTTATCGATTTATCAATAAATCTTCGAATCCAGTAATACTTTGTTAAGAATTTTAAATCGAAATTGTTTTACTTGATTTTAAATCAATATCTATTTACGTACGGATAAAAAGGACTTAAATATATATTTCTCATGTGACATGCCAGATCTGGCCTTAACGCATGGGCCGGGTTTGAGGTGTTACATTTTATGGTATCAGAGCTCGGTTCAAAACTCGGTTGTGGTTTAGGTTCAAAAACGTTTTCCAAGCTGTTTGAATTTTAAATTAAAAATGCATGTTTTAAAAGAAGTATGTCACCACGGGTATCCGGCACCAAGTCAAGTAAGTATACGTTATCATTGTATGACTATGATTATTGTGATATGACCGTAGGAATACTTTAGAACTTTTAGTTTAGGTATTGAAACTATAGAGATTGAGACTATAGGATGCGGTTGTGAAAACGACTTTACTTCTTATACTTCTTAAAACATTGTTTAATAAATATGAAATAGTATACTGATTCGTAAGACTTTTAATTAGATTAAATTGAATTAGTCAATATGAGCGCTAGAGGACGTGGACGCGGTAGACGTGGCCTTGGTAGAGGCCGAGGCGCTAGAGTTATGTCTGAAGCGTCGGGACATAGCCGGAAATGGACGTACCTGCGTCACCTATGACTGAAGCTGGGTCACATGATCATAGGAGGGAGGACGACACTCTGTCCCAAGCAATGTTGCGAGTTCTGAAAAGGGTTGTTGGGGCAAGAACGGGGCCGGTAGCTCGTGGGTCAATTTCAGAATGACTCAGATCGAATGGTGCTTAGGCTTTTAGGGGTATCTCGGGTGTGGCCCCAAATGTAGCAGAGTACTGGCTTGAGGCTGTTGAACGGATCATGGACGATCTGGATTGCACCACCGAGCAGAAATTGAAAGGAGTTGTGTCCTTATTGAGAGATGAGGCGTATCAATGGTGGCTCACTATGCGGGAAGGCACTCAGGCCGATCGTGTTACCTGGGATTTTTTTAAGACGGCATTCCAGGGAAAGTATGTCGCGGCTAGCTATGTGGATGCTCGAAGGAAGGAATTCCTAAATCTGGTCCAAGAAGGTAAGACTGTGGCAGCTTACGAGGCAGAATTTCTGCGTCTGAGTCGGTATGCCCGGGGTATAGTGCCAACTGACTATGAACACTGTGTGCGTTTTGAGGACGGGTTGCGTGATGAGTTACAGGTACTGATAGCCCCACAAAAGGAGAGGAATTTTGCCACACTGGTGGGGAAAGCCAAGATAGCTGAAAAGGATAAGCACTCGGAGCGGAAAAACCGAGACAAGGATAGGGGCAGGAGCAAGAGGGACTTTAGGTACTCAGGTCCTGCTAGAGGGTTTTAGAAGAGGCCCAGGAATGAGGAGTCAGCTCGAGCTAGAGTACCAGCTATTATCAATCAGTTACAGCCATGTGCGGATTGCGGAAAATGACACCCGGGTGAATGCTGGAAGAGAACCGGTGGTTGTTTCAAATGTGGTTCCAAGGACCACCAGCATAGAGATTGCCCTCGACAGACTGCTCAGGCTCAGGATGTTCGTAACTAAGATGCACAGCCAGCTAGAGGCACTCAGCAGCCACCGAGAGGCCGGGGGCCAGGTCGAGGTGGTAATGGCGTAGGACGAGGTCAGGGTGCACCAGGTAAAGGTACTGGTAATAATGGTAACGCGGAGGCGAGACAACCAGGGTTGGTCTATGCGGTCAGACGTCGAGAGGATGGCGATGCACCTGATGTAATAACTGGTACGTTCTTCATTTCTAATGTACCTATTACTGCTTTGATAGATATCGGATCCACCCATTCGTATGTTGCTTGTGTTGTATCTGGAAATCTGAACATTAGATCTGAGATTACTGCTAGAGAAACAACTGTAATTTGTCCTTTAGGAGAGTCGGTGATAGTAAATAAGTTGTTTAGGAATGTGCCCTTAGAAATTCAGGGGGAAATATTTTTGGCGGATTTGATGTAACTGCCAGTCGGCGAGTTCGACCTTATTTTGGGCATGGATTGGTTGGTGAAACATCGTGCGAACTTGGATTGTACTGCAAAGCAGATGTTACTAAGAACTTCAGAGGATAAGGAAGTGATGGTGATAGGTGAGAGAAGAAACTATCTGTCTAATGTGGTATCTACTTTAAAGGCAGAAAAGTTGGTGAGAAAGGGGTGTGGAGCATTCTTAGCTTTCATTAGTGCTTTGGATGCTAGGGAATTGTCGGTGGAAAGTGTTAGGACGGTGAAAGAGTTTTCAGATGTCTTTCCCGAGGAACTCCCAGGATTGCCTCCGGATCGGGAGGTAGAGTTTGGCATTGAGTTATTGCCAGGAACGGCTCCGGTGTCTATTTCTCCTTATAGAATGGCGCCGAAGGAGTTAGCGGAGCTTAAGGCTCAAATTCAGGAGTTGTTAGATCGGGGATTCATTCGATCGAGTGTGTTATTGTGGGGAGCACCGGTCTTCTTCGTCAAGAAGAAGGATGGGTCGATGCGTATGTGCATCAATTATAGGCAGTTGAATAAATTGACGATCAAGAACAGGTATCCGTTGCCAAGAATCAGTGATCTGTTTGATCCACTGCGAGGAGCTTCAGTTTTCTCGAAGATAGATTTGAGATCGGGTTATCACCAGCTTAAGGTCAAGGAGGCAGATATTCATAAGACTGCGTTTCAAACTCGTTATGGGCATTATGAGTTCTTGGTGATGCCGTTTGGGTTGACTAATGCACCAGTTGCATTTATGGACATGATGAACCGGGTCTTCCAACCCTATTTAGATCAGTTTGTGGTGGTATTCATAGATGACATCTTGGTGTACTCGAAGAATGAGGAAGAGCATGATTCGCATCTGCGGGTAGTATTGCAGATATTAAGGGAGAAGTAATTTTATGCCAAATTTAGTAAGTGAGAATTTTGGCTGAAAGAAGTGACCTTTTTGGGGCATGTTGTGTCTGCTGAAGGAATTAGAGTTGATCCCCGGAAGGTCGAGGCTGTGTTGGATTGGAAACCACCGAAGTTAGTGGCTGAAATTCAGAGTTCCCTAAGGTTGGCTTGTTATTACAGGCGATTCGTTGAGGGGTTTTCTTTGATTGCTGCACCCCTAACTAAGCTGTTGCGTAAGGGAGTACCATTTGTGTGGTTAGATCAGCAACAAGAGAGCTTTGAGAAATTGAAGAAGATTCTAACAGAAGCGCCAATATTGATTCAACCTGAGGCTGGAAAAGAGTTTATTGTTTACTGTGACGCGTCACACATGGGCTTGGGATGTGTGTTGATGCAAGGAAGAAAAGTGGTGGCTTATGCATCTCATCAATTAAGGCCGCACGAGGTGAACTATCCCACTCATGATTTGGAGTTAGCTATAGAGGTGTTTGCTCTGAAGATTTGGAGACACTATCTGTACGATGAGAAGTCGGTTATCTATACGGATCATAAGAGTCTAAAGTACCTCCTTACCCAGAAAGATTATGACTTCTCAATCGAGTATCATCCCGGAAAGGCTAACGTGGTGGCAGATGCGTTGAGTCGTAAGGTGATATCAGATTTGAGAGCGATGTTCGCTCATCTCAGCCTGTATGAAAATGGTAGTCTGCTAGCCGAACTTCAGGTGAAGCCTGTGTGGGTAAGCCAGATTAAGGAAAAACAGCTATTAGATGAAAGGTTGGGTTCCTTACTTCAGCAAGTGGAAGGTCGTGAGATAGGGGATTTTGGACTGAATGGTGATGGAGTATTGTGTTTCCGCGGAAGAATTTGTATGCCCAAAGATTCAGAATTGAGACAAATGATTCTGCGAGAGGCACATAGTAGCCCATACGCTATGCACCCCGGGGGAAATAATTGAGACCTCTGTGAGCAGTATTGGTGGCCAGGGTTGAAACGGGAGGTTACTGATTTCATGGGTAAGTGCTTAACATGTCAGCAGGTGAAGGCGGAACATCAATTGCCATCAAGATTGCTACAACAGGTGAAAATTCCATTATGGAAATGGGAAAGGATAACTATGGACTTTGTTAGTGGGTTACCCTTAACGCCTACTAAGAAGGATTCTGTTTGGGTAATAGTGGATCGGTTGACGAAGACTGCTCATTTCCTACCTGTTCGTACAGATTACACATTGCAGAAGTTGGCCAAGTTGTATGTAGCAGAGATCGTGAGATTACATGGGGTACCAGTGTCTATTATTTCGGACAGGGACCTTAGGTTTACATCACGATTTTGGAAAGCTTTACATGAAGCTTTGGGAACAAGGTTAAATTTCAGCACGGCATTTCATCCTCAGACAGATGGTCAGTCGGAGAGAGTAATCCAAATTCTGGAAGACATGCTAAAGGGATGTGTGATCGACTTCAGGGGTAGTTGGGAGGATTTCTTACCGTTGGCAGAGTTTGCATACAACAACAGTTATCAATCCAGCATCCAGATGTCACCCTACGAGGCGTTGCATGGTCATAGTTGATATCAAAGACAGAGACGTAAGGATATCAGATAGACAAAAATCGTACGCGGATCTGAAGCGTAAGGATATTGAGTTTGTGGTGAGAGATCAGGTCTTTCTAAAGGTCTCACCTTGGAAAAAGATCTTTATATTTGGAAGGAAGGGCAAGTTGAGCCCTAGATTCATCGGACCATACCGTGTACTGAAATGTGTTGGGCCAGTGGCTTATCAGCTTGAATTGCCTCTGGAGTTGAGTCAGATACATAATGTATTTCATGTCTCAATGTTAAGGCGTTATCGATTGGATCCGTCTCATATAGTACCGGTAGAGGAAGTTGAGTTAAGACCTGACTTGTCTTTTGAAGAGGAGCCAGTGCAAATTTTAGATCAGGACGTTAAGGTACTGAGAAGGAAGTCGGTGCCATTAGTCAAAGTATTATGGCATAATCACGGATCGGAGGAAGCTACATAGGAACCTGAGGACGCGATTCAGTAGCAATATCCTCACCTCTTTTAATCAGGTAAATTTTGAGAACAAAATTTTCTTTAAGGAGGTAGAATTGTAACATCCTAAAATTTGAAATTTTATTTGTTGCATTATTTCTTGCGCGAGGCTAGTTAAATTATTAGTTGTGTATGTTTAGGGGTCCTGAGAAGGCTCGGGGTTTATTTGGGTCCAAGTAAAAAATTTTGTGTTTTAGCACTTTATAGGGATATAGTAAGTGGCCTCAATGCTTATGGAAATAAATAAGTAATGTGCTAGCATAAATGAGCAATTGGTAAAGAAGATATGGTGCCACATGAAGGACTTTAAGGGAAGAGGTTCAAATCCCATTAAGTGCAAAATTTTGATTAATTTTTTTGTATTCTTTCCCTAAGTGTCGACCAAGATGATAAATAAGGCAATGTGGACTTTTTTAATTTTGGCAAGGTGGCTAAAGAAATTAGGAAAGGATGAAGGTAGGGAAAGAAATCAAAAGAAAAAGAAAAGTATAGGGAACATGTTGGCACAAAGAGAGGAAAATGTTTTGGAATGTTTTTGATGGCCAAATTTTTGACTTTTTTGGTTTGGTGCACACGGTTTTGAGGGGGTAAAGGAGAGTGCCAAAAAATCTTTAGGCATTTTGTGAATTTTAGAGCTTCAGAGGTTACCTTTCTTCTTAGCTTTTTGGTGATATTTTTTTTCCAATTCCTTTCCTCTTTGCCGAAATCTCCAAGCCAAAGTGATCACTTCCATTTCTTTGCCTTGGTTGAAACCTCCTAGCACATTTGTGCAAATTTTTTTCTCTTTTATTTGGTCGAAACATTCAGCTCTTGCTCACCTTCCCTAAATAGCCGAACCATCTAGCATCCATCCATCTATACTTTTCTTTTAACCATTTCTTCAATCTTTCCTCTTCTCTAAAATCGACATCACTTTAAGATCACATCTTCTTGTTTGATTTTCCTCCAAAGCTGAATCTAGTATTCTCCCATCTCTTCACTTCTTCTTTTCTTTTTGTCTTGGACAATCTCTTTTTGACCGAGTTGGTGATTGACTTATCATCCCTCTTTTCATTTCATTTTATTTTCTTACTAGCCGAATATATGTGTTCATCATTTTTCGACTATTCTACTTTGTTTCTCTATTGAAATATCTCTCTCCATCACTCTCATGTTGTGATCAATATCTTCTTCGTGGTGATATAGTGGGAGGTCGAATACCACAACATCGTCTAATCATCTTTAGTCATAGGACAATCGTGAGAAACGAGATTATCATCGATCAAGGTAAGGAGTTCTTTCATGGTCCATTCGATATCTCGATTTGGTTATTACGTTAATCGGATTGAAGGTTGACTAATTGATTATGTTGGTAGGGACGAAATCATTCGATATTCTCCCCTTATTTAGTGGTAAGCCGAATCCTTTGTCATTAGACAATCCATATTTTTTATCGTAATATTTTGACTAAGATTTGTTTTCAATGGAGACAAGCGATATCGAATCGAAAAGGAAAACATTTGGAGATCACAAAAGGAGCGGATTAGCGATCCCTACTCCTAAATTCAAAAGAAGGGCAGTATCGACGGTTCGGGATTTTCCACCGGGTTGTGGACCATCATCCAGGGAAAATCGACAAATCGTGGTCATTTACGATTCTAAGGGTAAACACTTTAGATCATTTATTTAGAGTTGAATAATAAAATCATGTATGTCAATTAATCGAGTGTTACGATATCTTAGGTGTCGACGATCAAGAGGGCTTAGTGCTTACCGTAATTAGGTGTGCAATCTCACACCGTTTTCTGTGGGTTTTAAGATTGATATCATATTGTAAATATATCGCTACGATTAAAATCATTATATGGCATAAACCGGGAAAATTGGCCTAAATTCCATTGTTTTGATAAATCGGTATTAACACTGTGAAATTTTACAAAAATGCCCCTAAAGGGCCAAATTACGAAAATGCCCCTAAAGGGCCAAAATACGAAATGCCCCTAAAGGGCCTGATAAACCGTAAAAGTAACATATTTTAATCCCAAATTTAGCATACTTTTGGATGATTTATCCTTTGATTTATGTAAAAAGGTGCTCTTAATCCTTTCTTTTCGTGTCTTATACTCAGGAAAGCACCCAACGATGAAAAGAACGTAAAACGGGCTTAAAACGAACCAAATTGGGCCAAGAGAGAAATCGACACGGCCTGGCCCAAATACCACACGGCCGTGCCTCATTAAAAGTCCGAACACGGCCTGGCCACGATTCACACGGGCGTGTGCCATGGCCGTGTCCCTGTCGCTGGAAGGAGAAATTTCATTCGGGAAAGGATACTTGGAGGCGAAGAAACACATTCCAAAGCCTATTCAAACACCCTATTAGGAATTCTACTTGAATTAGGATACTTAGGGGCCAAGTAAGGCATCACAAAGTCTATATAAACACCCTAGGGGGCAACTTGAGAGGGGAGTTCGGCAAAAGCCGAAACCGAGGGAAAGCGAGGCCAAGGAGCCAAGCCGAGAAGGTTAGAGTTAGGGAATAACTCGAGGATAGCTAGTTGATCCATCTCAAGAAGCCGAAGTTATACTCAAGACGGCGGAATTCTCCTTCGATTCCTTCAGAAGGTTTTAGGATTTTTCCTATGTTTTGTTTTATCTTTTCTCTTGCGATGTTTTCTTTATTCATTATGAACTAAACCCTTCAGATACCTGAAGGGGATGAAACTAGATGGATTTTATTATTTGATTTTTAAGTTATATGATAAATTACTTAGTTTGTTCCTAATTATGTTGCTTAATCCAAATCTAATGTGCTTAGGTGGAGGAGGAATAGACCCTGCCTAAGAGAAGATCTAACATAATTAAGCGGAGTTGATCGGGCGCCTAGAGATAGGGTTACGAGATTTTGCCGGATTAGGGTGAAACCTAATATGGGAGTCTATTGATCGATTTACTGCTATCCTAGGGGGTTATTATAAGCGAAAAGAGAGTTCAACTAATTAACCTAGGGTTAGACGTTATTCGCCTCGAGAGAGGGTTTAATATAGGTTAGGGAGTCTTACGGATCAAGCTAAGTAAAAGAAATCATATAATTTAAGGTTAATTAATAAGTGAAGTCTAGGTGGATTCTTCCTGAGGGTATCGTCGTAATCAACTGAGTTTTCCCTCAAAGTTATTTTCCTATTCGTCCTTCTTGTCTTTGTGTCCTTAGTTTAGCTGTCGTCGATTTAGTTTAAAAGGTAATCTTCGTTCTAACTGTAAGGCTAAATAATAAAAAGAAAGTGAGTATTAATACTTTTAGTTCCTTTGGGTTCGATAACTGGTCTTGCCTAAGCTATACTACTGTTTGATAGGTACACTTGCCTTAATATCGTTGTCAGAGTTAGTCTCCAGGTTTGATCATTCTTTTATAAATATTTAAAGCTTTGATTTTACAGCGATCAGGGCCGAAATATGAAAATGCCTTAATGGGCCGATTTGATATATTGCCTTAATGGGCCGAATTGATATATTGCCTTAATGGGCTGATTTGCAAAGTGTTAATGGGCCGAATTTTTGTAATGTACCTTTGAATTAATTATGGTTGTTATATTTGTACATATTATGATTTGCTATGTATGATGCATTTACACGATTTTGCATAGGATTGGAAAATGTTGAAGAGAAGTAATTCCGGTGGCACTGCCACAAATATGTTTGATAATATGATACATCTGTGAATCTGGTGGCTTGCCCACAATCAAAATTTGTTATAAATGGCATAATGCCTACGATTGGTGTGTTTGGCGGGGTGGGTTGACTTGATCCCCACAGGTGTGATGGATGGTACGGGTGGTGTGTAGCGGATGGATTATTAGGTTGGATTGGGATTGCATTACATTCGTATGATATATTTGATACATTATTATGTAAAAAAGGGGCTTAGGCCCAAAATATTGCTAAATGGGTTTCATGCCCAGTGAACAACGGTAAGGGGGTTATGCACTGAGTTCTAGTAACTCACCCCGTTTCCTTATCCCTTTGAGGTAATGCTCAGTGACGTGGACTTGGGCCATGGATGACTCGGTGGAGGTCATACTTCAGAAACGGTTTTATTCGGACTTTGGATTTCTTTTTAGAACATTTTATTACTTTACTATTTTGAGTTAAAGGTTGTAATAAGGCCTCTGGATTATTTTAATTTGCGTATTTTTTTATTTACTTATATTTTGCTCAAATTAGTTTAAATGAGATTTTTCTAAAAACTTAAACAAAGATTTTCTAAAATGGATACACAATAGTTTTTATAATAAACTTATATAAATATTTTTAACTCGGAAATTTTCTCTTAAATTTTCATCAACATTTTCAAAAGGCATGGTTGGTAAAATCATTAGTTCAAATTTATTGATTTATCAATAAATCTTCGAATCCAGTAATACTTTGTTAAGAATTTTAAATCGAAATTGTTTTACTTGATTTTAAATCAATATCTATTTACGTACGAATAAAAATGACTTAAATATATTTTTCTCATGTGACATGTCAGATCTGGCCTTAACGCATGGGCCGGGTTTGGGGTGTTACATTCTCTTATTATTATGAACTAAACCCCTCAAATACTTGATGAGGATGAAACCTAAGACGGATCTTGTTATTGTTTCCTGAACTATATGATAAATACTTGATTTGTTCTTAATTATGTATTCTTAATTCTTGCTTTGATATTTCAGGATATTGATTCAAGTATTGATGTGCTTAGGCAGAGGAGGAATAGACCCTGTCTAAGAGTAGATCTAGCATAATTAAGTGGAGTTGATCGCAACCCTAGAGATAGGATGACCAAAATCTGCCGGATTAGGGTCAAACCTAATATGGGAGTCCATAGATCAAGTTAATGCAATTCTAGGGGTTTTAATTAGAAAGAGATTTCAATTAATCAACCTAGTGTTAGACGTTAGTAGCCTCGAAAGAGGTATTAATATACATTAGGAAATCCTACGGATCAAGTCAAGTGAATAAATCGTCTGGTTCAGAGTTAAATAACAAGTGAAGTCTACGTGGTTCTTCCTCGGGTATTGTCTTAATCAATTGGTTTTTCCCACAAGTATTTTCCACAATTCATTCTCTTTGTTTTTGCTTCTTTAGCTTAGTAGTTAGTTAAATTTAGATTAAATAACAATTCCCTTAATTTTTAGGCTAGATATTAAAAAGAAAGTTAGTATTAGTACTTTTAGTTCCTTTGGGTTCGACAATCCGGTCTTGCCACTAAACTATACTACTGTTCAATAGGTACGCTTGCCTCAATCGTTGTCATAGTTAGTTTCTAGGCTCG
This sequence comes from Gossypium australe, assembly GCA_005393395.2. Lineage (NCBI taxonomy): Eukaryota > Viridiplantae > Streptophyta > Magnoliopsida > Malvales > Malvaceae > Gossypium > Gossypium australe. The sequence continues at coordinate 106,230,184 of CM016617.1, forward strand.
ATCATTCTTTATATAAATTTGTAAGACTCTGACACAGGATCAAGTTTTTGGCGCCGTTGCCGGGGAACTAAAATATTAAGAACACTTAATTTTTATTACTTTAGCCATTTTTATTTTTTGCTATGTACTTTTATTTTTATTTTGCTTTTAACTTTGCTAATTTTCCTTCTTTTATTTCTTAGCAGGTACCTCTAATTTATGACTAGTAGGAACCCGACAGGACCCCTAATATACGACAGTGATATTGAGGGTACTGTTCGTAAAAATCGCAGAGAGATAAGGCGAAGCTTAAATTATATAGAAGAAGAGCAAGAGAACGAAATTAATACCACTGAAGAGATGGCTGAGAATAATCCGCTACCTCCAGAGATGGCCGAAAATCATGCTCCTCGAACTATGTATGATTATACTGAACCTAATTTAACAGGAACTGAGTCAAGTATTGTTAGACCTACTATTGCTGCATATAATTTTGAACTGAAACCTAACACAATTTAGATGATACAACAATTTGTTCAGTTTGATGGTTTCCAGGATGAAGATCCAAACAATCACTTGGCGAATTTCCTAGAATTTTACGATACATTCAAAATAAGTGGCGTCTCAGATGATGCCATTCGTATTCGGTTATTTCCCTTTTCTTTGAGGAATAAAGCTAAACAGTGGTTGCATTCTCTTGCATGAGGATCAATCACTACATGGGAACAAATGACTGAAAAATTTTTATTGAAATATTTTTCGCCGGCTAAAACGACCAAGTTAAGGAATGATATCTCTTCTTTTGTGCATATGGATTTAGAAACACTTTACGATGCATGGGAGAGATACAAAGATCTATTAAGAAGGTGTCCACACCATGGATTACTCTTGTGGCTATAGGTCCAAACTTTTTACAACGGTGTGAACCGCTCAACTAGGCAATTAATTGATTCAGCCGCCAGCGGAACATTGAACAACAAAACACCTGAGGCTGCCTACGAATTCATTGAAGAGATGTCATCACTGAATAAATATCAGTGGTAAGTTACAAGGACAAATCCAACAAAAGCAGCCAGGGTTTTCAACCTCGACACAGTAACTGAATAACTATCCAGTTATGCAGTGTGATACGAATGGAGGAGGGATGAGCAATACAGAATATCCACCTTATAACCCGAGCGCTGAGAACGAGCAAGTTCACTATATGGGAAACAAATTTAAATCTCAAAATAACCCTTATAGTAATACTTATAATCCAAGTTGGAGGAACCACCCCAATTTTTCATGGAGTGGTCAAGGAAATCAGAGACAACAACCCCCTCCAAACTTCCAACAACAGCCCTACCTACAGGAGAAGAAGCTGAACCTTGAGGAGATACTGAAAAAATTGATAGTGGTGTCAGAAACATGTTTGCAAAACACCGAAACAACACTTAAAAATCAACAAGCATCGATTCAAGGGATCGAGAACCAATTAAGGCAACTCGCGAAGCTGATCTCTGAACGACCACAAGGCAGCTTTCTGAGCAACACTGAAACTAACCCCAAGGAGCAACTTCAAGCCATAACCACTCACGATAGTGAAGGGTTAGATGAGCCCAAATTAAGCCAAGAGAATTTGTTAGGGAAAGGTAAGGTCGAGATAAGTCACGAGAAGCCAAAACCGGTAATTAAAGAGTACCAACCTCGTATACCCTATCCTGATGCGATGAAGAAGGACAACACAGACGAACAATTCGGTAAATTTCTTAAAATTTTAAAGAAATTACATATTAACTTACTGTTTCTTGAAGCTCTTTCGTAGATGCTTGATTCAAAGAAATTTTTAAAAGAGCTTTTAACAACCAAGCGAAAGTTAGACGAGGAATCGCATGTGGAACTAAACGCAGTGAGCTTAGCAATGTTGCAAAACAAACTACCACAAAAATTAAAAGATCCAGGGAGTTTTACAATTCTATGCTTAATTGGTAGTTTATCTGTTGATAATGCTTTAGCTGATTTAGGGGCAAGTATCAATGTTATGCCTTATAAAATGTTTAAACAGCTAGGTCTAGGGAAACACAAACAAACTAGGATGAGCATTCAATTGGCTAATAAAACTATTAGAATTCCTAAGGGTATAACCGAATATGTTTTCGTAAAAATTGACAAATTCGTATTCCCAGTAGACTTTGTAGTTTTAGACATGGATAAGGACAATAGTACCCCTTTAATTTTAGGAAGACCCTTTTTAGCAACTGCCAGGACTAAAATTGATGTCAGTGCAAGAGAACTCATACTTTGTGTAGGTGACGAATCAATCAGTCTTCAGGCCCTCGACTCCGCTAAGACATCAAGTAATCAAGGTGGGAACATAAATTCTATTAATGACCATTCAGTTAAACCTTCTTTCCAGGAAGCACCACGGAACAACACAACTGAGTCAGATCCTATACCTCATGCCAACAAGGAAATGACTCATGAGGAATAGTGGCTTCAGATCGATGATCTAAACGAGTGGAAGACACACTTCAAGGAGAAATTAGGAATACACAAAGCAGAACCAACACCATTCCATAGGATAGACAAATTTAAGATCGGAGATCAGGTATTGTTAGATAAGACAGACCCTCGAATATCTCCTCCTGACCCTAATACAAATGAAGAAATATCTTTTAGGGTACTCAAGGTTTTCCCATGCGAAACAGTCGAGGTAAGTAATCCTATATTCGGCACTTTTAAAGTCAATGCTACTCGACTTGAACTATATACTGATAATAGGACTGATAGCATGAGAAAGGACTTTCAACTTTTCAAACCACCATGATTATGTGAACGAGAGGTAAGTCTAGCTTATGACTATAAACGAGCGCTTCTCGGGAGGCAACCCGAGTACTAATTTCACGTTTTTATTTTTCTTTTATTTTTCCTTTTTAGCACCTAACTATTAACTAACCAAGTGCATATTTCCATACCAAACGACCTTGCACACGGTTGTGGCCATGGCCGTGTGGATACTACGGATGTACGTACTGACATGGAAGAGATAGTATGAAACAGGGAGAAAAATATCTTCAAGCAACGGGCTCCAACCAAACACCACGGCCGTGGTCGACACTGTTTTATCAACACGGGTGTGGCGACCTGCACATGGGCGTGGGAGAAACGAACGAAACATAACACGGCCGTGCGACACAGCCGTGTGACTCGACACGCCCACGGTACACGGGTGTGGGGATGTACCAGATTAGAAATTTCCATTCAAAACACCCCTCTCCCCTTCTCACCTACTCCCAATTCCTTTCTCTTCCACACTCCTTACATTCCCTTTCTTTTTCATTCTCATTTTTTCTTCATTCCCCCTAACTCTAGATCTAACCATGTCCATGTCGAAGAAACAGAAGGATCCTAGTACAATCTCCCTTTGTGAGACCGATCTACATAAGTTCATGCCGACCGCTTCATTAACTCGACAGGAAAAGGACCTTTGAGTCCATTTAAATTTTCTTTGTAGTTTCTCTTCTCCTTTATTTTCCTTTTCTGTAGTTTTCATTTACTAAGTTTAATCTATTTTCTTTTGTTTTCTTTGATTTAGGTTCTAAAGGCTGCTTGGGAATCACACACCACGGCCTTAGAAATCACACCCACCTCGCTAACCATCTAACAATAAGGACTCTTCGGGTCATTAATCTTTTCTTTTAATTTTATTTTACTTTCTATTTTCTTTATCTTTAACTTTCTTGTCTTTAAATATATATTTAGTATATTTTGAATTATTATCATTATTTCCTGGCTAATTCATCACGAACTTCCCAATTTCTTCATCTAGCGCAGAGATTATCGGCGGCCACCACACCATGACACTCCCAACTCAAGGAAGCCATCCAAATTCAGGAAGTTTCACCTCTCCCTATCTCTTAAATTTCATATATATCTTTGTACATTGAGGGCAATGTACATCTTAAGTGTGGCGGTGAATATTTATTTCGAGAAAGTGCCTAACTTTCTACATTATTCTCAAATCCCTGAATTATACCTTGAATTATGCCTTGTTCTTAAGTAATTTTCTCATAATATGATTAGAATGAATTTCTTTTGATTTATGATTTTTATTGATATGTTTTGAATTAAGTCATTGATAATTGTGCAGTGATGATTTAAACTTTAGGAGACTAGAGAATCAAGCATGATAAGTCCATTTTCAAAAATTAAAATTTTGTTAGGTTGTCTACCTGAATCTAATTATTACCTTGAAGTTTGAAATTTACAAGTTTGATATCAAAAACCCATAATTTTTATGAGATTTTAAGCCTTTTAGAGCGTACATCCTTTCGTGCTCACTTTTTGATTATGAATGTGTCAACATTGATTAGTTATTCTAGAACTTGCTTCGATTATACATGTTAAGACCACATCATTGATTTGATATACAGAGACGATAAAGGCACTTAGGATTTAACCCACTTACTCCACTAAAAGCCTATCCTCACAATTAACCCTTAGTGCACCCCTTTGATCTTAACAACCCTTTTTATTGACTCACCCACTAATATTACCCCAAAACCCATCTTGTATTTGTTATCACTATTCCTTGACTCCCTTTTTGTCGAGATTTGATTTCGAGCAGTTGCCTCATTATGTTCTATATTTCAGTTGTTAAAGCTCTTTCTATATTTCAGTATATTCGGTATTAGTTTTATAATTAGGTGAGCTTATACGTTTAAATTCCATATCTTGAAGAAAAAAGCTCGAATTATTAGTATTACAAGTTTTCAATTAATGTAATTATTTAGGATTAGTTCATTTTTCTAGTTAGGTAAATTGTTAATTCAATCTCGATTCTAACCTTCTAATTCAGCCTTTATCCACACCTTTAACCTAAGCCCCGTTACAACCCTTTAAAGACCTTTTGATTTGTGTATCATCTCATTTTACAGTGGTGGAGATTTGATTTTCATGCGAGCATATGGGATTAACTTTTCATGTTCGACTTTTGAGTGCTTAATTTTGAACCTTAAACACTTTGAGTGATTTGAGTGAATCTTTAGTGAGGATGTCAACTCTTGTCAATTTTGAATTAAAGGTGATTATTTAGGTAGGGGAAAACACCTATGTTTTTACGCTACAAAAATTATGACTTTGATTGTTTGAATTTTTAAGACCCTTTTACTTAAATTATCAATGTATGAATTATCTTTCAATTATGATGGAACACTATTGATGAATATTCTGAATCAAGGAAGTTCATTTTAATTGTGAGTTGAGAATTTTGCTTGAGGACAAGCAAATGCTTAAGTGTGGGGGTATTTGATAAACTGTAATATATACATATTTTAATCCCACATTTAGCATACTTTTGGATGATTTAAGCCTTGAATTGTGGAATTTGGTGCTTTTAATCCTTTAATTTCATGTTTTATACTTAGAAGAGCACCGGAGGATGAAAAGAACGAGAAACGGGCTTAAAATAGAGTAAATGGGCCAAATTACGAAATCGAAATGGCCTGGGCCCAAGACCACATGGTCGTGCCTCCTTAACGAACCCGAACATGTCCTGGCCACGATTCACACGGGCGTGTGCCATGGGCATGCCCCTGCCATGACAAAGAGGAATTTTACTTGGATTAGGGTACTTAGAGGCAAAGAAAGCCATTCCAAAAGCCTATATAAACACCCTAGAGGCCAACCTTCAGGGTGCGTCCAATTAGGCCGAAGAGCCAAGCCAGAGAGGCCAGAATTGTAGGATTTACTCGAAGAAAGCCAGTTGTTCATCTCAATAAGCCGGAGTTATACTCAAGATGGAAGATCTTCCCTTCAATTTCCTTCGGGGGTTTTAGGGTTTTTCTTATATTTTGTTTTATATTTTCTTCTGAGATGTATTCTTTTATTATTATGAACTAAACCCCTAAAATACCTAAGGGGGATGAAACCTAAAACGGATCTTGTTATTGTTTTCTGAACTATATAATAAATACTCGATTTGTTCTTAATTATGTATTCTTAATTCTTGCTTTGATATTTCAGGATATTGATTCAAGTATTGATGTGCTTAGGCAGAGGAGGAATAGACCCTGTCTAAGAGTAGATTTAGCATAATTAAGCGGAGTTGATCGTAACCCTAGAGATAGGATGACGAAAATCTGCCAGATTAGGGTCAAACCTAATATGGGAGTCCATAGATCGAGTTAATGCAATTCTAGGGGTTTTAATTAGAAAGAGATTTCAATTAATCAACCTAGGGTTAGACGTTAGTAGCCTCGAGAGAGAGGTATTATTATACATTAGGGAATCCTATGGATCAAGTCAAGTGAATAAATCGTCTGGTTCAGAGTTAAATAACAAGTGAAGTCTAGGTGGATTCTTCCTCGGGTATTGCCTTAATCAATTGGTTTTTCCAACAAGTATTTTCCCTAATTCATTCTCTTTGTCCTTGCATATTTAGCTTAGTAGTTAGTTAATTTTAGATTAAATAACAATTCCCTTAATTTTTAGGCTAGATAATAAAAAGAAAGTTAGTATTAGTACTTTTAGTTCCTTTGGGTTCGACAATCCGGTCTTGCCACTAAACTATACTACTGTTCGATAGGTGTGCTTACCTCAATCATTGTCATAGTTAGTTTCTAGGCTCGATCATTCTTTATATAAATTTTTAAGACTCTGAAACACGATCAACAATCAAGAGTAAAGGTTAAGAGAAATCCTAATTTGTGTTGAATCATAAAAGTGTCAAAATCCACAAAGAGTTTGGTGAATCCACAAGTCAGATTCTCCGAAGAACACTAATGAAAATAAACTGAAAAGAAATCCAAAGGAAAAAAGAAACTAAAACTATAAACTCAATTGAAAGAAAAGTTATAAGATACAAAAAGATTATTTTGAAGTGTTTAGTGAAGCCTATTTATATTATTAGGGTTTTCCTTCATCCCTAACCCTAGTTCGATTGACATTTTTACATTAAATTTCATTATACGGACCAAAACACCCTCAACTCATTAATTCTTCACGTACATGGTCGGTGTCACGACATCCTCTGCTCTATGTCAAGACACTGATGGCAGGTTGCTTGGTTCAAGCTCAAAATTAGGGTTATGTCACGATGTCCTCTAGCTATGTCTCGACAACGAAGGCAGTCTTGCTATTTTGGTATTCTACTCACTATGTTCGACGTTGAACCTCCATGTTGCAACATGGCGAGCAGTCTCGTGCTCTCATGCCTCTAAATGGACTCACCAAACATGTTAGCCTTCCCTTAAGCCTATTTCAGCCTCTAAGGTCATATAAACGGCTCAAATCACACTTTTTTTTAATTAAGAGCTAAACTTGAAAAACTAAATAGAACATAATAAAATTTCTTATATTCAAACTCCTTAAGTACAAAAATTGGTTTAATTTGCTACAGCAAATTGCGCAAGATCAAGCCCTTCTTACATCCTTTGAGTTATGAAACATCAATTCTATGTATATTACGTATAGTAAGTGTCTTTCCTATGAATGAGTTGATGTGTTGTATCCAGACATGTGTTTAATATACCAGTGTCATATTCGTGAGTATGGTTATTTTCGATGTAAAAACACCCTCCTTGTTGCACGGGCCCAATACCCGACAATCTGTGATATGTGAAAATATGGAAAGGAGATCTGTTTGTGATGCCTCTGATAGGATAACTATATTGCAAATCGAGTTGGTGGAATATGAATATGAATATGACTGATGTGTGATTCTGAATTTTGAATTATGGGTCCGAGGCTGGGACAAGGAAAGGTCATTTGTAAACATGCATGGTTGTTAGAGATATGTATAAGTTGACGGAATGTGTCTGCATGGGTATTGTGTGTTTTAGATCTAAGTTGAAAAGTGTTTTTGCTAAAGAAATATGGATGACATTTTGGCATATTGTGTCGTACGTCAGAGACTCATGAAAAAGTCTACTTTTTTACGGTATTGATGCCTACTGATTAACAATATTCTTGTAAATTATTTGTGTCTGTTACTTTTCCTTCTTAGGCTTATTCATATTAAAAGAGGAACACGTTGAAGGGGACTACGTGAGAGTTGTAGTTGTGAGTGAGACACTTGCTTATTTTTGTATCATGCATGACTATATTGGTAGGTGGCATTTAGATAGTTTTTGTAATCAACTAATGTAATTATCTATGTCTTTTGCACTGTTTTTGTTTTAAAAAAAGAATTGCCCCTTACTCTGAAAGTATGTGCCCAACTTTAGTGATTTATTGTTTTTGAGATCCTCATTCATATGTATACTCCACAGTTGGATAGTGGATGGATAATAGATTTTTCTTTTTATAATTCCTAATAATTTTTTTTTTTAAAGAATGCATTATAAAAAATGAAAGAAAAATATTAGTTTTTAACTAAAAGGGAAATCTTCATAACTATTCTTTTTTAAAAATCTAAGTTAAGTCGAAAGGTTTCAATTCACCGTTAACGCCCCAGTCTATTAGGCAATCTGTCTGGCTGAATGCCATATGCCATGTTTTCTTGATGGGCTAAGGGGTGTTACAAGTTTGGTATAAAAGCCTAGGTTGATCCGATTCACAAAAAATTAAAGGTTAAGTCACGCCCCGCCATGCATGATATATCTCTAGCATAGTCCTTGTAGTTTTGATTAACTTAAGTTGTGTTGTAGCTAAGAATAATGTCTAAAAGTTCAAGAGAAACGACGAGAGAAGAAATTGCGAGGATAGTGTCTTGTAGCCATGGCCGGAAATGCTTTTCGAAATGTTTTCATCACAATGATGGGTCAATTGTTTGACCAGTTCATGGGAAGAGCCCAAGTACATAAACCACTACATCAACCTCATCCTGAAATGGTACATCCAGTACCTACTACACCTTTGGTATTGGCTGTAACCCAGCTTAAAGGAGATTTTGTGAGAGAGATACGTAAACGGGGCACTAAAGTGATTCTAGGGGATAAGAGTGATGACCTTGCGATAGTAGAACAATGGTTATCTCGTGTATGTAGAGTAATTACAGAGCTAAAATGCACACCAGTGGATAGCCCCTTATGCGTTGTTTCTTTCCTAGAAGGGGAAGCGTATCAATGGTGGGAAACGTTGTTAAGTGTGACCCCTGAAAAGCAGATATATTGAGAGTTCTTGTTAAAAAAATTTAGAGAGAATTATGTTAATTAGATGTATGTCAAACAAATGAAGAAAGAGCTTCTATATCTCAAACAAGGACAAATGTCAGTAATGGAATACGAACCAGAATTCATCAAACTTGGTCGTTATGTGAGAGTCGTGTTCAAACCTGAAAAAGCCTTGTGCGAGAAGTTTAAGTGGGGTTTAATGGATGAAATCTTTAACACCCCTAACCCGTATTCGTCGCCGGATTAGAGTTACGGATTGTTACTATACAATTGGAACATTTAACAAACATTTCATATATAATCTTAAAAATATTATAATTCAATCATTTACATGCATAGTGTCCCTAAATCGAGCCTTCGTGGTCCTAAAAATACCTTAGAAACAATTTGGAACCAATTTGAAATCATTTAGAAAGTTCAAGAAAAAGTTTCAAAAATTTTGACTACAGGGGTCATACGGTTGTGTCCCCAGGCCCTGTATCACACACGGCTAAGAAACACGCCCGTGTCTCAGACCGTATGGACAAAAATTCACTTAGAAACAAGCTCTCCAAAAACCATTACAAGATTAACCATTCAACCTAACAAAGTACACTTTAAAAATGACTTAAGCAACATCAAAACACACTAAAATGAGCTCAAAATAGATGAAAACACACATCCTAAGTGCATAACCAATGTGCCCTCATTGACACCACATTTAAATTATCACATATTCAAACAATTCAACTTCAAGGACATAATCACACCCTAGGTACATGCCAAAATTTGCAAAAGAAAACATCACCAACATTGAGTACGGGGTTCTTGTAGGTTGCCGAGTCTGAGTCTACTATTTATCTAACCTGCAAACATGGAAATCAATTCACATTTAATAGAATTCATTTATATAATTAACCATAAGAATAACCAAATGAGTTTATTCCTCAACCAAAGGAAAATTACAATTCTTCTTTTATAATCCCTATAACCAACTCTTTTTAATGAATTATAACACCTTGCCATATGGTCCATTAATTACATGGCACTCGGTGCCTAGCGAATGAACCACAGAATAGTTTGCGCCCAACGCTAATCAAATTAACCAACGATATTAGATGTGAGCCCAACTCTAATTCGATAAACCAACGATGTTTGCCCCCAGCGCTAGTCGGATAAACCAAAGAATGTAAGCCCAGCACTAGTCAGATGAACTGACAAAAGTTGCGCCCAGTGCTAGTCGAACAAATCAACAATATAAATTACTCAATTGCAAGTCTATAATAATACTTCTACTCCAATTATCTACTAATCATACATTAAATTATTTCATCATGTCACATTCCATAAACTTCCGTTCAATTTGATTAATAATTACATTAAAGATATAATAAGATATAAAGTATTAGCTAATTTAAATAAGACAATTTATGAAGTTCGAGTTCGGAACTACAAACTTACATGTGCAGTGACAATCGGTATCCAACGACGTCTACTCAACCACTTTTCCCTTCTCGCGTTTAATAACCGAACCACTTGTTTCTTGCTCTAGATATAATGATATAACATTAGAAAGAAAATCATATAATTCACCATTTAACGGCATTTTGCAAAACTAACCTAAGCTATTACATCTATACAATTTAATCCAAAATCCTTAACCTTCTCAATTTATACAATTTGAGCTAAAAGGGCTTGTGCTAATTTTCTACTAGTTTTAAGCTGTCCTTAAATAACCAAATATTCACTAACAACCTATAAAGTTTCATAATTACCACAATTCATCCTCTAGCCACAAAACCAACCAAATTACGTTGCCACCCAATCCAAAGCACATCATTCAACTTATAAACTCTTCTACTAACAACAAAAGCATTCAAGCATTATTCATGGTACATCCAAAACTCTTAACAATGCCACAAAAATTTACATACGGTTTGCATAGATTAAGCTTCTAAAATCATGAAAACATAAAAATTACTGAAAATGGTGGTTGAACTCCCTTACATGTAGCCCTTTAACCGACCGAATGATAAACTCTCCAAAGCTGGAATTTTTTTTTCTTCTTACTTTCGGTCAAAACCTAAGAAAAAGAATATGATAGTGGTTTTTCTCCACTACTTTGTTTTCTATTACTTTTACTTTTATTCTAACATGTTTTACTATTAAAATAATAAATATAATATAACTATCATCTTATAAATGATGATAATCATACTTTTCCACTATAAATAATTTATCAATACTGGTTTATTTATTTACTGAGTCCTTCACCCTAGTTTCACCATGCAATTTAATATAAATTACAAATTTTATCACATACTTCATTTGATCCTTGTATTTTAATTGAACACTAACTAATTTAAATTATATATCTATCATTCAATTCACTTCTAAGGCAACTCTAAATATTTAATGATAATAATAATAATAAGATTATAACATCGATTCACAAAAACAGAGTCCCGTAAGTTTTTTTTGACACCCCTGACTTTCAGGTCGTTACAAAATCTACACCCTAATGGTAGCACCAGAAGTTCAGAGTCTTGCAGTCATGATAGCCGAGGCTTAGAAGATAGAAATAATTGTTCAAGAAAGAAGTAAAGGGTAAAATAGGGAAAGAATGAAGTGTGGGATTTCTAATCCACTATCCTCAACAAATTTTTAGAAGTCGAAAGATAAAAGCTTCTCTACACCAATGGGAGATTTTTGACCTATGAGTTTTCGACGAGAAGGAGGTGGATGAAAAGCTACCTCAATAGTGAGCACATTTGGATCCAGGATGATAAGGGACAACGTATGCAAAAACTGTGGAAAAAATCACAAGGGAAAATGTTGGAGACATCCTGGAGCTTGTTATGCATAAGGGTCACTGGATCATCAACTTAGAGACTGTCCCTCAAAATTTGAAGCAAACTCAGAACAATCTATATGTGGGGCTCAAAACACACAGCAGGAGGTGAGATCTGATATAATTGTAAGATTGGGGTCAGTCTAAGGGCTTCAAAAAACAATTGCACCGAGCCCAACACAAAAGTGTCTACTAGAACATATGAAATGAAGGCCAAAGAAGATGCAAACTACTAGAGGTTATTATGGGTAAATTTTCATTTTCTTTTCTGGGAATTAGCATTCATGCATTAATAAACCTTGGGTCAATATATTTACGCATCTGCACAAAGGTCGTGGAAGGTAAGTGTGTAAAAGTTGTTTCTTCTGAGATAAATATGTTGGTGACCAACCCATTTGGTCAAAGTAATGTGGTTAACAAAGTAATTAAAATTTTTTCATTGAATTTAGGTGTACACATCTTTTTGATGAATTTATTATTGTTAACTTTTAATGAATTCAATGCTATTCTTAGGTTGGATTGGTTAACGAGACATAATGTCGTGGTAGAGTGTCGAGCCGAAGGTATACGACTATTAACTATAAAAGGTAGAGAAGTGTTACTGCCTGACGTATAGACTAGTGTGGCTGGTAGAATAATTTCGGCAGTATTCACCAAAAAGCTAATAGTTAAGAGTGTAGATGCCTACTAGGTGTATATTAGGGATTCGACTGAGTTGAGGAAGGACATCAGCCAAGTTTCGATTGTGAAGGAGTTTTTCGATGTGTTTCCGAAAAAACTCTCAAGCATGCCACTGGACAAAGAGGTATAGTTTTCAATTGAGGTAGCATCTGGTACAATGCCCATATATTGTGCCCCATACAGGATGGCATCGTTAAAGCTGAAAGAGCTAAAGAACCAGTTACAAGATCTTTTGGAGAAAGTATTTATACGACCAAGTGATTCACCTTAAGGAGCGCCAATCTTGCTCATAAAAAAAGGATGGGACTCTCCGATTATGCATAGATTACCACTAACTAAACAAGGCGATTATGAAGAACAAGTACCTGCTACCTCGAATAGAAGACTTTTTTGACCAGTTAAGTGGAGCTACAATTTTCCCTGAAATCAAATTGCGGTTTGGACATTACTAGGTAGAGATTAAAAGAGATGATGTTTCATAAACTGCGTTTCACTCACGCTATGGATGATTTAAGCAGGAAAATTGTGGTAGCTTTGGTATCTCTTCAAGCGAATGTTTTCCTGGAAGATTATGAATTGCTTCTTGCAGAATTGACTGATCGACCTCTCTTTCTTTCTCAGAGTCTGGAAGAATGATAAAAGGATACAGAATGTGATGAGAACAAGAGGCGGATGGCATCTAACAAAGCAACGAACTTCAATTTGGGAAAAGATGGTGAACTTCGATTTAAAGGAAGAATGTATGTTCCAGAAGGAAGTGAATTGAGACAAGAACTGTTAAATGAGGCTCACAAATGACCCTTTTCACTTCATCTAGGAAGCATTAAGATGTATCATTATTTAATAAGTTTGTATTGGTGGCCTGGAATGAATAAGTAGATATTAGAGTATGTCTTAAGTTATATGGCATGTCAGCATGTAAAGGCAGAACATCAAGTTCCTTTAAGGAAGTTGTACCGTCTAGAGATTCCTAACTAAAAGTGGGATAAGATCACCATGGATTCCATTTTGGGTCTTCCTCTCAGTCCTGCTAAAAAGAACTCAGCATGGGTGATTATAGATCGGCTTACTAAGTCAGCCCATTTCCTGCCAGTGCGTACAAACTTTTCCATGAAAAAGTTGGTTGAACTCTACGTATAAAAAATTATACCATGGTATACCAACATCCATAGTATCAAATCGAGATCTAAGGTTTACATTGATGTTTTGGAAACAACTGCCAAAATCCTTGGGAACCAAGTTACGGTTCAGTATTGGCTCCCATACTCACTTAGATGGACAATTTGAAAGAGTAATTTCAGTTCTTAAAGACATGCTTAGAAGTTGTGTAATAGAATTTGGATTGAACTAGGAAAAATATCTTCATTTGGTAGAGTTTGCATATAATAATAGTCATCATGCCAGTTTAGGAATGTCACCTTTCGAAGCACTATATGGAAGAAGGTGTAGCTAACCTACCTGTTTGATCAAACTCAGTGCGAGAAAAATAATTGGTCTTAACTTAGTATGGGAAACAGAAGAGAAAGTTTTGATCATTCAAACCCATTTAAAGGTTGCACAAGATTGACAGAAGGCTTACATTGATATAAAAATGAAGGATATTTCGTTTGAAGTAGGAGACAAGGTATTTCTGAAAGTTTCTCCACGGAAAAAAGGTTACAAGATTTGGATTAAAAGAAAAGTTGAGCCCGCGATTCCTAGGACCGTATGAAGCTCTGAAGTGAGTTGGTCCAGTGGCATATAGATTGGCACTACCTCTCCCACTGTCAAAGATTCATAATAGGTTTCACGTATCCATGCTGAACAAATATCAATCCAATCAAGAGCATGTGGTGCAAGCAGAAACGTTGGAGGTGGAACCTAACTTATCTTGTGAAGAAGAGCTTGTTCGTATTATGGCAAGAGAAGTGAAAGAATTGATAAATAAAAGAATTCCACTAGTAAAAGTATTGTTAATGAACCACAATACGGAGGAAGCCACCTGGGAGAGAGAGAGAGTTTGATGAATGACCAATATCCTCAATTATTCGTAGGTAAGATTTTCATGGATGAAATTTTCTATGTAGGGGAGATTTTTAATAGCCCGCCTGGTGTAGACCATATTGATATACTATTTGGTGTATAGTCGATTAAGCAAAGGATTGAAAAGGGGGATATATTGGTGAATTACCATTAAAAGATGGGCGGTGTATTGCATGAATATAACAGTACACTCAAATGCGAAACACCTTGTTGGATTTCGCCAATTAGTAGACTCTAACGTTTGGCAGACTCTTCTGTGAGGACAATCCGCCAACCCCAGATACTTTGGGAAAACTTGTTAGTTCATAGATTGACATACCTATTTTCTGTGTTTTTGCGTCAAAACATCATCTTAGTGAGTATTGTTAGAGTTTAGTTGAGACCAATTTGGAATCGAAATTGAGTATTGTGGATGATAGCTTGATGTGTTTAGGTAGCTGAATGACTTTTTTAGTTCACTTGTTTTAGTATACAAGCAATATTTCACGGCTTAATAGGCTGATTAGTCGTAGTAGCTGTGTTTGGTAGAAAAAATATCTACAAAATTCATGTATAGTTATGATAATGGGAACGAAAATCAGATTTTTTTTCATTCCTTTCTAGCACGTTTGTGAGCAAGCTCTTAAGTTCTTTGTTCTTCCTTAGACAAAAAAGCCAACACTGGCATAATCCACCTTTTATTTTCCCTACATTCTTCTCTAAGTCTCTGAGAAATTTTTAACGTATCCTTGTTAAAGAAGATCTGGAAGGTTTCTAGTAGCTAGTCAAAATGTCATTATTAAGTACCAACTTACTGATACTTTCTGGAAAACCCTTAGGTTGTTGTCGAGGGGACTTACGTTTTTGCAGCAGTGTATGCATAGATTTTTAAAACTGGTTTGTAAGGAATGAGACTTCCTGATTATGGGTTGCATGCAACCAATTCATGCGTGCATGTTAAATTTTAGTAGTTCAACGATTTGATGGTTATAATTGTTTCTTACTTAGCTTAATAAGATAGTGAAGGTCCGAGCAATCAAGGCAAAAGACTGGCAGAGTAGATTTCTATTCTGGAGTTTTGTGTGAGTTCCTTCTTACTTCCTCTGAGTTATGAAACCTGCATGTTATGTAGATTATGTATGGTAAGTGTCTCTATTGTTAATGAGTCAACATGTTGTGTCTGGATGTGTGTGTAATAAACCAGTGTCGTATGCATAAGTATGGTCATTGTCAATGTAAATACACGCTTCTTATTTCACAAGCCCAGTACCTGACAATCTATGATATATGAAAATGTGGAAAGTAGAATTGTTTGTGATGCCTCTAGTAGGGCAGCTATATTCCAAATCGGATTAGCATATCACCATCCGGACTTGCGGGAGAACATGTGTTCAACTTAACAAGGATGATATGAGGAGTTATGGTGGAATATGAATATGAATATGACTTATGTGTGATTTTGAATTCTGAATTATGAGTTCGAGGTTGGCACAAAGAGTGGTCATTTGTAAACATGCATGATTGTTAGAGATATGTATAAGTTGATGGATAGTAAATGATCATGTACTGTGTATTATGTTTAAGTTGGCAGAATGTGTCCGCATGGGTACTGTGTGTGTTATATATAAGTTGGAAAAGTGTTTCTAAAAATATAAGTTAAGTCAAAAGGTTTGAATCTGCCGATAACAACCTAGTCCGTTGGGCAATCTGACTCACTAAATGTTATACGGCATGTTTTCCTGACAGGCTAATGGGTGTTACAAAAAAATTGGAAAACTAATTGAAATTCTAATGAAATGGTCCAAAAACAAGCTCATGAAGTGTCGAAAAAACTCTAGTTTGCCACAACAAATTGTGGCAAATCAATATCTTAATTAATTCTGCTTTGTGTGGTTTGTTTTTTTTTTATGTAGGTCAGCCCTTCGAGGATTACACTACATATTTGAGCTTCAACAGAATGGAGGATTACTCGTAACCACCTCTTGCATTTACGCTCATGAGGCCACATATGTCAGTGTGCACAAGTTCTAAGGGTTTCACGACTGTCGCTCCTTTTGCATTAAAAGATTTTCTAGTCATCTTACCTTCCAAGCAAGATTCACATTGTGGAAGATCAATTTTTTTTAAGCAAACTTAAATTGTCATTTGTCACAATTCTAATGATCCTTTCTTAGTTAATATGAGCAAGTCTCAAATGCCAAAGGTACTTCTCATTAGAGTGAGAACTTTTAAGTCTTTTATTCAAATTTTCGATCTCAAGTATTGTGTACATCTTTGGTTTCATAAAAAAGAGATCATTTGACATCCATCCATTACAGATAAGTTTGTGATTCTAAATATTGCAATACTATTATTAAAATTCATGGTTAAGTTGTCTTTATATAAACATGCAACAGAAATCAAGTTCAATCTATAAACCTGATTAAATTGCATAGGGAACAACGATCAAATAATTCGAGTATCATACTACAATATCATGATGATAATTTTATTTGGGGTTTAATGGTCTTATCATGAAATGGATGCTAAAAACATGAATATTAAAGAATTAGAACTTCCATATATATATATATATATATGCATGTGCACATGTGTGAATTGTGAATGCAAACGAAGATCTAGTCCTAAACAGGCAAACCTAATTTTAATAGTTGGAATAGTAACAATAAAAATGGTGTGAGATTATATGAAAAAAATGCATGAACTTATTATTGCTATGGTTGCGTGTACAATTACAGGAGGGATGTTCAATACTGATTGTTATAGTACTATTCAATGGTAGATAAGTTAATTCCTATATATGTTATTTGTTGGGTTGTCTTCTAAACATGAGATAATTATAAATGCTACAAATAAACTTTGTAAGAAAATATCTCACCAAATCTATGAAAATCAATTTAGATCTCAATAAGCAATCGATGTACATTAACGACAAGTATATTTATTATCAATAATGGAATATGTATTGACATTATCATGATTAGCTAACAATACCATTATAATGTAATGACAAGTATTGCTATAGAATAACAACAAATGTACATCACTATATATATACATTGTAACACCCCAAACCCGGTCAATACGCCATGACCGAATCTGGCATGCCACGAAGGAAAACGTTTTGAAGAAAAACGAGTTAACGATTAAATTTTTGTGAAAAACTCTTTGTTGAACTTTGTTTGTAGAAAACAAGTGTATAATAAATTGAAAGCTGATAATTTACCTTTGAAATCTCAAAAAAATAAGTCTTTAAAACTTAGTTGCAAATCCATAGATTAGAAAAATTTTTAATATTTTAAAGAAACCAAAGTGATTAGGTTAAAAACTGTATCTAAAAGAAATTTGGAAAAGTTGAGTTTTTGAAAATAGTATGAGTTATCGAAAAATACTTAAGATGTTAAAATTATCAAATGATTTATGTTACCCGATGGTAACGTTTTAAAAACCATCGCATTTTGTAATTTAGAAAACTTTATGCTCAATTATTATATCAAACATGTAATTTGTAAGCCAAATTTAAAACAAATCCAAAACATATAAATAATCCAAAACATAAATAAACAGGCCTTATTACAAATCAATGAAAATATGAAAACCAAATTAAAATAAAGTACCCAAATGGTAGTTCATGTAAAACCAAATTTTATTGCATGGCCTCCTCGAGTTCATCCGGCTCCTCATCCGTGATCTCACGAATCACCTGAAAAGATAAGGGAGAAGGTGAGTCACCAAGACTCAGTGCATATTCCCTCTCCCGGGTAAATGCCACATACTTACACAAATTATAACAAAGCAACATATATGTATAATGCACCCAACCTAGCCATCCATAACTCCTTTTCTACCCCGTGTGGTACCAAACCACTGGTGGTGCCAAACCACTGGTGACCGAAGTCACGATATTCAATATTGTGATACCAAATCACTGGTGACTCAAAGTCACTAATAATCCATATGTGGGGCCAACCCACTTGTGATACCAAATCACTGGCGACAATCCCATATCTCAAAAGTGGGGCCAACCCACGGTGATGCTAGATCACAGGGACGAGTCGCTATGATGTGCCAAACCTCTGGTGTCCCAAAGACACAAATGTGATACCAAATCACTAGTGACCGAAGTCACGAATAATCGAGTTGTGGGGCCAACCCACTTGTGATACCAAATCACTAGCGACGATCCCATATCTCAAAAGTGGGGCCAACCCACGGTGGTGTTAACCACAGGGACGAGACGCTATGAGGTGCCAAACCTCTGATGTCCGAAGACACAAATGTGATACCAAATCACTGGAGGTACCAAACCTCTGGTGTCCGAAGACACAAATGTGATACCAAATCACTGGTGACCGAAGTCACAATATCAATCTTCCCCCTCCTCTCATGTTGCCCATACCAATGCAATATATAAACAAATCATGTCAATATACTTTGATATGAATCACATAACAAAAATATCATAAATCATAGATCATGATTTCAAGCCACATGTATTAACAACATATCGAAACGGACTTACCCGAATCCTCATTCATACCATCATGGTATCATCTCAAAATCTCATCATTTCGGCTTTAACAACATGAATAGTTATTTAACACACATATATACATATATGAACCAAGTTATAAAGTGTGTAAGATACACACCTTTCACCAATGCAAGAATTATCTTCCAAAGATCCGATCTATTGCACTAGGTCACTTTGTCCTACAATCGGCCAATACTAAAATTAATAACAAAGGCCATTCGGCCAAACCACACACTTTAATCCCAAAAACTTTAGTCTTTTCAAAAGAATGATGAATCGACAAGAATCCTTACCCCTTGACTTACCAACCTTTGATTGCTAGAGAGATAGGGCTTAAATCAAATGCTTCCAAAGTCCCAAAGAGCCTATCTTTCAAAACCGATTGAATAAATCAAAAAGAAGTCCTACCCTTGAATATTCGGCCAAAGCAAACCAAAAGGATATAAGAAGTTTCGGCTATGGTTTTTTGAATGAAGAAAACAATTGTTATACGGCTCGAAAGAGATGAAGAATTAGTATGGCAAAGAAAAGAAAATGAAAAGGGAAGAAGGAAGATTCGGCCAAGAGAAGTGAAAAGAAATGTGATTTGAACAATATTGAAAGAAAGAAAAAGAGAAAAAAGGGAGTAAGAGATTCGGCCAACACCTAAATTACCAAAGAAGAAAAGTGCACAAAAGTTCCAATGTTGTTTCGGTTTCAAAAGGATAAATGAAAGAAGAGAAATGGTATTTGGTTCACACGAAATGAGGCTAAAAACCAAAAACAAAATTGCACCAAAAGCACAATACACATTCGGCCAAGGAGGGAGTTTTTTGGAGAGGAAAAACAAATGCAAAAAGATGCTCAAAGACTAAAATTGGCCAACTATTCCCCCCAAGCTACCTATCACATTCGGCCACCCCCTAGCCACACATGTCGTCCACATACATGCACTAAAGCCTTGGAATACTTTCCAAAACATCATCCTAAAGCCTAGCCTTATGTCTCCCCAACCTTCCATAACCTTAAGATTCTTATCCCCAATTTCATGCTTTCCTTAAACCAATATTCAACTTACCAAAATTAATAGTCCAACCTATCATAAATAAGTTTGACCGTCCATCAATGCTAGAATACATAAAAATACAATCCTCAAAATGCTTTCCAAGCTACTCGAACCACTTCCCTCAAGCAACCTTTCAAGCTCCTTATCCACTATGCCACTAACTCCTCATGTGCTTTAATTTAACACTTAAATTAACTTAAGTGTCAAGCTCACTTAATCCACTTCATTAAATAAACCATACTAAAAATTATTCTAACTTCCTAAATAAAATCAAGCCTTCACAAGACTATGCTAACACACAAAATTCATACCCGAGCCAACACAAATAATACTCAAATTTTTGGATGTTACAATTCTACCCCCTTAAGAAAATTTCATCCTCGAAATTACCTGATCAAAAGAGTTGAGGATACTGCTGCCTCATCGCATCCTCCGGTTCCCACGTAGCTTCTTCCACGCCATGATTCCGCCATAAAACCTTCACTAAAGGAACTGACTTCCTCCGCAAAACTTTTACATCTCGTTCTAGGATCTGCACAGGTTCCTCCTCCACCGTCAAATCTGGATTCACCTCTACTTCCTCTACTGCCACGATATGCGATGGATCAGAACGATAGCGTCTAAGCATGGAGACATCGAACACATCGTGAATCTGACTCAGTTCTGCTGGCAATTCTAGCTGATAAGCTACTGGTCCCACTCGTTTCAACACCTTAAACGGTCCAATGAACCTTGGACTTAACTTGCCTTTTCTCCCAAATCTTAACACTTTCTTCCATGGCGAGACCTTCAGAAAAACTTTGTCACCCACGGCAAACTATATATCCCTCCGCTTGAGATCGGCATATGACTTCTGCCTATCCGAAGCTTCCTTCAGACGAGCCTGAATCATCTTCACCTTATCCTCAGTTTCTGCAACCAACTCTGGTCCTAACATCTGACGCTCACCCAACTCTGTCCAACATGTAGGTGTACGACATCGCCTACCATACAACGCCTCATATGGTGCCATCTTAATGCTTGCCTGATAACTATTGTTGTATGCGAACTCAGCTAGCGGCAAAAACTCTTCCCAGCTACCTCTAAAGTCCAAAACACAGCCTCTCAGCATATCCTCTAAAATCTAAATAACTCTTTCCGGCTGCCCGTCAGACTGTGGATGAAATGCGGTACTAAAATCCAACCGCGTACCCAAAGCCTGATGTAACGCTCTCCAAAACCTCGACGTAAATCTGGGATCCCTGTCTGAGATGATCGACACTGGCAAACCGTGCAACCTCACTATATCCGCCACATACAACTTAGCTAACCTCTGAAGCGAATAATCCACCCTTACCGAAATAAAATGAGCTGACTTAGTCAGACGATCCACAATCACCCAAACTGAATCCTTCTTGCTAGGTGTAAGAGGTAATCCACTGACAAAATCCATAGTGATCCTCTCCCACTTCCACTGTGGACTCTTCACCAGCTGAAGTAATCCAGACGGTAACTGATGTTCAGCCTTGACTTGCTGACACGTCAGACATTTACCCACAAACTCAGTTACCTCCCGCTTCAGACCTGGCCACCAAAACTGCTCTCTTAAATCTCGATACATCTTGCTACCTCCAGGATGCATAGCGTATGGACTGCTATGTGCGTCCTGAAGAATCTTTTGCCTCAACTCAACATCCTTTGGCATACAAGCTCTCCCTTTAAAACACAAAACTCCATCACTGGACAAACTATAATCCTCTAAACCACCATTCTGAACCTGCAACTTCCGATCATTCAAACCATCATCCTCTAACTGTTTCTCCTTGATCTGATCTAACCAAGTCGGTTTGACTTACAATTCAGCCAAAAGACTCCCATCGTCATACAAGCTAAGTCGAGAAAACATCGATCTTAAGTCAGACACAACCTTACGGCTCAACGCGTCTGCCACCACGTTAGCCTTGCCCGGATGATACTCGATGGAACAGTCGTAGTCCTTCAATAACTCAATCCATCTACGCTGCCTCAAGTTCAAATCCTTCTAAGTCAAAAGATACTTAAGACTCTTGTGATCCGTGTAGACTATCGACTTCTCTCCGTACAAATAGTGCCTCCATATCTTCAAAGCGAAAACCATTGCTGCTAATTCCAAGTCATGCGTCGGATAATTAACCTCATGCGGTCTCAACTGACGAGATGCATAAGCCACTACCTTCCCTTCTTGCATCAGCACACATCCCAAACCAGTATATGATGCATCACAATAAACCGTGAATTCCTTGCCTGCCTCAGGTTGAATCAAAACCGGAGCTCCAGTCAGAATCTTCTTCAACTTATCAAAACTTTCTTGCTGCTTCTCGGTCCACACAAATGGAACTCCTTTCCTCAACAACTTGGTCATCGGTGCGGCGATCAAAGAAAATCCTTCCACAAATCTTCGGTAATACCCCACCAGACCTAGAAAACTTCGAATCTCAGCCACTGACTTAGGCGGCTTCCAGTCCAACACTGCCTCAATCTTCCGAGGATCTACTCTAATCCCCTCAGCTGATACAACGTGACCCAAGAAAGTCACCTCCCTAAGCCAGAACTCGCACTTACTAAATTTAGCAAAAAGCTGCTTTTCCCTCAAAATCTGCAACACTACTCGCAAATGCGCATCATGCTCCTCCTCTGACTTCGAGTATACCAAAATATCGTCTATAAATACCACAACAAACTGATCCAAAAACTGCTAGAAAACCCGATTCATCATGTCCATGAATGCTTGTAACATCCTAGATTAGGGGTTATGCGTTCGTGCGTAATTCATGAGATAGTGGGCTCAGTGGGTGTGTTGGATGTGTTCTGAGGAGTTCTAGGAACCCTAAGGTGTATGGAAATGTATGGAAATGTATGGAAATGTATGGAAATGTGTGGAAATGTATGGAAATGTAAGGCAATGTATGGAAATGTAAGGAAATGTAAGGAAATGCTTTGGAAACGTTAAGTTTAGAAGAGGAAAACGAAAATTTTTGGAAACTTGGAAGTGTAAAGAAATGTCAAGTTTTAAGGCTTAAAAATAGAAAACTAAGGCAAGGTGGCCTTAAGAAAAATAATAGGAGGAATTTGACACACAAACAGGCTTGGAAAAGTGGCCTGGAAATGCCACTTAAGGCCCAGGTAAGTGACGCCACCTACATGAGCAAGTGGGCCTGAGTTCCAGTCACATGGGAAGCAAATAAAAGAAATTTTATTTTGCTTCCAGAAGAAGTGAGGTGGACGGCACAAGCTATTTAAAAAGGAAGAGTTTTATTCTCTTTAAAATTCGGCTAAATGATGGATAAATAAGGGATTTATTTATCATTATTTTCAAGAGATAATGGTTGGATTAAATTCTTTTATTTAGTGATAATACAAAGGATAAAGCTATCAAATAGAAAAGTGGTGGCCAAGTAAGGGACTTTAGCTAGTAAATTCAGCTATAAAAGGAATAGAGAGGCCATTCAGCATTATTTACTCTTCCTTGATAACCTCTGCCGAATTTTCTCTGCAACCCCTATTCTTTTCTTCTTCATTCTTCTCCTCTCAATATTCCAAAAGCCGAAAGCTTGCTAAGATCAAGGCCATAGCCGAATAGTTTGAGACTTCAAGCAAAGGAACTGTCGATATCTAAAGTAAGGGTAAGATCTCATTCGATTTCCATCCTTTTTCTTTTAAGATTTACTGAAATCTAGGACTAATCCCATTAGAAACTTGTTTGCTGAAATTTGGAAGGATCTTTCGGGATTTACTAAGTGTCGACTACAAGGAAGGAGAAGTTCTTTTCCCGAAGGTACACCATAAGCTACGTGTTCCCTAGTTATTCGGTGAGATTCGGGATTTAAAATCCACAAGGTAAGTGTCTATAGCATTCGGCCAAGGCCTATTTTGATAGTTAGATCTAATTCTTGTTTGTTTAAAAAGCTGAAACTAACCCCTGATGAGACTTAGTGCTTGGCCGAATACAAGGAGAAGCATAGCATAGATTTCGGGATTTGATTAGTCTTGAAATCGGCAACAAGGTAAGTTTTAAGTATACTAATCCTACTAGGATTTGGTTTTATAGCCAAATAGGCTCTATGCTAAATAGTAAGTGATTAATCAAATGTAGGAATTGAGATCTAAGGCGGTAGATCAGATCTCGAGATTTCAGTGAAGTTGTTAAGCGAATCAAGTGTGTACCCCACACTAACTTTTAATATGTTATATGGCAAATATTTAATATATGAATGTATAAGAATGTGAATGTGGCTAAAATACCCTAATGTGGTACAAAGTACTCAGGTATGTTTCCTACTCCTACTAGGATTACGAAATATGTTATATTTTAACATGTGAAAAGTGACATGAATGTGAGTTTAAGTATTATATGCATGATATAAAATATATATGGGGCATTCGGGTTATATGAGAAAGGGGAAGTGAATGTGGTGACTTCGGTCTCACTATCTGAATGTGGTGACTTCGGTCACATTATCTGAATGTGGTAACTTCGATTACATTATCTGAATGTGGTAACTTCGGTTACATTATCTGAATGTGGTGTCTCATGACACAATTATCTGAATCTGGTGGCTATGCCACGAATTTATATGGGCGATGAGCACGTCGACTGCAGCGACTGCCTTCGATGGTGTGTAGCGGAAGGAGGGTCGACTTAGTAGTCCCCACGGTGTGCAGGTTGGTACGGGGATGTGTAGCGGATGGCATCTAGGTTTGGGTATGGGTTGCATCATTATTTTATCTGTATATGAATGTGCATGTGATACGTTATGGTATGCCTGATCTATTAAATTTTAGTGTTGTGTACACATTGAGTCTGTTGACTCACCCCGTTGTGGGAACATTTTTCAGGTGATGAACAGTGATGGATCGGGACGACAGAACTTGTGGTGGCCATGCTCAACTTGAAGTTTTATTCAATATGGACATTTTATTTTATTTAAGTACTTAAGAATTTTATTTTGGGGTTTTACTTGATGTAATAAGGCCATAGTTTTATTTCTCTATTTCTATTTTCAATTCTTTTTTTTATGCTTACGAATTATTATCTATTAAAGTTTGAGTAAATTTATTTTTTTTTAAAAAAAATAAACCCTAATTGTTTTGTCATCTTAATTAAATGGATTTCAATATAAGATAAATTGGTTTTCAATCTAAGCCCAACCCAAAACATTATTTTCTTTAAAATTTCACAAGTTTTTCCTAAGAAGCAAAAGAATTTGAACCGGTTTTCTTGAGGAACATACCAGATCCGGACCAGGCTCGTGGGCCGGGTTTGGGGTGTTTCAATGCTGCCGGCGCGTTAGTCAATCCAAACGGCATCACCAGAAACTCGTAGTGCCCATATCGAGTACGAAATGCCGTCTTATGGATATCAGCCTCTTTCACCTTTAGCTGATGATACCCAGACCTTAAATCAATCTTGGAGAAAACCGCTGCCCCTTTAAGCTGATCAAACAAGTCATCTATCCTCGGCAAAGGATACTTGTTTTTGATCGTCAGCTTATTCAACTAGCGGTAGTCAATACACATCCGCATCGTACCGTCCTTCTTCTTGACAAAAAGTACCGGCGCTCCCCATGTCGAAACACTTGGTCGAATGAATCCTCGATCCAACAACTCCTGAATCTGAGCCTTCAATTCCATCAATTCCTTCGGTGCCATCCTATACGGAGCTATAGACACTGGCGCCGTTTCGGGTAACAGATCTATACCGAATTCGACTTCACGATCCGGAGGCAGTCCCGGAAGTTCTTCAGGAAATACGTCCGCATATTCCTTTACAGTTCAGACATTCCCCACAGAAGACTCCTTAGCTTCCAACGCACACACATGAACTACATATACCTCACAACCCTTCCTGACCATCTTCACAGCTTTCAACGTAGATACCACGTTAGATAGATAATCTCTTCTATTACCTATCATGACCACTTCTTCACCTTCAGCTGTCTTCAAAACCATGCGCTTAGCAGCGCAATCCAAACTTGCTTGGTACTTAACCAACCAGTCCATCCCAAGAATCAGATCGAACTCCCCAAACGGCAGTTCCATCAGATCAGCTACAAACACTACCCCTTGAAGTTCTAGGGGTACATCCCTACACAGCTTATCTACTTCTACAGAGTGACCTAGAGGGCTAAGTACTGTCATCCTCCTAGAAGCAGTCTCAGAATCTAAACTCATGGTCTCTACAATGCTACTAGCAACATACGAGTGCGTCGAACCCACATCTATCAAAGCAGTATATGGAATACCAAAGATTAAGAACGTACTGGTTATGACATCCAGTGCGTCGCCCTCCTCTCGTCGTCTCGCAGCATACACCAAACCAGGCAGTCTCGCATCAGTGTTGCTTGCACCTCTGCCAGATGCTCCGCGGCCTCGACCAGAACCATTACCTCCTCTACCATTACCACGACCTCTCTGCGGTGCTGGTCCCTCCTTTCTGAACTGAGCACGACCTTGACCTTCAGATTGATTCCTGGCTTGCTTACGTGGACATTCCCTCACACGATGATCCAGCGAGCCACACTCGAAACATCCTTTTCCTCCGGTCCAACATTCGCCCCAATGAAACTTCCCACATCGATTACACTGTGCTGGTCTCTGATTAGCAGTAACAGGCCTTCCAGATTGATTCGGCCCACTCTGCCTAACCCTCTTCTGAGAATTACCGGCTGACCCAGATGATCCATATCCTCTCTTATGCTTATCCCGTTCGTAACTCTGCCTTTCAGATTCCTTTATCCTTTCAGCAATCTTAGACTTTTCAACCAACGCAGCAAATTCTCGCTCC
Source organism: Gossypium australe (assembly GCA_005393395.2). NCBI lineage: Eukaryota > Viridiplantae > Streptophyta > Magnoliopsida > Malvales > Malvaceae > Gossypium > Gossypium australe. The sequence goes on from CM016617.1 coordinate 106,257,148, forward strand.
TAATGTGGAGCAATCAGCAACCTCAGCTCATCTCTCAAACCATCCTCGAATCGGACACATCGCTCGTGCTCCGAAGCCACAATACCTCCAGCATACCGGCTCAATCTTAAGAACTCAGCCTCATACTCTGATACGGACTTACTTCCTTGGACCAAACTCAGAAATGCCTTACGTTGCACATCAACGTAACTAGACCCAATATTTCTTCTAATACGCTGCCTTAAAATAGTCCCAAGTGAGATCCTCCGCCGCAGCACTGTTCCGAACCGTGAGCCACCACTGATATGACTCATCCCGAAGAAGCGATACTATCCCTTTCAGCTTTTCCTCGGCATTCAGATCCAAATCATCCATGATTCGCTCTGTCGCCTCTAGCCAATATTCAGTCGAACTGGGAGCTACACCCGAAACACCTCGAAATACCTCAGCTCCATTGGCTCGGAGTCGCTCAGGTACTGACTTTCGAGCTCCCGCGCCTCCACCTAATCCAGCTACCCTCTCAAGAACTCACAGCATCGCCTGAGACACTGCGTCATCCCCCGTTTGATCCTGATGCTCTACTCCAACCGCTGGTGGTGGGACTGGTGGTACATCATTCTCGGATCCTTGACCAGACCTCATTGGTTCAGACACAGCCATCCTACCACGACCACGTCCACGCATAACACGACCTCGACCTCCAGTACTCATATCTAAAGTCTCGACTTGTCTGATTTAAAAGTTTTATGAATTAATCAATATTCCACTTTCTTTAAAGCACAGTTTTATGAAAAGTTTTAATAAGAGATTTCGCGAGTACACCAAACCTATAGTTTTGGGTCTCTAAAGTAGTTCCTACTACTATATAGTCATATCAATATCACCAAATCATATCATCAAAATCAACAGTTCGAAGTACTTACCCGGACGGATTGGTGCCGGAGACTCGGTGTCATGCCTTTCCAACCATAAAATTTTCAAAAATAACATTTTAAAACAATACTTTAAAACATTTTGGGCCTCGAGCCCACAGCCGAGCTTTTGAACTTGGCTCTGATACCAATTTGTAACACCCCAAACCCGGTCAATACGCCATGACCGAATCTGGCATGCCACGAAGGAAAACGTTTTGAAGAAAAACGAGTTAACGATTAAATTTTTGTGAAAAACTCTTTGTTGAACTTTGTTTGTAGAAAACAAGTGTATAATAAATTGAAAGCTGATAATTTACTTTTGAAATCTCAAAAAAATAAGTCTTTAAAACTTAGTTGCAAATCCATAGATTAGAAAACATTTTTAATATTTTAAAGAAACCAAAGTGATTAGGTTAAAAACTGTATCTAAAAGAAATTTGGAAAAGTTGAGTTTTTGAAAATAGTATGAGTTATCGAAAAATACTTAAGATGTTAAAATTATCAAATGATTTATGTTACCCGATGGTAACATTTTAAAAACCATCGCATTTTTGTAATTTAGAAAACTTTATGCTCAAATTATTATATCAAACATGTAATTTGTAAGCCAAATTTAAAACAAATCCAAAACATATAAATAATCCAAAACATAAATAAACAGGCCTTATTACAAATCCATGAAAATATGAAAACCAAATTAAAATAAAGTACCTAAATGGTAGTTCATGTAAAACCAAATTTTATTGCATGGCCTCCTCGAGTTCATCCGGCTCCTCATCCGCGATCTCACGAATCACCTGAAAAGATAAGGGAGAAGGTGAGTCACCAAGACTCAGTGCATATTCCCTCTCCCGGGTAAATGCCACATACTTACACAAATTATAACAAAGCAACATATATGTATAATGCACCCAACCTAGCCATCCATAACTCCTTTTCTACCCCGTCTGGTACCAAACCACTGGTGGTGCCAAACCACTGGTGACCGAAGTCACGATATTCAATATTGTGATACCAAATCACTGGTGACTCAAAGTCACTAATAATCCATATGTGGGGCCAACCCACGTGTGATACCAAATCACTGGCGACAATCCCATATCTCAAAAGTGGGGCCAACCCACGGTGATGCTAGATCACAGGGACGAGTCGCTATGAGGTGCCAAACCTCTGGTGTCCCAAAGACACAAATGTGATACCAAATCACTGGTGACCGAAGTCACGAATAATCGAGTTGTGGGGCCAACCCACGTGTGATACCAAATCACTGGCGACGATCCCATATCTCAAAAGTGGGGCCAACCCACGGTGGTGTTAACCACAGGGACGAGACGCTATGAGGTGCCAAACCTCTGGTGTCCGAAGACACAAATGTGATACCAAATCACTGAAGGTACCAAACCTCTAGTGTCCGAAGACACAAATGTGATACCAAATCACTGGTGACCGAAGTCACAATATCAATCTTCCCCCTCCTCTCATGTTGCCCATACCAATGCAATATATAAACAAATCATGTCAATATACTTTGATATGAATCACATAACAAAAATATCATAAATCATAGATCATGATTTCAATCCACATGTATTAACAACATATCGAAACGGACTTACCCGAATCCTCATTCATACCATCATGGTATCATCTCAAAATCTCATCATTTCGGCTTTAACAACATGAATAGTTATTTAACACACATATATACATATATGAACCAAGTTATAAAGTGTGTAAGATACACACCTTTCACCAACGCAAGAATTATCTTCCAAAGATCCGATCTATTGCACTAGGTCACTTTGTCCTACAATCGGCCAATACTAAAATTATTAACAAAGGCCATTCGGCCAAACCACACACTTTAATCCCAAAAACTTTAGTCTTTTCAAAAGAATGATGAATCGACAAGAATCCTTACCCCTTGACTTACCAACCTTTGATTGCTAGAGAGATAGGGCTTAAATCAAATGCTTCCAAAGTCCCAAAGAGCCTATCTTTCAAAATCGATTGAATAAATCAAAAGAAGTCCTACCCTTGAATATTCGGCCAAAGCAAACCAAAAGGATATAAGAAGTTTAGGCTATGGTTTTTTGAATGAAGAAAACAATTATTATACGGCTCGAAAGAGATGAAGAATTAGTATGGCAAAGAAAAGAAAATGAAAAGGGAAGAAGGAAGATTCGGCCAAGAGAAGTGAAAAGAAATGTGATTTGAACAATATTGAAAGAAAGAAAAAGAGAGAAAAGGGAGTAAGAGATTCGGCCAACACCTAAATTACCAAAGAAGAAAAGTGCACAAAAGTTCCAATGTTGTTTCGGTTTCAAAAGGATAAATGAAAGAAGAGAAATGGTATTTGGTTCACACGAAATGAGGCTAAAAACCAAAAACAAAATTGCACCAAAAGCACAATACACATTCGGCCAAGGAGGGAGTTTTTTGGAGAGGAAAAACAAATGCAAAAAGATGCTCAAAGACTAAAATTGGCCAACTATTCCCCCCAAGCTACCTATCACATTCGGCCACCCCCCTAGCCACACATGCCGTCCACATACATGCACTAAAGCCTTGGAATACTTTCCAAAACATCATCCTAAAGCCTAGCCTTATGTCTTCCCAACCTTCCATAACCTTAAGATTCTTATCCCCAATTTCATGCTTTCCTTAAACCAATATTCAACTTACCAAAATTAATAGTCCAACCTATCATAAATAAGTTTGACCGTCCATCAATGCTAGAATACATAAAAATACAATCCTCAAAATGCTTTCCAAGCTACTCGAACCACTTCCCTCAAGCAACCTTTCAAGCTCCTTATCCACTATGCCACTAACTCCTCATGTGCTATAATTTAACACTTAAATTAACTTAAGTGTCAAGCTCACTTAATCCACTTCATTAAATAAACCATACTAAAAATTATTCTAACTTCCTAAATAAAATCAAGCCTTCACAAGACTATGCTAACACACAAAATTCATACCCGAGCCAACACAAATAATACTCAAATTTTTGGATGTTACATACATATAGGTTTCATACGAGAGCTCTGGTAGGTCTTTTAAGTTTCTCCTCAAATATGTAAATGTATTTTGTAACACCCCAAACCCGGTCTATGCGTTAAGACCAGATTTGACATGTCACACAATATAAATGTACATCTAGACCTTTAAAGATTTAATTAAAATAGATTTTCAAAACTTTGACATGGAGTTTATTGAAAACTAAGGTTGTTTAATGAATCAAACAATTTGGGACGTAAGAGTTTATAAATCGAAACTATAGGAAATTTATTTATTATTTTGAGAAAATTTCAAAGAATGTGAAAGATAATAATAAAATTGATGAACATTTAAAAGAGAAAATTTTCTGAGTAAAATGTTTATGAAAGTTATTACGAAATCCTTTTTTTTTTTTTGCAATCCCATTTGAGAAAACTTTTATTTATGTTTTTAGAAAAATCACACTTTGTAGTACTTAAAGCAAGTTCTAAAATCCATCAAACATAAAACCATATAAAATTTATCCAGAGGCCTTATTACAGCTTAACTTAAAATAATTTAAAAAATTAAAAGTACTTTAGAAGAAATCTAAATTTCAAATAAACCATTATTCGTAGTATGGCCCCCACCGAGTCATCCTCAGCCCAAGTCTCCGTCACTAATCATTACCTGAAAAAGGTAAGGAAAACAGGGTGAGTTACTAGAACTCAGTGTGTAAGCCACTTACCATTGTCCACTGGGTCAAAACCGAATTAAGCATTTATTTGGGCCAAAGCCCATTTACAATAAAAATAAATATCATTTATAATATGCATGTGATATGCAATTCCCAACCCGAACCTAATTTTCCATCCGCTACACACCACTCGTACCAACCAGCACACCTGTGGGGAGCTTTAGTCACCCACCCCGCCAACACACCAAAAGTAGGCATTAGGCCGTTTATATCAAATTTGTGGACAAGCCACCAGATTAACATATTTTACATGGCGTTGCCATTATTCAGATTTGTGGCAGAGCTACCAGAACTTCTCTTCATCAATATCCCATCCCATGCAAACATGAATATAATGCATAACAAATCATAATAATACATTCGGTTATTTATTACAAATATTATGGCTCATCATAACAATTTATCGTTGGCCATTTAAGCAAAATATCATCTTAGCCCATATCGCAATTTATTACAAATCGGCCCATATAGCAAATATCTCAATTTTGGCCCATATAGCAAATATCTCAATTTGGGCCCATATAGCAAATATCTCAATTTGGGCCTGTATAGCAAATATCTCAATTTTGGCCCGTATAGCAAATATCTCAATTTTGGCCCGTATAGGAAATATCTCAATTTTGGCCCATATAGCAAATATCTCAATTTTTGGCCCATATAGCAAATATCTCAATTTTGGCCCATATAACAAATATCTCAATTTTGGCCCATATAGCAAGATATATCATTTTATCAATTTTATCAATTAATGTGGTTTAAACCATTTTTCTCGGTTTCACCTTAATACGATTTTAATCAAACGGTTTATTATCATTATGACATTAATCTCTGAACCACGGAAAACGGTGTAAGATACACACCTGATTATGGTAAGAACTACGCTCTCTCGATCGTCGACACCTAAAATTTTATAACGCCCGATTAGACAACGCATGAGATTAAATAAATCTACTTTAAGACAAACGATCAAAAATTTACCCTCGGAATCGTGAGCGACTATGATTTGTCAGTTTTCCCCGGTTAACGATTCACAACCTGGTGGGAAATCCCGAATCGCTGATGCCTCAAAATTTCGAACTACCTCGAAAAGTTGATTCTCACCGGATGAGGGTCCACAACCCTGTGGAAAGTCTCAAATTTTCGAAACAGCCCTTCATTTGAATTTAGTAGTTGGGATCGTCAATCCACTCCTTTTGAGATCTCCACTAGATTTCCCTTTCAAATTGTTACCACGAGCCTCCATCGATTAGTATTACGATAAAGTACGGATTTGACAAAAAGGGTGAAGATCGGCTTACCACTAATCCCGAGTGATCAACGATTGGATGGATCAAACGATTTAGTCCCTAAAATTATAATCGGTTAACTACCACCATACTATAAACATCTTAACGATTAAAGAGTGATTATAGAATCCGTGAAGAACTCTTACCTTAAAGATTTTAGAACCGAATCCTAGCGATTGCGAGATGACTTCAGAAAAATAATGATTCAGCCTTCCACTATATCGCTACAAAGAAGAAAGAGAGAAATAGATGATGATTTCAGTCAAAAAGACCCTCCCAAGCCAACATATGGATTTGAAAATAAAACGAAGAAAATAAAAGAATTGAAAAGAGTTCTTACCAATTGTTCAAAGGTGAGTGACAACTCGAATGAGAAAGAGAGTTCAATGAAGGGATGGAAGGTTCGGCTATGGAGAAATAGTGGACTCAATATTCGGCTATGGTGAAATTATTAGAGGGGAAATGATGTTTGAAAGATTTTGCAAAAAGAAAAGAAGAAGAAAAAATAGAAAATATGATGGATTAGTTTCGGTTGTTCAAGAATGATAAGTGAACAAAAGAATTGGTCTCAAAGTTTGTGTGCATTCAGCAAGAAGAAGAAAAGAAAAAGAAATGTGCACACTCAAGGTTCCAAATTTCGGCAAGAAAGAAAATTTGGAGAGAAGAGGAAATATCACAAAAGTTGCATAAAAGTGTTTTGGCCAAAACAATGCCCAAAATTTTTAACAATTACCTAAGACAAATTCGGCTAGGAGAAATGTGTTTTGGAAGAAAATAGCACACTTGATACTAAAGCAAATTTTACCAAAACAAACACTAAAATTTTACCTAAACACCATAGGAAAAATTCGGCTATCCCCTCCCTTAATACACAAAACCGTCCACATGCATTACAAGGTTGGTCAACACTTGGCCATCCACACCTTCCAAAACAATCACCACGAATTAAGCCCCTTGTTCCCTCTACTTGCCTTTTCCCTTTTGATTCCTTTCCCCAACCTCAACCTTACCTTATTTCTTAGCCACCTTGCCAAAAATAAAGAAGTCAAACTTGCCATGAATACCTCTTGGCTGACACTTAAGGAAAGGGTGCAAAAATATAAGTCAAAGTTTGCACACAAAGTGATTCGATATCCACTTTACCATATGCTCATTTATGCTAGCTATTTACTCAATTATTTCCATATGCTTTAAGGTCACTTACTCCATCTCCTTAAAGTGCTAAATACCAAAAATTCTCATTAGGTCCGTATGAACCCCAAGCCTTCTCAGGACCTCCTCAACATTCACAATTAATAATTTAACTAGCTTAGCACCAAAATAATGCAACACATAAAATTAAAATTCTAGGATGTTACATATTTATCATAATAATCTTGAAATCATTTTATTTCCATGAAAGACTTTAAATCAATTACGAAATGTTTGTATAACATTTATGCAAGTTACGTATGATCGTCGTAAATTTATCATATTTATTTTTCTATACTCATATATAATTATTGGTTGTTGCATAGTCATTAATATACATTTGCCATTATGTATACTATCTTTAATAGTAAATATATGTATTAATACGTGCATGTACTCACACATACATGTATGCAAACATCTAAATATGGAATGTGTAATTCATGATTCATGTGTTTACCATACACTGTATGATAATGAGATCATCAGCCTCAAATAAAATGATCATCACTAGATTAGTAAATGTCGGGTGTACCTCATATCTATCAGACAGATTGTAGGCACTTAATAAAAACAGAGACAAAATGGACACGACGTCATGACGTGGAGGACACCGACGTCGTGATGAAGGGCGATGTCATGACGAGAGACGTCACGACGACACAGCGTATTCCTCAAGTAATACAGCCCATTTTAACAACCAAGCAGGACTTCTTCTCCTAGTCGAACTCTGAATACTTCAGGGATATTTTAGTCGTTTTAGCCATTTAAACTTAGCCTATTTAAATGGGCCTTATATCCCTCTTTTGATAAGACAATTAAAGATGTAGTACTACAAGCCTTTCTTTTGAGGGGTGATAAGATGTAGTCACAAATGAGTTTTGGTGAGATTTTTCGTGGTAAATATAAAGAGAATTTTGTACCCTTTTTGAGAGAACACTATAAGAGTGAGGCTTTTGTTTTTGGGTTGCTCTATGAGAGTTAGGGCTTTATTTTTAGGGTTTGGGTTTGTATGTTTAGTAGACTTAGGTTTATTTTCTCCTTATTGTACTCTTGTTTGTTTACTCATTTAGTGAAAAGTCAAAGTCTCCTTTGCCAATGGTTTTTATCTCTTTCGGAGGAGTTTTCCATGTAAAATTTATGTTCAATCTTCTCCACCTTTTCTACTTCGTTGTTTACACGGGTCGATCCCTAGAGAACTAGTATCAGAGCTTGGCTTGGATTTCGCAATCGACTCATTCAGGGATTGCAACAATGAAATTCGATATCGAGAAGTTTAATGGGATCACAGATTTCAGATTGTGGCAGTTTCAGATGAATATGGAGGTAGCTGATGTGGTCGAGGACAAGGGTGATGATTCATTATTGACCGAAAGGTCTAATATTACATCTAAGTGAATCCTGGATTTAGGGTGCATTTCCATATGTTTCCCAACAGGGACCGATTCTCCATATCTAATTGAGTTGAAGGTGGAATTGTTTTTATTGGGAGTAAATATTAAGATCAGAATGCAAGATGAGATTATTAGGACATTGTCAAATGTCAAGCATGTGCCTGGTTTGAAAAAGAATCTCATCTCTTTAGGTATTTTAGACTCGAATGGTTCACACAGTGTTTAAGGTAAGGTTGGTCGCAAAGGGTTGCAATCAAGTAGAAGGATTTGTTTTCACGATGTTTTCTTTCCTGTTGAGAAGCATACTTTCATTCGAGCATTATTGTCCCTTGTTTCACACAACCTTGTTTTGAAGACTAGAAGTCTTTTAATTCACAAATTTTAAGCAATACTTGGGCTTGCTTGACATTTTACAAAATCGAGTTAGGCCCATGACGAAGCATGGTAAGTACGAGTCAAGTTGGAGATTTGTGGGGTGTGATTTGCATTTATCGGACAGTTTGCAAGTACTTAACAAAAATAGAGGCAAAATAGGCACGACATCACGACATGGAGGACACCATCATCGTGACGAGGGGTGACGTCATGATGTTGGGACGTCATGGCAACACGATGAGTTATTCACTTGACAGAGAGGGTGACATTGTGACGAGCATGCATGGGAAATCACTTCTTCTCCCAGTCGAACTCTAATTACTTAATGGATATTTTAGTCATTTTAGCCCTTTAAACTTAGCATATTTAAAGGGACCTTGTATCCCTATTTCAATAAGGTAATTAAAGATGTAGTACTACAGGGCTTTTCTTTTGGGGGCGACAAGATGTAGTCGCAGATGAATTTTTGTGAGAGTTTTTGCGGTAACTATGGAGAGAATTTTGTAACCCTTCTGAGAGAACTTTATGAGATAAGGTTTTGTTTGCGGGTTTACTCTATGAAAATTAGGGATTTTTTGGGGTTTGGGTTTATACATTTAGTACATTTAGGTTAGTTTTTCCATATTGTACTCTTGTTTGTTTACTCATTTAGTAAAAAGTCGATGCCTCCTTTGCCTGTGGTTTTTATCCTCTTCATAAGATTTTTCCACGTAAGATTTGTGTTCAATTTTCTATAACTTTTCTATTTTGTTGTTTATATGTGTCACTCCCTAATAGTAAATTACTTTCAATTATGTGAGTATTATTCCCCATGTTAATTGATCAAAACTATGGATTGGTAACGATTATATCCTCAATTGTAAAATGAGAATGAAAAAGGGACAAATATACAGTTTCGATCGTTGAAGGAAGTTTGGAAGCACTTGCGAGCAGGACCACGACCTGAAAATAATCAAGAGCAAGCATCAAGTCAAAAGCATGCGAAAACACCAATTGTAGTACAACATGAACAACAACCTGACGTAAGGGATAGTACTGTAACTTAACTTTGGCATATTAGTTGTTGTATGATTGTGTACATTTATTTATATATATGTATGTTTGTATGTATGTATAGGCTCCAAAGGAGAGGTTTGATGGGAATCGGAGGAACAAACTTAGGAGAAAGAGGAAGCCAACTTCATATATTGAGTTTTCACTTTGCAGACACTGCAAAGATAGTAACATGGCCTCTTTCTAATTCAAAAAAAATCAATGGACCACCATTGTTGGTGAGGAAGTTGTTCCAGAAGCAATCAAGGATTCAGGGGCTAATTCTTTTGATGATTCTGCGATCTCCACAAGAACAAAGCAACCAAGTTGTAATGTGTTGTTGACTGCGTTAACATCTATAGACTTCGGCCATACTTTGAAGTAATCTTTTCTATTTGAAACTTACAATTAAATTTGGTAAGAACAGCTTGTATTGGCCTTTAATGTATTAAAACTCAAAAAGGTTGATAATCAACCTATTCATCAGTTTAGTTTATGCTTGTATTATATGGATGCGAAGAAAACTGGAGATATTACAGAGTCAAAACAAAGTATTGAATTCGAAATTAAAGATATTTTTTTGTAAAAAAAAAGAAACTTACAGAACTAAGTTATAGAATTGGAAAATGAAATACAAAAATTCTTCTCCTTCTCAGCTTTGATGAGTGTTGAGACTGCTTCTAGGGGAGTTTCAATCAGTTGTAATTCTTCATAAAATTGTAATTCAAGCTATTTAATTTAAATATATGATTATTAAAATACATAAGTGTTTTATATAATAAAATTATTTTTAAAATTCAAAAAAAATTAGAAGAAGAAAAAAGAAAGTAAATGGGAGGGAAAGGTGTATTGAGGAATGTGGTAATGTCAACATATCCTGCAAAGCCTTTCCCCTAGTGGCTCCCCACCCTACACTACATTCCCAATAGACGGACACAAAAATTTTGAAATAAATAATTTGGATAAATTAATGATATAAGCCGTTTTTTAATTTGGTTTTTTAGGCCCTTTTTTTTAATTTACAGAAATAGGTCGTTTTATGGGGGGAGAGAGGGAGGGCAAAGCGCATCCAACTGGGTGCGCTTTCCCCCAATAGTAATTTTTTCAAACGTTGGCAACGGTAAAATTTTTTAAGGGCCCAATGGTAAGTTTTTTTTTCCTACAAATAACATGCCATTTTTTATTTTTTTCACTCAACTCCAACCCTCTCAATTCTTTCTAAATTCTCAACCCTCTCAAGTTTTGGTCTAAATCTTCTGATACACTTGTTTAAAAATAATATTTTTGTTACAGTTTTATTTAATTACTTTGTATATTATTCTTTTCAATTAAATTATCACGAATGATAAACTCTGTAATTCGTTTTGACAACAATCACATTTCTGTCGCTCAAGCAATAATGGTAAGACAGAATTTTAAATTTCGTTCTTTATCATTAAGTTATTTTTTAAAACATTTGAAATATTTTTTTGTTGATATAAATAGGCGAATGATCGTGTTTTGGAGCAATTCATACATAACTTGTCAAAGAGCCAAGCTACATAAATTCGTGTCTACTTGAAAAATGTGAGATCCTTGCATACGTCTCGTATGCTCGGTGCTGCAAACTCGATCCTACACTCATCAGCGTGTTGGTGGAAAGATGGAGGCCCGGGACACACACTTTCCATCTTCTATACGGCGAGTGTACAATCACACTCGAGGACGTAACTTTAAAACTCGGTTTCCCAGTGGATGGATCAGTCGCCATGGGGTCAGTGGTCGTTCCCGGTAAAGACGATCTTTGTACAGCATTTTTGGGGAAGGTGTCGAATAAGTTTTACGGTAGCCAGCTAGATATGAAATGGTTTTAACCAATTTCAAATAACTTCCTCTAAACGTGCCTAACATTGTCAAAGAACAATACGCCCGAGCATTCATCCTGAGGTTAATCGGGGGCATTCTAATGCCCTATAAATCTTGAAATTTGGTACACATAAGGTAGCTACTACACCTAGTCGACTTCAAAGAAAGAGGACAAATGAGTTGGGGATTATCCATGTTGGCCACATTGTATCAAGAGTTGTGTTAGGTGAGGAAACTGGATAAGATGTTAATCGGTGGTTGTCTACTCCTGCTACAATCATGGGCCTGGTAGCGACTACCATTTCTACATACCTGAGTGAAAGACTCATAAATGTTCCCATTGGCGACAAGGTAAAAATAATTTATTAATAAATATATAGTTTGTATTAGCAAAATATACTAATTTATGTGATTAAGTGATATAGGTACAATGAGTACATTTCAAGTATGTAATTATTATGTATCATGTGATGAGTAAGAATAAGTATGAGTAAGTAAGCCCAAGCACTTGACACTCATGTTGTAATTGTCTCTTGATGGATGAGTTATATTAAGCAAATATAATTGCTATATGAATTTCATGCAAACTTACTAAGCTATATGCTTACTTCTTTCATTTCTTTCTTTCCTTGTAGTTACGCCAAGCTAAATTAGGGATCATAAACATCGGAGCTCGGACCACACTATCAATCAATATTTTGGTATAGCCAAGTAGTTTATTTTGGTATGGCATGTATAGGAGTTATATCATGTGGAAAGCCAAAGTGTTGGCTATTAAGGTTATCATTCTTTTTGTATATGGCTAAAGAGATTTACCAATATTTATTAAGTTTATACACCAATGTTGTTAATTTATGCATTATTGTTCATGCATTTGAAGTAATATTTGTGTAGCTGGAGTGGACATTGTTATGTTCTTGTTTTCAAGGTGGCAATTGGCTTGGAAAATAGCCTTTATGTGTCCACACGGGTAGACACACAGGCATGTGAATCGACCATGTGTTCCCTTGCATGCTAGGTTTGCAAGTCAGTATGCTCTACGGGTAGAGACACGGCCGTGTGTCTCAGCCGTGTGGGAGACACGGCCTAGGACACGAGCGTGTGCCCAGGCTGTGTGAAGTCTGCACATTAATTGTGGAATTTCATTCGACACGCGGGCTAAGGACACAGGCGTGTGCCTTGGCCGAGTGACCATAGTGAGTTGATGACGTCATAGTCAGAATACCAAGGTTTTGGAACACAGGATAAGACACGGGTGTGTCTAGGCCGTGTGAAGGACACGGGCCATCGAAACGGGCGTGTGTCTGGCCATGTGAAAACCCATGTAGGTTCAAAATAAAAATAAATTGTACACGGGCCAGGGACATGGGCGTGTGAGACCACACGGCCTGTCCACACGGACGTGTCCCCAAGTCACACGGGCGTGTGACCCCTGTTTAGGCAAAATTTTTCAAAGAGTGTAAAAGTTTCCAGTTGAACCTCGAAATCTTCCGAATGTTTGTTTAAGGCCTCGTAGGCCCATGAGATGCATGTTATGACTAAGAAAGAAAAGTTTTCAAATCAAAATGAAATTTTATAGCTCGTTATTACATGTTCAAGCAAGATTAAGCATGGTAATGCCTCATATCCGGTCCCGGCGTCGGACACAGGTAAGGGGTGTTACAAGTACAATGCAGTTTGAATGGATGTCGTACGTCGAGCCAGATATCATTGAATGCATCCCTTCGAAATTTTTGGCCAATCGGAGTATGTGGGACGTTAAGATATTGATGATAATGTATGCGACGGTGGAAATGCACGAATTGGATCAAGTGATGTGGTAGTTCAAGTGGAGGCAATAAATTCCGCCACCACCATAAGACATGGAAGCACTACACAAGTTGGACTTGCGAAGGAAGAATAACGAGAATTGGCAAGACTACCACAAGGAGTACATCAAAAGTTGGGATCATAAGATGGAATTCATACCCTTCTTCTCATTTGACACGACAGCCCGTTTTGAGTAGATGCCCTAGTTTAGGGTCGCCACCAAGCCTTATCTACTATTGGTGGAGGCAAGAAGTAGGGAACTTCCTCAAAAGAGGCAATAATGATAGCCACAGAAGCGTAGGTTCGAAGGAGGTACTACAATGAGTTCGTCCCGGGCTCCGAATCAGTAAGCTCCACCGATGTCAATGCCACATCCATGTCAGTTCACTCCATGTATTCTTGTTCATTTCACTAACCCCGTGTTATTTTTCACAAGAACCATACCATGCACCACCACAACAAATTACTCAAACAGATATCATAAGTGTTACCAAAAATAGAAAAATCATCCATGAAAACCTCAACAAAATTTTCAACCATATCAGTAAATATTGCCATCATGCATAGTTGAAAAGTTGCAGGTGCATTACATAAACCAAAAGGCATTCGCCTAAAAGCAAACGTACCGTATGCACAAGTAAAGGTTGTTTTATGTTCGTTATCCGAGGCTACAACTATTTGGTTATATCCCGAATAGCCATCTAAAAAAACAATAGAATTCATTACCTGCCAATCGATCTAACATCTGATCCATTAAAGGCACCGGAAAATGGTCCTTCTGAGTGGCTTTGTTCAACTTTCTGTAATCAATATAGATTCTCCAACTAGTAACAGTTCTCATTGGAATTAACTCGTTACGCTCATTTCCAACAATCGTGATTCCACCTTTCTTCGGCACACACTGCACTGGACTTACCCACGAACTATCTGAAATAGGATAGAAGATTCCTGCATCTAACCATTTGATCACTTCCTTTCTCACAACTTCTTTCATAATAGGATTGAGCCTCCTTTGCCAATCAATTTGAGCTCTTTCACCTTCTTCTAAAATGATTTTATGCATGCAAAAAGAATGGCTTATACCTCGAATATCAGCTAAGGTCCAACCAATTGCTTTCTTAAATTTCTTTAGAACAGCAATTAGTTGCTCCTCTTGATCTTTCGTCAGTTTTGCTAAAATAATCACAGAAAAAGTAGAACAGATACGTAAATAAACGTATTTCAAATGGAAAGGAAGTACATTTAGTTCAAGTTTAGATGGTTCTTCAATTGATAACTTGGGATGCACAAATTCTCTAACTTCCAACTCCAACGGTTCAAACCGTGTGGATCGAATAAAATTTCTCGGATTGGCTTCCATCAGAGCCATGTCTTCTTCACCTTCTTCATGCTCTAAAAGGTTAAGATCTAAGGTTTTCTTCAATGGATCTTCTTCAAAATTCCTTTCCATAGAAACCAAGGTTTCTATCTCTTCCATAATTGAACACTCTTCTTCCGGATCGAGAAATTTCATAGCATTAAGAATGTTAAAGGTTACCTGATCATCTTGAACTAGCATGGTGAGTTCACCTTTTTGCACATTAATTAACGTTCTTCTCATGGCTAAGAAAGGTCTCCCAAGGATGATCGGCACTTCCTTGTTTGCTTCAAAATCTAAAACAACGAAATCAGCAGGAAAAATAAAATTATCAAATCTTACCAAAACACCCTTGATCTTTCCTTCGGGATATGCTAAAGATCGATCCATTAGCTGAAGCGTCACAGTTGTAGGTCTTACTTCACCTATCCCTAAAATCTTGAAAATAGACTTAGGCATCAAGTTGATACTTGCTCCTAAGTCACACAAAGCTTTACCACAGTAAGATTCACTAATGTTATAGGGTATAATAAAGCTTCCTGGGTCTTTCAATTTCGGTGGCAGTTTGTTCTGCAGGAACGCACTGCACTCCTTTGTCAAGGCAACAGTCTCATACTCACTCAGTCGTTTCTTCTTGGATAGTATATCCTTCATAAACTTCACATAATACGAGATTTGTTCTAAAGCCTCCACCAACGAAATATTGATGTGTATCTGCTTTAGAACATCCAAAAACTTCTTGAATTGCACCTCTTGTTTTTCCTTGTGTTGCTGCAATGTTTGCGAATATGGAGGTGATAGATCTTTTGGTTGAACCGGACAACTTTTCTGAGTAGGTAAATCTGCATCCAAAGAAGATGTTAAAATATCTGAATTCACTAAGTCAGGGTTTACCTTGTCAGACTTTGCAGATTCTGATTCCTTTGGTGTAGGAATTTCAACAGCTAGTTGATTCTTCTCAACTGGCTTATCTTAGACATCAATCAATCGGGGTTCCAGAATTTTACCACTTCGCAATGCCAATGCCTTGATATGATCTTTACCCAAATTTCTTGGATTCTCAGTATCGATCGGCAAGGTCCCTTGCGGTCTATTACAAAGCTCCGTAGCTAACTGACCCATTTGGTTTTCCAAATTTTTCAGTGTTGCTGCTTGGCTTTGGATCAAAGAGTCATTCTTTGCCATGTATGCTTTCAACAAGTTCTCCAAACAGTTTGATACCTCAGCTTGATGTGGTTTTGGGTCTTTGCTGTAATAAGTTGTTGCTTGGTCCATTTCCTTGGTTGCTCTAAGAAAAGTTAGGATGATTACGCCATGAAGGATTGTAGAAGTTGGACTAGGGTCCTTGTCCACTCCTATTTTGATGTTGGTTCCCCACATAGTACACTGACTCGGGATTTGATGGAAAATTCTCAAAAGGATGACCTTTCCCACAGTACACACAGGAAACTACTTCAAATAGACTTGGTGGCTGAGCTGCAAAATTATTGGCACTATTAGCGATAAAATGCTTTAAAATAGAGGAAATAGATGATACCTGAGTTGATAACAAAGTGAGGGCGTCAATTTCATGAACTCTGGCTACACGTCTTCCTGAAGCTGTTCAATTTGTTGGCTATTGATAGTTATTACTCACGATCCTTTCGATGAACTCGTAAGCCTCATTATAAGACTTAGACAAAGTTACACCATTTGCGGAAGCATCTACCATCAATCTTGTATGTGTATTGAGACCATTATAGAATGTCTCCAAATGGATACAATGAGGAATCTCATGATGAGGACACTTATGAAGTAAGTCCTTAATCACTCCCAAGCCTTATACAAAGATTCGTCATCTAATTGTTGGAAAGTTGTGATCTCATTCCTCAACTTAGCGTTTTTGCTAGGTGGGAAATACTTAACCAAAAATCTCTCTGCTAATTCTTGCCATGTAGATATGGAACGTGGTAGAAACGAGTTAATCCATGCTCGTGCTCGATCTCGCAACGAGTACGAAAACAACTTCAACTTCAGTGCGTCTTCAGTCACTCCAGCTATCTTGAATGAATCACTCACCTCCATAAACAATCGAAGGTGGAGATGTGGATCTTCCATGGGCATGACAATAAATTGGCCCACCGTTTGTAGCATTTGAAACATCACTGGTTTCAATTCAAATTGGGTTGCCTCAATATCTAGCCTTCTTATTCCTAGGTTTAACTCACTGAAAAGTGGCACAGCATATTGTCTGATGCATTGAACCCTATCATCGGCAGTGAGGATGGGATTTTGTACGTGATCGGCTTCATTACCTTCGTCTTGATTTTGATTTCCAAGGTCCATCTCGACTTGTCTTTGAGCTGTTCGTTCACGTCTTCTTTGTCTAAAAATTTGCTCAATTTCAGGGTCTACAGGGAGTAAATTGATAATTCGATCTAGGCTTATAAACACCTGAAAAGAAAATAAAAAAATTAAAAAGAATAAGTTAGTAATGTTAGGAATGAATCAAATTCAAAATAAATAATTTCACGAAAAAAATGACTATGGCAACAGTTGACAATCCCCGACAGCGGCGCCAAAAACATGTAATGCGTAGGTTTGTGCAATTGTACACAGTCGATATCAAGTAATAAGTAAGTATCAAGTTATCATCTCCACAGGGATTGTATTTGTGCTAAGTCACTTATTTTGTAAAATTATATTAACAATTTGGTAAATAAAAACACAATATAGTTGAGAAGTGGTGATTAAAATATATTAAACTAAGTGCATTGATCCCTAATGCAAGTTATCCTAAATATGCAAACTATATGAATGAAATAGATTTTAGTAAAATTAAACACAATTTGCAACAATTATAACATAAATAAACTAGGACAATTACTTTAATTAAACTCAATTTATTATCAACATGCTTAATAACATTCGGAAAAACACTCCATGGCAACTCAATCTTTCATGAGTTTGGAAACCACATTAGGTCCTTTTGGAAACCACATTAGGTCCTTTCGGAATCCTTTACTTAGTAAATACGCATTTTACTGATCCTTATTTACTAAAGGTTTCTTAGCATTCATGTGAGGTAACAGGGACATGTCAGGTTTGAAACAGTTTAATCACACAAATCTAAAAACTATGCAGATAACAGAGCTTGGTCAGAGTTGTTATGCAACCTACAATTTAATCGGGTCAGAATCTAAATTGAGCATGCACATTTCAATTATGTGTCCATTAGCCGTCGTCTGGTTAGAATCACTCAGCTATTCAGGTGCATTTCAATCACGTATGAATGAAATACAGACTTGATTTTAATTGAAAACATGATCGATTGAGGCACAAACATTATAAGCATGAATCAAATAAATATTATCTAATCAAAGCAATCATCCTAGCTTAAATAAAATTAAGCTAACATTGTTGTAAATAAGAGCAAAGAACACAGAGCAAACATCTTTAGATTAAACTAAAGAAAAGAAAGATTAAACCCAATTTAGAGTGGCTGTCACCCAAGACTTTGATTGACGAGGCTCCTTCGTTCCTTTTCTTTGCTCCTTTGCTGATGGCTCTCCAACGTGACCGACCAATGGTTCTTTAAGAGGATTAATTTCTAAAATCCCTATGAAAAGATGATGCTAGGCATGGGAATGGAAAAGGCTAAGAGAATTTGGAGAGGAGAAAATGATGAATGATGAGAATGAATGAGGAATGATTGAGGGATGATGAATGAGGGAATGAGAGGGTCTTATTTGTAGGTAAGGAGAGGGGGATAGTTTGCTAAAAATAGTGGATGTTAACCTCTTCAAATCTCCTCAAATTGTGGCTGGGCATGCTTAGTGGCTTTTGACTTGATTTTTGCTTGACTTTTAAGCAATTTTGGATGCCACACAACTCAGGACTGAGGCTTGGTCAATCGTAAATCTTCGGGCAAATCTCTACTTTCTTCAACACTGTAAGGACCTTGTGTAATTAAACCAAATAATGGTTTAAATGGACAAGCATGTGTAGCCGAATTTTGGGTTGACTTGGTCTCAAATTTGGACGGTTTTGTAATCCAGCAAAGCTATCAGACGTGTCCAGAATAAATCAACAAGTTAGAGGACCAAAGAATAAAATTTATCCAATTTAATTAATTAATTAAAACCTAAATTATTAATGAAATATTTTAAAATGAATAATTAAATATAATTTTATATTTTATTATTTAATTTAATCATGCAAGGCCCACTTTATGTAATACCCCTTACCCATATTCGACGTCGGGACAGGGTACGAGGCATTACCGAGCATAAAAGCAAGCAATCATACAAACCGATACATAACTTTCCACCCAAATTTAAAACTTTCTATAAACATTCATATCACTCCTTAAACGAGCCTACAAGGCCCAAAACATACATAAGGAGTGGTTCGGAACTGAACTGAAAACTTACGAACACTTAGAAAATGTTTTCTCTAAACAGGGCCACACGCCCGTGTGGAAAGGAACACGCCCGTGTGGGCAGACCATGTTATCACACACGCCCATGTCCCTTGTCTGTGCAGCTATATTTCTCAATTTGAATCTACAGGGGTTTTCACACGGCCTAGCACACGCCCGTGTCTACGGCCCGTGTCCCTCACACGGCCATGACACGCCCGTGACTTGGCCCGTGTGTGAAAACCTTAACATTATGTTTATAACTTCATCACCCCAATATTGTCACACGGCCAAGGCACACGCCCGTGTCCTTAGACCGTGTGGCGGATTAAATTCCTAAATTCAGGTGCAGACTTCACACAGCTTAGGCACACGCCCATGTCCTATGGTCGTGTCTTCCACACGGTTGAGACACACGGCCAAACCAGACGCCCATGGGGTAGACCGTGTGTTGCACACGGCCTAGACACACAACCGTGTCTCTACCCATGTGGACAATAACAAGGCTATTTACCAAGCCTTTTTGCCACTCATACTTACACCAATATAAACCACATCAAGCAACCTATTCATTCATGCATAAAAATATACCAATTGCTCAACCATACAATTTGCACATTCATGATAAACATCATCATTTTCATATATTAATAAGAATTAGCCATCAACTATGGCCTTATACAAAATGAAATCAAATGTCATCATAAGCCAACACATTTGGCAAAACCAATATGACATATAGCCAAAAAGACCAAGTCCCTATACATGCCATAATTCAATGCAAATCTCAATGTACCAAAATGTGTGGATAGTGTGGATGATCCTCCGATGGTCTCCATATCCCGAGCTGGCTCTTCGACACTATAAAACACGGGAAAATAGAAGGGAGTAAGCTTTAAGCTTAGTAAGTTTACATGTAAACAATGAGCATCATACCACATACTTATCAATCAAGAACAATTCAAATCATCATAATTATATTTACTCATTTCAAATCTTACCACATCCCAAACACATATCACAATACATTGCTCATATTTATATGCACTTATACCCTGCATTTATCACCACAAAGCCACATGTAATTTCACTTAATCAAAGTTTCTCGATGAACACTACGGAATAATACCGGACATACGGTGGTTTCGCACACAGCCCATCATCAATAAATAACACAGTGGTATCACACACAGCCCACCAATAATCACATGTTCGCAGTGGTATCGCACACAGCCCACCAATAATAACATGACCACGGATGTTTACCCATATCATTTTCCTATTCCGAAGGTTCATCTGAGAATTTTTTCACTTTCTATCATTTCAATAGATATCCATAATATTCGTTCACATTTCACATCATACATTAATATGAGAGAACATAAATAAAAAGGATGTATCATTTACATATAAACTTACCTCGATACAAAATATGTCAATTGGCAATTTAGTCCGAATCCTTGCCTTTTCCTCAGCCAAGGTTGATTCCATGTTCTTCTTGATCTATAATGACATATTTAGCTTATTAAATAACCACATTAATCAAATCACTCCAAACTTCCTATTTTGGAAAAATTATCATTTTGCCCCTAGACTTTCACAAAATTACAATTTTGCCCCTAGGCTCGTAAAATGAAATATGTTCATTTTTCACACATCGAAGCCTAGCCGATTCATATTCTCTCTTATAGCAACTCACAATTTCAATTATTTCACATATTTACTATCCATTTTATAACTTTTACAAAATAGTCCTATTAGGAGTTTTCATGGAAACCCCTTTTACAAAAGTTGTTTATTTAACAACCAAAATTCATTTTCTTCCATAAACTTTCAGAAATCAACATGAATATTCCAATGGAAAAACCCTAGACTCTCTACCATTTTGCAAAATAATCCCCCCATTAGCTAGAATATGCTACAAGGGTCCCAAAAGTACAAAAATTATCAAGAAAGACCACCAAGATCACTTACTTGCAAGGAGGATAAGTTGCTGAAAATTTCAAGCTTCCAAATCCCTATTATTTTTGTATTTTCAGTGGAGGAAGAAGGTGATTGGAAAAAGATGATAGCTTTTTATGTTTTATTTTATTTTATTCCATTAAGTCACCTAATCCACCAAATCTTGACCAAATTAAATCTCTTGTCCCCCTATGGCCGGCTATCACCCTTAGAAAGGCCTAATTGCACATTAAGGACCTCTAATTTAATTTTCTATAGCTATTTAACACCTCTAGCTTGTAAAATACAACTTTCGCACTTTATGTGATTTAGTCCTTTTTTGCAATTAAGCATACAATCACTAAAATTAATTCACCAAAATTTTCATGCACTAATATAATCATGGTATAACACATAAAATAATATTAAAAATAATTTATCCAACCTTGAATTAGTGGCTCCGAAACCACTGTTTCAACTAGCCCCAAAACTGGGCTGTTACACTTTATGTCTTAAAAAATATAATATATTCAAATTAAAATAAAATAAGCCATTTATTGCATGAAAACTATATAATAAAGCCTAAAATAACATTTGAATAATTTCTATGTCCTAATTTCATATTTTCACATATTCCATTAATTTATTAAACAATTACTTAGTTTTAACAACAGATTTAAGTAAAACGGTGATAAATTACATAGGAAAAATCCTATATATTTTTTTGTTTACACGTATACATTGGGTTTCTACAGTACCCGCATAACCTCTGTTGATTGTCCCTCTCCCAAATATCCATATTGGCGCGTATCTGAGTGGAATTTGAGCGACCTTTCGGGACACGATGTAGGTTCATGTTCGGCACAAACTCCTACGACGTGTTAGACACTAGCGGCCACATACATTTATTTGGGACGGGTGGGAATTCAGGACTCCATACACTATGCATACGTTATAGTCTGTACACATCGTTGATATAATGCATGTACTCAATTCGTACGTTCGCACATACGACAATTACATGTGCACTTAGAACCGAAGTGCTTCAAACCTCCCACAATCGTAAGCCCCTCCTTTTAGATCGACACGATATAATGCCCCTAACATGTCCTGGTCGAGCCTAAGATACTCTGTGACCCAAAATTCCAGGTTTCAATACGAGTGGCAAACTACATACATAGTGTTTGCTCTCATTGTATTTCATCTAATTTCTTTCATGACATCATGGCACCAAACATGATCGCCTGCTATCTATCTAGCATATGCCACCTCCCACTTTGGAAATAATGCAACCAGGCGAAAGTATGTTTCATTGACAACCGAGGTTATTGGCAAATGACGCATCCCCTTCAGTATTAAATTGATGCATTTGACCAAGTTCATAGTCATGTGCTTGTACCATAGACCCCCTTCATATGATAGCGTTCATCATTGCAAGGGTATATTTGCAAGGTAGTCTACACCGACGTTGTTGATGGCACGCAAGTTATCCAAGATCTCATGGAAACGATGTTGGCCAAGCTCGTACTCAGTCTAGAAAAGTATACCCAATAATGAAAATGATATACGATGGTATAAACTCAAGCATGATTTGGGATAAAGTGGAAACTACATACCCATGTCAACACATTGATCTCACTAACTTTCCAAGTGTCATTGTGGTAGTTGGAGCCTACATGTCGTATGCAGTACCTATAGTTGGTGTGGTTCCAAAGGCTACCCTGCCGCTCAATAGCAAGCAAGATTCTGGTTCCCTTGTCCAATATGACACATATGTCGGGCTGTAAGCAAACTCAGTGGCGTAATCGACTAAGGAAGAAATCTCAATCATCTGCCTTTACAGAGGGAGTTATTGCAAACGCAATTGGTAGAATTCTCTAATTACCATCTTGAGCAACCGCAATCAACAACCGATGTTGATACCTCCCGTACAACCAGGTGCCGTCAATTTGCACCAAAGCTTTGTAATGTCGGAAAACTTCTCAGCATTGATCAAATGTCCAAAATAATCGGTAGAATACTCTTTTTCTAGGGACCAGACGATCGGCGAAGTGTACTGGGTTCGTTTCTAGATCGGTTATGAAACCTGGTACGTATCCATCCAATACTTGATACCATTGCCATAAATAGTTGTACAAACTGTCTCGGTCATGATGCAACTTATCCATAGCCTTTTGTTTTATGGCCCACACTTTGTAGTACGACGGTGTGTAACCATGCTGGCTACAAATGTTGGCAATCAACACCGGGGTGAGGATCTTGAGACTCACCTTCACCATCTGTAAAATAACGTCAGAAATCATGTTCAAGTCTAGCCTGGGATGATCCTAACTTACACCTGAAAACTATGAGTTAAAGTTAAGTAATCGATAAAGAACGAAAACCTTAGCTAGGTCACATTATGTCAGAAAGTAGAGTGATTGCACCACGCACCTACTGCAACACATGTGGACTAGAATACTTCTTATCGTCCATAAGTCGATCTTATTTCGCAAAGATGCCGTGATTTTCCATTTGCACCTCCTGTCGCGCATTACATACTTACCCTAAAATTTCTCCAAACAGGACTTCGTGACGTGATAATTCATGTCGTTCTTGAAGCTATTCCACTTCAGTGCAACAAGGAAAGCATCTTTGTTTGGGTATTCCATGCCAACTTCCACTACCCAGACATCTAACAATGAGCTTACATGACCAGATGTTCTGTGTAGTACTCCCGAAACTCTAAACCACCTTCAGTCGAGAGGTCGATGTTGGTCATGTGGGGCAGAGGTCCATATGCCCTAAATTGTGTATAGTGGAAAGCATGTCCAGCTAGGCGCAATTTCTTGACATGTTAATAGGGAAGCTTGCCCAACTGAACGAGCCTTCACTAACAGTTTCAAAGTCTGGAAAAAACTGTACTTGACCTCGAGAATCTTTCTTTAGATTTGAAGCATGTTTTGAAGATATTCGATGAAGACGCTAGTCTTACAACGTGTTTTCAACCACAAGAATTTTCTACTTTGCAAACTCACCCTTCCCCCGCACCTTTAAAATGGGGCTCCCACTCCATACTCCATCATCTGTCAAACATCATCTTTCTCGGCCTCTATCCCTCCATTATACAATATTTCTCTTTATCTGTTTTCTTCTCAACTTTATTGTTACAAATTTTGGTCGCCAATAAAATTTCCCATTCAATGTATTCTTGAGTCATCAGTGATGCGATGTCACTTCGAGAAGCACACATTTCATATATCCTACCAAGATGGGAACATTACCTTCAAAACCTACCCCGTGAAAGTTGGGCTTCAGGGTAATTTTGCTTTGTACGGTCACGAGTGGAAGTCTACGTAGAGGTCTCAATCGACAATCATTATGCAGTCATAGATTGAAGTATAACAGGGGAGCCAGTTGTAGGTCATTTCGTAGCCACGAGCTCAAGCTTTTCGAATACCCGAAAATGTTGCCTTATAAATACCATAAAGAAATTTGAGGGCATAATCATAGGGAAAAACTATGGGGCTTCCCACTATAATCAGTGTAATTTTTTTCTTTATTTCCACGCAGCCAATATCTTTAACCTTCCTTCTTATCCCAAGGTTGGCACCACCGTAGACGCAGGAAGACTCTCAGGTAGGGAGCGGCTATTGTGGTGCAGTAAATGTGATGCTACTTTCAGGGTGACAACGGTTGTCGTTATTCAACAACCCATTAATAACAGCAATCAATGCTGTGCTGACCCGAGTTTAACCTCTACTGTGCCGGGCTCTCCACCTAAGAGTCCTCTTATGTCCACCTCGATATCAGTCTTCGGATAAGAATGAAATGTTAAAGATATCAACTACCTGGAAATAGAGAAAAAAGTTACATTGATTACATCAGAAATTCCTCTATTTTTTCTTATGATTACGGCCTCAATCTTATGTATGGTATATATAAGGCATCATTTGCGGGTATCCAAAAAGCTTGAACTCATGCTCGCATAACGACGTCAACTTGGCCCCAGTTATACTCGAACTCGTGACCGCATCATGGCCGCCAACTAGGACCTCCACCTAGACTTCAACCCGTGACTGTATCAAGCACTGTCACCCCAAAACCTGACTTCCCTAGGATGGGTTTCTGAGGTAATGGTCCTATCTCGCCATGACCAATGAAATGTATGTGTTCTGAAGCGCGTTATCACATCCCCGACCCTTCAAATCTACCTATAAAATTTTATGATTCACCCCTAAACCCTAACCTTAAACCTTTAAAAAACCCTAACCTTAGCAAAATTAAAAAACCCTAACCTTATAAGAGAAAGGGGGAAGCACACCCAAATAAACGCGTTTTCCCCTTCTCTCTCCAAAATCGGCCTATTTCCCTAAATTTAAAAAAAAAACGGCTTAAAAGGCCAATTAAAAAAAAAAGACATATCATTACTTTAGCCAAGTAAAAATGGCTTCATTAAAACTACCCAAAGATACAAATAGTGTACGCTAGATTCTAGCGCTCAAAATGTTTTTACATTTTCCTTTTTCCTAGTAATAAATACTACCACTTTTTCTTTTTAGGATATAATTTTCAAGAATTCTGCAATTTATTTTTAGACTAAATTATAAAATTAAATTTTAAAAGTTACAATATGCTCTAAGTTCTGCACTCTTCGTATATTTCAAATTTAATATTCATACTTTTATTTTTTAAAATTTAATTTTTCTATTTTTTAAATTTAAAAATTCAAGTTTAATTTTTAATACAGCTAATATTTTTTGTTAAATTTAGCGATGTGACATTCTAAAATTATTAAAAAAAATACCCAACTTGATGTGACCAAAAAATAGTACCATACTAAACTTGAATTTAACAAAGAATTTTAATTATGTTAATAATTCTTAAACTTCACTTCAACTTTTTAATCAGACTAAAATATTTAGACTAACCTTGAGTTGTCTAATTATATAAAAGACTAAAATAAAAATAGTATCATACTGAAATTGAAAGTTGACTATTTATATATAATGTAAAAAATAGAGGGCTTAAAATTGAAATTTAACCATTATGTTAATAATGTAAAAAGGGAAAATACCCTTGAACATGTGTCATGTAAGAAATGCCTAGTGTAAAAACTAAATTTCAAATTTGAGCCTAGAATAAGGATTAAAATTAAAATTTAATTATTTTTATGTAGTCCAAAAACATCATAATTGGAATTTAACCATTTGTTAAAAATGTCAAAAGAAAATAGATATGGACGTGTGATATAAAAGGAAGGTTATACTTTTATATATAGTATTATAGATATATTTATTAGTTTTTTATTTATTTGATACTGTTAATTGAATATATTAATTAAAATATTTTTAATTATTTCTTAATTTTTTAAAACTAATTTATAAGATTTCACAATTATTGTGCACAATAATATATATGTTTAATTTTAGAAAAGAAATGATAGTTGGTATAAGAATGAGTTTGATTCTATTAGAATTTAATTTTTTTATAGAACTAACAAAATACATATGAAAAAAAATGATACAACAAATATCAAAAACCAAAAACTTATAGAAATAATCACTAAAAAGTAAATCCATTTATAAAAATATAAAAGAAAAAATATGTCTAAGGTCTGTTTGGATGGCATAGAGTAATTGAATAAAAGTGTTATTACTAACTTAGTAATTACATTCTTTTGTAATTTCATAAAATTGCAATTCTTTAGATATGATTGGCTAACATTGTGTAATTATATCGTAATTCTTTATGTCATATTTGGTAGTACAAATTGTAACTACACAGTTACATATTTTATTAAAAAAATTTTATAAATTGCCTAAAACTTTCATAACATTTATTATAAATAATATAATATTTTCCTGGCGATAAACCCGTGTAAGCAACGAACAAGTAAAATAAACAGAGAAATTGAAAAGATAGAACACACAAATTTTACTTGGAAAAACTCCTCAAAAAAGGATAAAAACCGCGGGCAAAAGGAGATTTCACTAATAAATAAAACGAGTACAAAGATAGAGAGAATCAAAAGAAAAACTCGAAACCCCAAAAGAAAAATCCTTCAAACTCAAAACAAAAAATTCTCTCAATCTGTATATTTTCTATATTGTTATAATCTTAGAGTAACTAAGGCCTATTTATAGGCTAAAATTTGTAGCATTTATGACTATAATATCCCTAGGTTAATCAGAGTTTAAGTGGGAAAGTAAATCAGAGTTTAACTGAGAGAAGAAAATCAAGAACCTTGAGGAACATGTCGCCATGTCGTGATGTGGCATTTGATCATTGGGATGAATAATGGTCGCATCGTCGTGACGTCGGTTGCTCGTCAGGACAAAGAGCCTTCCCTCATTGCGACGTCACTCAATGTTTTGGTTGAAATGCAAGGCATATTTCAACAAATCTGCATCTTGACCCATATTTCACTTAACTCTCTTGTCAAGCCCTATTACAGGCCTAATTGCATCTTCATTGGAAACTCACCAAGTTCAAGCAATACTCGAACTTTGAAACTGGAAGACTTTTTTTCAACATTTCAATCGAATTGTGTTTTGTGCCAATTTTATGAATCTGAACATCCCATTGAATGATCACCTCTCAAACAAAGTTATAATGAATGTTTATGTTCTTTGTCCTTTCGTGATGCATCTAATCTTTGATGAGATGTATGGCACTTTGACTATCACAATATACAACAATTGCCTCTTTTTCATTAACCAGTTCACTAAATAAGCCTATTAACCAAATTGCTTCCTTTACAGCTTCAGTGGTTGCCATGTATTTTGCTTCAGTAGTCAATAGCTTTCCAACTAATGGAACAATTTCTGAGAGCAAATAGATAACCTATAAAAGACCTCATTCAATCTATGTCTCTTGCATAATCTGAATCAACATATTTGACTAATCCCTTTTGGTTTCTTTCGAACTCTAAGCACATATTAGAAGTACCCTGCAAATATCTAAAAATCCACTTGATTGCATGCCAATGTAACTTACCCGGTTTTTCCATGTATCTATTAACAACACTAACAACATGTGAAAAATCGAGGTGAGTATATACCATTGCATACATTAAACTTTCGACTGTGCTCGAGTAAGGTTGTAACACCCCTTACCCGAAACCCTTACCGGAATCGAGTACGTGGCATTACTAGACTCATATAAAATTTCACCATAAATTTTCCAGAATTTTTCATGTGGCCAATTAGTACAGTTTATTCATCAAAGTTACCCTTATTACACTGTCTGACAATTCTGACCTGTCTCTTTGCACAATTTTCATATACTGTTCTAGTTTATACCAATGAAAAATAGACTCAATAAGGGTTTTACACATATAACCCATGCTTCCTAATTATTTTTGTACAATTTTTTAAAATTTTACCAAAACAGAACAGTGACTCACGAATGCATTCAGAGCAGGTCTCACTAAAACTTAATTATCTCATAATATATAAATCTTTTGCCTACTCTGTTTCTTCCATGTAAAAATAGACACAATAAGGTTTAATTCTATACTTCATTCACCATCTAATTCAGCTTATCCTATTTTTGGTGATTTTTCTAACTCACATCACTGCTGTAACTAAAGACTGTTTCTATACTAAATATGCTTTCTAGCTTATAACCAGATATACTCACATGCAATTCATACTCTCCATGCATTTTTAATCACTTACGAAGATAACTTGTACTTAAAACATTCACATGATATTCTAACATCATCGATTTAAAGGAGTATCACTATTACCCACATTTATGACAAAACCCCAAAAACATACATAACCAAATATTTAGCCATATTCGCATGGCTGTTATATACAAGGTCAAACATCGTATGTTTGTAAAACTTCATCTAGCCTATACATGCCTTCTAAATCGCAACCAAAAATTCAAATACCAAAGGAAGGCGATAGTGTGGATGACTTCTTGAAGATCCTTCACGAGCCCGCAACGTGACCAAAATCTATAAAACAAAGAAGAACATTTCCCGTAATTAAGCTTACTAGCTTAGTAAGTCCTAATTCATGATAATAAAACATTTATACTTGAAAACCAATTGTTCCATAATAGCACATTCTAACTCGAATTCCATCATATAACATCCATCAATATTAATTTAACCCAGGTAATATTAAGCATACATACCTTACATGCTTACCTGAAACATTAACCCAATAAACTAACTTTAAGTTATCTTGAACAAGGATTCGATTTATCTTTGGTAAAGTACATCACCGGCATCAAGCCTGCTAGGCATAAAAGCCCGTAAAGTAACACCGGCACAAGGCCTGTTAGGCGTAGAAGCCCGATAGATAACACCGGCACAAGGCCTGCTAGGCAAAAAGCCCGATAAATAACACCGGCACAAGGCCTGCTAGGCAAAAGCCCGATAAATAACACCGGCACAAGGCCTGCTAGGCATAAAGCCCGATTAATAACACCGGCACAAGGCTTGCTAGGCATAAAGCCCGATAAATAACACCGGCACGAGGCCTGCTAGGCATAAAGCCCGATTAATGTCACCGGCACGAGGCCTGCTAGGCATAAAGCCCGATTAATGTCACCGGCACGAGGCCTGCTAGGCATAAAGCCCGATTAATGTCACCGGCACGAGGCCTGCTAGGCATAAAGCTCGATTGTCAGAATATTATTATATGCTTTTCACATTTCACTATCACATATCGAATCATAAACATTTATTCTCATTGCAATAAATAAATTTGAAATCAATCTAATCCATCATTATCACATTCGGCCAACTCATGGTTTTACACCAAACTTATACAAATTTTATCATTCACTAGATATGTAAATGATATTTAATTAATAAGTAGCTCAAGAACTTACTCATTCACCTTGCATTAGCCAAAATAATTTCCATCATATACTCAACATAAATCATCAACCAATATGTAGATATACATTCGGCCATGATGCAATTGGATATTAACATTCATCAATTTTTAATAGTCAAGATAACCATAATTTATTCTTTGACATAATTTAACTAAAGGACTTACCTCGGTTGTCGATAGTCCGTGCGAATCGGCTATTCGAGAACCTTCGTCTTTCCCCGGTCTAATTCGGTCTTTCTTTGCTCTTGATCTAAAACACATTAGAATTTAGCTCATTTAATCTCATTTCATCTCAATTTAGTCCCAAAACACCCAAATGGGCAATTTACCATTTTGCCCCTAATGTTTCCCATTTTTACAATTTAGTCCTATTTGCACAAAACACAAAATATGCAAATTTTCCAACATCCTAGTTTGGCCGAATCTTCATTATAGTCATAGGTGTCCATGCATTTCATTTATTTGACATTTTAATCCTTCACAACTTTATTCTTTTCAATTTAGCCCTATATACTCAAAATTATCAAAAATTCCAATACAAAACTTGTAAATCTTTAACATACATTCAATTTAAAACCATCAAACATCAAAACTATCCAAGCATGTTAATGGCCGAATCTTAAATACATAGTATTTTCAAAAATTTAAACATGGGTTGTATAGGATTTAAAGCAAGCATTCCAAATATGCAAAAATTTTCAAAAACTAAATAAAACACATACCCTTAATTAAGCCCCAAAGTGCCGAAATTTTCAAGCTCCTACAATGGAGTTCTTCATCCAAGTTTCGGCCAAGAAGATGAGTAAGGTAAGGTTCTCTTTCATCCCACTTGTTTTTATTATTTAATGATAAAACAAACACAGTTTTTTTATTAACATTATTTTAACATCTTAATATAACTATCTAATAAGCTAATTTTAACATATAATTTGGACTTATAAAGGCCCATTGCCGTCCCTTACTTTGGTGAATGGGCTAATTGCCCTTTTGGTACACCCACTTAAAAAGCCACAATCAATTTAGTACTCTTCACTTAAGCATGCAACTTTTTCGCTTTTCTCGATTAAATCCTTTTTATCAAATTGAGCACTTAAACGACTAAATTTTTCTACGAAATTTTCACACTCACTAAATCACATATAACAAACACAAAATATAATATTAAAAATATCTCTCAGGCTAGGATTCGTGGTCCCGAAACCACCGTTCCGATTTGGGTCAAATTGGTCTGTTACAACTCTCCTCCCCTTAAGGATTTTCGTCCCCGAAAATCTTACCGTTAAATAAGTTCGGATATTGTTGCCTCATTGACTCTTCAGGCTCCCACGTAGCCTCTTCAACTCCGTGACGATTCCATAAAACTTTTACTAATGGAATTCTTTTATTCCTCAACTCTTTTATCTCTCGGGCTAAGATACGGATCGGTTCCTCATCATATGTCAAATCAGATTTAATTTCAATCTCTATCGGTGAAATCACATGGGACGGATCCGATCTATATTTGCGAAGCATCGAAACATGAAATACATTGTGTATCTTTTCTAACTCGGAGGGCAATCTTAATCTATAAGCAACCGGTCCAATACGTTCAATGACTTCGTACGGTCCGATAAATCTCGGACTTAACTTGCCTTTCTGACCGAATCGGAATATTTTCTTCCACGGGGAAACTTTCAAGAACACCCGATCTCCGACCTGAAATTCAATGTCCTTGCGTTTTAAGTCGGCATAGGACTTTTGACGATCCGAAGCAGCTTTCAAATTACTTCTAATCACAACCACTTTCTGTTCAGTTTCTTTAATCCAATCAACCCCGTGTATCTTATTCTCACCGAGCTCAGTCCAATACAACGGTGTGCGACATTTTCGACCATATAAGGCTTCATAAGGCGCCATTTTTATGCTAGATTGAAAACTATTATTGTAAGCAAATTCGATCAAAGGTAGGTATCGTTCCCATGTACCTTCAAACTCGAGAACGCAACACCTCAACATGTCCTCAAGTATCAAAATAGTTCGCTCAGACTGACCGTCTGTTTGCGGATGGAAAGCTGTACTAAAATGAAGTTTAGTACCTAAGCATCTTGCAATTTCTTCCAAAACCGCGATGTGAATCTTGGGTCTCTATCTGAAACAATGGAACTCGGTACACCGTGCAACCTTACAATCTGCGATACATACAATTCAGCAAGCTTATCAAGTGAATAGTCAGTACGTACCGGCACAAAATGAGCTGATTTAGTCAATCTATCAACGACAACCCATACGGCATCTTTCTTACTTGGTGTCATAGGGAGACCGGATACAAAATCCATTGTAATTCTATCCCATTTCCATTCGGGTATCATGATTGGTTGAAGTAATCCGGACGGTACCTGATGCTCAGCTTTCACTTGTTGACAGATTAAGCACTTGGAAACAAACTCAGATATGTCTCGTTTCATGCCAGGCCACCAATAAAACTGCTTCAAATCGTTGTACATTTTTGTGCTACCCGGGTGTATCGACATTCGGCCATTATGGGCCTCACTTAGAATCATCTGTATCAAATCTGAGTTCATAGGAACACACAACCGACTTTTATAATTCAAACAATCATTTGCATCAATCTGAAAATTTGATTCTGAACCGTTTTCACACTGAACCCGAATAGCAACTAACTTTTCGTCAACTTTCTGTGCATCACAAATTTGCTGAATAAACATCGATCTTGCTTGTAACTCGGCTATGATCGAACCATCATCAGACATAGCCACCCGTGCGTTTAATGCACGAAGAGCAAATAACGATTTTCGACTTAACGCATCCGCAACAACATTAGCTTTTCCCGGATGGTAGTCAATCACTAATTCATAGTCTTTCAACAATTCTAACCATCGGCGTTGTCTCAAATTTAGATCTTTCTGAGTCATTAAATATTTTAGACTTTTATGATCTGAATAAACATGACATTTTTCACCAAATAAATAGTGACGCCAAATTTTCAATGCGAATACAATGGCTGCTAATTCCAGATCGTGAGTTGGATAATTCTTTTCATGTGGCTTCAATTGTCTTGAAGCGTAGGCTATCACCTTGCCTTCTTGCATTAAAACACAACCCAACCCATTCAAGGAAGCATCACTAAAAATAGTAAATTCTTTACCCGATTCAGGCTGAGTTAACACTGGAGCCTCGGTCAAAAGGGCTTTCAACTGTTCGAAACT
Organism: Gossypium australe; assembly: GCA_005393395.2. Classification (NCBI taxonomy): domain Eukaryota; kingdom Viridiplantae; phylum Streptophyta; class Magnoliopsida; order Malvales; family Malvaceae; genus Gossypium; species Gossypium australe. The sequence continues at coordinate 106,290,455 of CM016617.1, forward strand.
TTTCTGACACCTTTCTGACCACTCAAATTTGACATCTTTCTGTAGTAGTCTCGTCAAAGGTGTAGCTATTACGGAAAAACCTTTTACAAATCGTCTATAATATCCCGCAAGGCCCAGAAAACTTCGGATCTCGGAAACATTCTTTGGTGGTTTCCAATCAAGTATGGCTGCTATTTTATTTGGATCCACCCGAATACCTGACACCGAAATCACATGACCCAAGAAGTTGACTTCATTCATCCAGAACTCACACTTACTGAATTTTGCATATAACCGTTGGTTTCTCAAAGTTTGTAGTACTACTCTCAAATGCTCAGCGTGCTCCGCTTCATTTTTGGAGTAGATCAATATATCATCAATAAATACTACTACAAACCGATCCAAAAACTGTCGGAAGACTCAGTTCATTAGATCCATAAAAACAGCAGGTGCATTTGTGAGTCCAAATGGCATAACTAAAAACTCATAATGTCCGTACCTCGTTCGGAATGCAGTCTTTGGCACATCTGAATCTCTGACTCGCAACTGATAATAGCCCGATCTCAAATCTATCTTCGAAAACACCGAAGCCCCCTTCAGCTGATCAAATAAATCATCAATCCGAGGCAACGGGTACTTATTCTTTATAGTCACCTTATTTAGTTGCCGGTAATCAATACACATTCTCATAGTCCCATCCTTCTTTTTCACAAATAAAATTGGTGCACCCCACGGAGAGAAACTCGGTCGCGCGAAACCCTTATCTGTCAACTCTTGCAACTGCGCTTTCAATTCTTTTAATTCAATAGGTGCCATTCGGTACGGAGTTATCAAAATCGGAGTCGCACCCGGTATTAACTCAATGCCGAACTCAATCTCTCGTACTGGGGGTAAACCCGGTAGTTCTTCAGGAAACACATCAGGGTATTCACATACAACTGATACAGATTCAATTTGTTTCTCGGACATTTTATTATCCAGTACATAGGCCAAATAAGCTTCACACCCTTTTCTCACATACTTTTGGGCTAACATTGAAGATATTGCTGTAGGCAACCCATTTATGTTGCAGGATTTAATTCTGATGGTCTCACCGTTTCGGCATCTCAAATCGATAAGCTTTCTTTTACAATCCACTACTGCCTCATGTGAAGTTAACCAGTCCATACCCAAGATTATATCAAATTCGTCAAAGGGCAACAACATTAAATTAGCTGGGAAGCAATAACCCCCAATCATCAACGGGCAATCTCTACACACTTTATTAACAAGCACACATCTACCCAAAGGGTTGGACACTCGAATCACAAACTCGGTAGACTCAACTAGCAGAGTCTTTCCGAATTTCAAAGTTTCACACACATATGAATGAGTCGAACCAGGATCAATTAATGCAATCACAGTAGTATCATAAAGAGTGAAAGTACCGGTAATGACGTCGGGGGAGGAAGCATCCTCTCTAGCTCGTGCAGCATATGCTCTAGCCGGAGCTCTAGCCTCAGATCGATCTGTAGTATTCTTCGTTCCTTTCTGACTACCACCTACATTGCCTGAATGTCTGGGTGGTCTACCTCGCATTGACACATTGCTCGGCTTAGTGCTCTGGACTGCATTCTGCTCAGTTAACTTCGGACACTCTCTAATAAAATGATCTGATGATCCACATTTATAGCAAGACCGGTCGTGAAATCTACAACTCCCTGAGTGCCATTTCCCACAGTGCTTGCACTCGACTCTATTTTGTGGAACATTACCAACACTGGCTATCGAGGTAGCTCGGGAGCTCATAGGAGGTCGATCCCGTCTAGGTGGATCTGTATTAGCTTTCTGTCGGCTGTAGTCGTCTCTAGGCTTCTTGGTCGTGGAATGAAAGACTTTACCCGAAGATCTTTTACGAATGTCTCTAGCTTCAGTCTCAGCCTTTCTTTTCTCTTTCCCGAGTTCTTCAGCTTTGCAAGCTCTTTCAACTAAAGTCACAAACTCTTGAATTTCAAGAATACCAACAAACATCTTTATATCTTCATTCAGGCCATCTTCGAATCTTTTACACATAATAGCTTCAGAAGAAACACATTCTCTAGCATATCTGCTGAGTCTGACAAATTTCCGTTCATATTCCGTCACGGTCATTCGTCCTTGTTTCAGCTCAAAGAATTCTTTTCGTTTTTGATCGATGAATCTTTGGCTAATATATTTCTTGCGGAATTCATTCTGGAAAAATTCCCATGTCACTTTTTCTTTCGGAACCACTGATATTAGTGTGTTCCACCAGTGATATGCAGTGTCCCTCAGTAAGGATATAGCACATTTCAAGCATTCATCTGGAGTACAAGATAGCTCATCAAGTACCCGTATAGTGTTATCAAGCCACATTTCGGCTCTCTCAGCATCATCATCATCATTGGCTTTAAATTCTTCAGCCCCAAATTTTCGGATTTTATCAACTGGGGGCCTACTAGATCTCAGCGGATCTATCATCGGGGGTGCTGAAGGAATCGGAGCTGGATTATTCAGGGGTGGAGGTTGGTGTACATTCGGGTTATTCTGAATAAATTGGGCAAACCACTCATTCATCATCTGATAAAAGGCTTGTTTAGTCTCTCCTTCGTGGCTACCCGAAACAGGTCGAGAGTCTATCGGCGCTGATCCGTGGGCACGGTCAGGCGCGACGCTCTCCCAATCATCAGCTACGGCTCTTTCAGGTTCAGTGTCCATTTACTATATAAAACAAAGTTCAGGCTGTCAGAAGTCACCACACTATCAACATATAATAAAGGCATGTATAGCTAGACTCACACGCGCTACGATAGTCCTAGAATCGACTAAACCGTAAGCTCTGATACCAATCAAATGTAACACCCCTTACCCGAAACCCTTACCGGAATCGAGTACGTGGCATTACTAGACTCATATAAAATTTCACCATAAATTTTCCAGAATTTTTCATGTGGCCAATTAGTACAGTTTATTCATCAAAGTTACCCTTATTACACTGTCTGACAATTCTGACCTGTCTCTACAAAAATACAGTTATCTCTTTGCACAATTTTCATATACTGTTCTAGTTTATACCAATGAAAAATAGACTCAATAAGGGTTTTACACATATAACCCATGCTTCCTAATTATTTGTGTACAATTTTTTAAAATTTTACCAAAACAGAACAGTGACTCACGAATGCATTCAGAGCAGGTCTCACTAAAACTTAATTATCTCATAATATATAAATCTTTTGCCTACTCTGTTTCTTCCATGTAAAAATAGACACAATAAGGTTTAATTCTATACTTCATTCACCATCTAATTCAGCTTATCCTATTTTTGGTGATTTTTCTAACTCACATCACTGCTGTAACTAAAGACTGTTTCTATACTAAATATGCTTTCTAGCTTATAACCGGATATACTCACATGCAATTCATACTCTCCATGCATTTTTAATCACTTACGAAGATAACTTGTACTTAAAACATTCACATGATATTCTAACATCATCGATTTAAAGGAGTATCACTATTACCCACATTTATGACAAAACCCCAAAAACATACATAACCAAATATTTAGCCATATTCGCATGGCTGTTATATACAAGGTCAAACATCGTATGTTTGTAAAACTTCATCTAGCCTATACATGCCTTCTAAATCGCAACCAAAAATTCAAATACCAAAGGAAGGCGATAGTGTGGATGACTTCTTGAAGATCCTTCACGAGCCCGCAACGTGACCAAAATCTATAAAACAAAGAAGAACATTTCCCGTAATTAAGCTTACTAGCTTAGTAAGTCCTAATTCATGATAATAAAACATTTATACTTGAAAACCAATTGTTCCATAATAGCACATTCTAACTCGAATTCCATCATATAACATCCATCAATATTAATTTAACCCAGGTAATGTTAAGCATACATACCTTACATGCTTACCTGAAACATTAACCCAATAAACTAACTTTAAGTTATCTTGAACAAGGATTCGATTTATCTTTGGTAAAGTACATCACCGGCATCAAGCCTGCTAGGCATAAAAGCCCGTAAAGTAACACCGGCACAAGGCCTGTTAGGCGTAGAAGCCCGATAGATAACACCGGCACAAGGCCTGCTAGGCAAAAAGCCCGATAAATAACACCGGCACAAGGCCTGCTAGGCAAAAAGCCCGATAAATAACACCGGCACAAGGCCTGCTAGGCATAAAGCCCGATTAATAACACCGGCACAAGGCTTGCTAGGCATAAAGCCCGATAAATAACACCGGCACGAGGCCTGCTAGGCATAAAGCCCGATTAATGTCACCGGCACGAGGCCTGCTAGGCATAAAGCCCGATTAATGTCACCGGCACGAGGCCTGCTAGGCATAAAGCCCGATTAATGTCACCGGCACGAGGCCTGCTAGGCATAAAGCCCGATTGTCAGAATATTATTATATGCTTTTCACATTTCACTATCACATATCGAATCATAAACATTTATTCTCATTGCAATAAATAAATTTGAAATCAATCTAATCCATCATTATCACATTCGGCCAACTCATGGTTTTACACCAAACTTATACAAATTTTATCATTCACTAGATATGTAAATGATCTTTAATTAATAAGTAGCTCAAGAACTTACTCATTCACCTTGCATTAGCCAAAATAATTTCCATCATATACTCAACATAAATCATCAACCAATATGTAGATATACATTCGGCCATGATGCAATTGGATATTAACATTCATCAATTTTTAATAGTCAAGATAACCATAATTTATTCTTTGACATAATTTAACTAAAGGACTTACCTCGGTTGTCGATAGTCCGTGCGAATCGGCTATTCGAGAACCTTCGTCTTTCCCCGGTCTAATTCGGTCTTTCTTTGCTCTTGATCTAAAACACATTAGAATTTAGCTCATTTAATCTCATTTCATCTCAATTTAGTCCCAAAACACCCAAATGGGCAATTTACCATTTTGCCCCTAATGTTTCCCATTTTTACAATTTAGTCCTATTTGCACAAAACACAAAATATGCAAAATTTTCCAACATCCTAGTTTGGCCGAATCTTCATTATAGTCATAGGTGTCCATGCATTTCATTTATTTGACATTTTAATCCTTCACAACTTTATTCTTTTCAATTTAGCCCTATATACTCAAAATTATCAAAAATTCCAATACAAAACTTGTAAATCTTTAACATACATTCAATTTAAAACCATCAAACATCAAAACTATCCAAGCATGTTAATGGCCGAATCTTAAATACATAGTATTTTCAAAAATTTAAACATGGGTTGTATAGGATTTAAAGCAAGCATTCCAAATATGCAAAAATTTTCAAAAACTAAATAAAACACATACCCTTAATTAAGCCCCAAAGTGCCGAAATTTTCAAGCTCCTACAATGGAGTTCTTCATCCAAGTTTCGGCCAAGAAGATGAGTAAGGTAAGGTTCTCTTTCATCCCACTTGTTTTTATTATTTAATGATAAAACAAACACAGTTTTTTATTAACATTATTTTAACATCTTAATATAACTATCTAATAAGCTAATTTTAACATATAATTTGGACTTATAAAGGCCCATTGCCGTCCCTTACTTTGGTGAATGGGCTAATTGCCCTTTTGGTACACCCACTTAAAAAGCCACAATCAATTTAGTACTCTTCACTTAAGCATGCAACTTTTTCGCTTTTCTCGATTAAATCCTTTTTATCAAATTGAGCACTTAAACGACTAAATTTTTCTACGAAATTTTCACACTCACTAAATCACATATAACAAACACAAAATATAATATTAAAAATATCTTTCAGGCTAGGATTCGTGGTCCCGAAACCACCGTTCCGATTTGGGTCAAAATTGGTCTGTTACAAAGGTACTTTTGACATGTACCTTTCTTCTTTTTCATTCTAAGGATAATCTGAAATTAAGAGTTTAAAATGTGCATCTAAGAGAGTACTTACTGGTTTTGAGTCTTGCATCTCAAATCACTTAAAGATCTTCTTGATGTACCTTTATTTGAGAAAAACAATTTCTCGAAACGTTTGTCCCTTGAAATTTCCATCCTTGAAATTTTTTTTTTATGCACCTAAATCCTTCATCTCGAATTTAAAGTTAAGCATGGTTTTAAGTTGTTTAATTTCTAACGAATCCTTAGCTGCTATCAATATATCATCAACGCAAAGTAGCAAGTATATAAATGAATCATCATCTAAACGTTGTAAATACACACAACTATCATACTTACTTTGTGTGAAACCAATACTCAACATGGAGTCAAACTTTCTATACCACTGTCGAGGAGACTACTTCAAACCATATAAAGATTTTCGCAGAAGGCAAACATGATTTTCCTTATCTTCAATTCTGAAGTCTTCTAGTTATTGCATGTATATGTCTTCCTCAAGGTCACCGTGAAGGAAAGCAATCTTTACATCTAATTACTCTAACTCAAGATTGTTTGATGCAACAAGAGCCAAAAGCGCACGAATAGACGTATGTTTCACAATGAGAGAGAAAACATCATGAAAATCAACTCCCTCCACTTGACTATAGCCCTTTGCAACCAATCTTGCCTGGTACCTAGTGTAATTTGAACCAGAACCTTCTTTCTTCTTAAACACCCATTTGTAACCAACTACTTTCTTACTGATGAGTAGTTTAACTAGCCGCCAAGTCTCGTTCTTTTGAAGTGATTCCATCTTTTATTTCATAGCAACGAGTCATTTGCTAGAATTTGAGGTTTGAACTGCCTTGGAATAACATGAATGATTGGTTGAAGCAATGTTTTCTGCTACACTTAGAGCATATTCCACTATGTTCCCTTCACACAATCCCTATGGTGTGATCACCTATAAACATGCTATCATTTATAGTAAAAATATTACACCAAAAATATAAGAAATTAAATTGGCAGTGTCTGCAAGTATACAAGTCAAATTATAATATAGATATATGTACAACCGAACACAGGAAGTACCCAAGGGAGGATGGAATAAATCTAATAAAAATCTCTTTAAAATAATAAGTCTAAATAATAATATTAAATCTTATATTATGATACACCATAAAATAGATTAATAATAGAAATTAAATAATTAAAATAAATGAACAATAATATTAACAAATGACTAAATAGATAAAACTAATCAGGAAGATTAACTCATTTTAGGGATTATAACTAACTTTGGATAGGTTTTAGGGGGATTAGTGATAAATTAACCAATTATTACCTCTTTGCCTCTAGCTAATTAATCGATTGATTGATACTCACTTATCTCCCAACCTCACTTTCTCAACCAAGATAAACTATGATTTACTCGGTGAAACTTATCTCTCGATCTTGTTTAACCTATTGTAACTTCCTAGGCTATAGGAATACGTAATCTATGCCAACTAATCCTCTCGAAAAACCCTAAATCCTCTATTAATCATGTTCTAATCCACTTGTTAATCTCCCTTAAGGGATTTAGCCACTCATTTAATTCATAATCTTAATATCAATTGAATTATACATGTAAAGAACACAATTAAATTAAAAGAGAAAAGAGATTAAAATAATCATGGGATTGGTGTCAAGTAGAGCACGGAGTAACGGATCTTTCGATTTGAATAATCAAATATCATTGCTTGCTAAGAAAAAATAACTGAAATACTTTAATATTATAAAATAACTCTTTGATCAAAATCGATTCCAAGAGGAAAAACAAAGAGTTTAAGAAAATTGAATGAAATCTAAATCTAATCATACTCCTAAACTACTAGGGCTTTTGAATACATCTAAGACGACTTAGTTACATTAAAGCCCTAAGGTCTTATTTATAAGAGTGTTAGCAGCCCGAATTAGGTCTTCGGCATGTCCTAGGTCTTTGTATAAAGTTGATTATACAGACGAAAATGATCCCGACAGACTTGGGCATCACGTCGACCTATTTCACGCCATAGGCCTTGCATGGCACGACAAAACAACCAATTTGTGCCTTCCTTAGTTCATTTTATACTTTGACGGCTCAAGAAGCTTGTGCATCATTCGTCCTTTGATCCTACGTCAATTGTGCTTATAACTCATCATCATACATGCTCAATTACACAAATTAGTACTACCTAAGACTCGTGCCGGCCTAATAGGTCACAACACTCATAATATATCTTTAAAACACTTATTTTTATTAACTTTTACTACTAAGTACTAAATACCAAAAACATAATATAAAATACTAATTTGGCTAGAAAACAAGCTCTTTAAGTGTGGAATAACCCAAAATTACTAATTCATTTGCACCTTTTCCTATCAGGAGACAACTTATAATTCTTTAATTAAGATGGCCAGGGTACCTGTGAGTCAGATGAAGTCCTAAACTTATCCAAAATAGTATTCTAATGATGAACACCAGAATTTTCTTATGACATCGCAAGATCTCGTGTTTCCTCATCGAAAAGTCGTCCCAGTTCATCGTGATGTTGCAACATCGTGCTTCCTTTCGTCTCGATGTCACCCACTGTTTCTTTCTTTGACTTCATATTACTTGAGACACTCTAATTTGTTGTATCTTTAAATATAGGCGACCCTTTTTCTAAACAAATCATAGCAGATTCATCGAACGTAACTTCTCTACTAACAATTGCTTTGTTGGTTTTCGAACACCACAATTTAAAACCTCTCATAACAGCAGAGAATCCCAGAAATATGCACTTCTCGGCCCTTGATTCAAGCTTTCGCTGGCTAACTTTTGTATAAGCAGGACAATCGAAAATTCTAACGTTAGAATAATTGGGAAGATTACCTGACCATATCTCCTCTGAAACTTTTCTGTTCAATGCTTGATGGGGAGATCAGTTCACCAAATGGCTTGTCAAACTGACGGCTTCAGCCCAAAACTCCTTCCCTAAACTTGCATTAGAAAGCATACATCCAGCCCTTTCGAGCAAGGTTCTGTTTATCCTTTCAGCAACTTCATTCTGTTATGGAGCACCAGCAACGGTTCGATGTCTTTCTATCCCTTCCTATTTGCAGTAATTGTTAAACTTTGATGAACAAAACTCAATACCAGTATTCGTTTTCAACCGTTTCATGGACCTCCCGATCTTTTTTTCTAGTTATGTTTTTCACTGCTTGAAGATTCTGAAGACTTCATCTTTCTGTTCCAAAAAATAAACCCAAACGTTCCTGGAATGGTCATCAATAAAAGTTAGAAAATATTTATTATCTCTTGTTGTGATGTCAGGAGTCGGAACCCATAAATCAGAATGAATATAGTCGAGAGTCCCTTTTGTTCTATGCACCACTGAATCAAAACTTACCCATGTCTGCTTCTAGTAAATATAGTGATCGTAGAAACCTAACTTTCCAACTCTAGTGTTTTTAAGAAGACCTCTTTTACACAATGTTGTCATACCTTTCTCACTTATATGACCAAGTTGCATGTGCCACATTTTGGTTAATTTAGAATCTGTGGAGAAAGAATCATGTCGCGTTGTCGCGACGTCATAGTGGTCCTTGTCGTGACATGACAATGATTTTGGCTCTTCTTCGGTGATTGCAACCACACCAGTTACCATTAACCCTTGCAGATTGTACAGGCTACCTTTTTTCTGTCATCTCATTACAATGAGAGCTCCAAGAGAAAATTTTAAGTGATTTGACTCATTAATAATCCTGCAACCATTAGAGTCCAAAATTCCCAATGATATGAGATTTTTCTGTAAGTCAAGTAAATACCTATCATCAAATAGTGTTTGAATAATTTCGTCGTGCATCTTTATTTTTACTATTCCTATTTTAGTTATCTTACATGGAGAATTATTTCCCATTAGCGCAACTCCACCTTCAACAGAACTATACGTGGACAACCAGTCTCTGTTGGGACACATGTGATAGGAGCACCCTAAATCTAAGATCCATTCGGAAGTAAGTTTGGAGCTTTCGCTTGTCGACACCAACAAGAAATCATCATCTCTTTCTTTGGCTACACTAGCATCAGCCACTTCTGTTTTCTACTTACCTTTCTCTTTATTTTCGGCATCTCTTTTATTATTATTCTAAAGTTTGTAACATTCTGCTTTAATGTGGCTCATCTTCTTACAATAGCCATATTGTTTGTCTCAGTTCCTTAATTTTGATCTTGCCCTAGACCTGTTTCGATCTAACTTTTTGGATTGTTGTCTGCCCCTTGCAACTAGAATTGAGGCTTGCCGATCTGACTTTTTATTTGGGCCTAACTCATTATCAAGTTTGTCTTTTCTCAACAGATTTCCCTTCACGTCCTTGAACGAGAGATTATCTCTCACATAAATCAGGGTTTCCCTAAATTGTAAGAAGAGGGCAAAGAACATAACAACAACATATCTTGATCCTCGTCATTGATATCTACTTTGAGATTCTTTAAGTCATTTAGAAGGGTAACAAACTCACTCATGTGAGTTCTAATGGACTCACCTTCAACCATTTTGAACATGTAGAGATGTTGTTTTGGAACTAACCTGTTGGTTAGGAATTTCATCATATATAAGGCTTCCAATTTCCTCCATAACACAGACGTTGTTTTCTCCATCAGAACCTCTTGTAACACATTATTCGTGAGGCATAACTAAATAGTAGATAGAGCATTTTCATCAAGCTCTTCCTATTTTGATTGATCATATTTGTGGGCTTCTTCCCTATAATGACCTTTTTCAGACCGTTCTAAACCAGTATTGTTGTCATCCGAACTTGCCACGAATTGAAATTTATAATTTCATTGAACTTCTCAATATCAAACTTTGTCGTTGCTATCTCTGAATGGGTTGAATGCAGAAATTGAACCAAGCTCTGATACCAGTTTGTTGGGGATAAACTTGTGTAAGCAACAAACAAGTAAAATAAACAGAGAAATTGAAAAGATAGAACACACAAATTTTACGTGGAAAAAATCCTCAAAAGAGGATTAAAAACCACGAGCAAAAGGAGATTTCACTAATATATAAAACGAGCACAAAGTTGGAGAGAATAAAAAAACCCGAAACCTCTAAAGAAAAACCCTTCAAACTCAAAATGCAGAATTCTTTCAATCTGTGTATTTTATATATTGTTATAAACCTAGAGTAACTAAAGCGTATTTATAGGCTAAAATTCGTAGCATTTATGACTAGAATATCCCTAAGTAAATCAGATTTTAAGTGGGAAACTAAATCAGAGTTTAGCTGAGAGAAGAAAATTGAGAAACTTGAGGAACATGTCGTCATGTCGTGTAATGGCATTTGGTCGTCGAAACGAAGAATGATTATGTCATCGAGATGGAAGTTTTCTTCTCGTCATGATGTTGGCTGCTCGTCGGGATGAGGAGTCTTCCCTCGTTGCGACGTCACTCACTATTTTGGTCGAAATGTAAGGCATACTTTCACATATTTTGTCATTTGTTTTAAACATTGTTTTTATAAATAAATTATGACAAAAATACTATAACATTTTTTATGAATGAGTATATTATTTTTATAATATATAGCGTGGACAAATAAATAAGTTATATCCATACATGGTCATAAATTTTTATAAATAAATATATTATAATTTTTATAATTTGTAAATTATTTTTATAATAAACTTTTTGAACATAACTGTAGACATCTTTTAATATTTAAATAATTTTTTTATAACTTTATAAGATACACATTATTTTTATAAAATATTTTTTAAGATTTCTAATATAATATTTTTTTCCATAACCATCTAAACACTCATAAATGTCATACTTATAATATAATTTTCTAACTTGTATAAAAATATTTTTTTAAATTGGGTTTATGTGTAATTACCCGTGTAATTACTCCAATTCTCACCATCTCCCTAAGAATTGGAAAGTGTAATTGAGGTGCTTCAATTACATCGAATTCAGTGAGAACCAACAATTATTATGGTTACCCAAACATGCCACCCTTGTGTAATTACAAGCAATTACACCCAAATTCAATTACTAGATAGCTTTTCAAATACTACCCTAATAGAATTGATTCCATGGTCCAGTTCCAAAAAACATTGTTGGCATGTTGATCAATAAAGCCTACCACTTGTTGCATTGTGAATGAAACACCCCAAACCCAGCCCACGAGCCTTGACCGGATCTGGTATGTTCCTCGATGTAAACCGGTTCAAAATTCTTTTGTTACTTAGGAAAAACTTGTGTGTTTTGTAAGAAAGATTGGTTTGGGTTGGGCTTGAATTGGAAACAAGTTTATTTTATTAAAAATCTTTTACTTTAGGTGACAAAACGTTTAGGGTTTGTTTTAAAATAAATTTACTTGAACTTTATGTGATAACAATTCGTACATAATAATTAAGAGTAAAATAAAGTACTTCAACTATGGCCTTATTACATCAAAATAATTCCCAAAATTTAAATTCAAAATACTTAAAATAAAATAGTCCGAATAAAAATGAATTTCTTGCTGAGCATGGCCATCCCTAAGCTTCTGCCGGCCCGGTCCATCACTGATCGTCACCTGGAAGAAAAAGTTCCCCAACGGGGTGAGTCAAACAGACTCAATGTGTAACCAACACTAAAATTTAATAACTCAGGCATACATTATCATATATGTTCATATAACAGATAGAAAAAGTGATGCAACCCGAACCCAAACCTATATACCATCCGCTACACATCACCCGTACCAACCTGCACACCGTGGGGACTACTAAGTCAACCCTCCATCCGCTACACACCATCGAAGGCAGTCGCTGCAGTCGACGTGCTCATCGCCCTTATAAGATTCGTGGCATAGCCACCATATACATATTTTGTGTCAAGAGACACCACATTCAGATTTCGTGGTCTTAGGTCACCACATTCAGATATCGTGGTCTTAGGTCACCACATTCACTTCCCCTTTTCATAATATCCCATATGCCCCCATATATCATACACATTATGCAATATCATGCCTTAATTCACATTCTTATCATATTCACAATCATGGCATAACAAGTCTTATCATACTCATAGTAGGAGTAGGAAAACGTACCTTAGTACTGTGTACCATAGCATGGTACTTAGCCATATATTCACATTCGTATAACATACATACATATTAAACATTGCCTTAAACTTATTAAGAAATACTGTGGGGTACACACCTGATTAACTTAGCAGTTCTCTTAAATCCCGAAAACCTTGATCTAATGCCTTAGATCTCAAGTCCCTACATTCGGCCAACCTTAATATGTTAGCATAAAGCCTATTCGGCTATAAATCCAAATCCCAGTAGGATTTGTACACTTAAAACCTACCTTGCTGCCGATTGACTTAAGAACCAAATCCCGAAACTTTGTTGTATTCCTTTTTGTATTTGGCCAAACATTAAATCACATCACAGGTTAGTTTCGGCTTTTTAAACAATTATGAAATAGATCTAGATATCAAAACAGGCCTATGGCCAATTGTACTTAGGCACTTACCTTGCGATTTCCAAATCCCGAAAGTGATTTCTTGACTATGGAGATGTCGGCAGCCCTATATACATATGTTAGATCCGATTTTCAATTGCTTAATGGACTTAACAAGTGGCCTTCGGCCGAACACTTATACCCTTACCTTGATGGGTCAAATCCCGAAATAGCCTTCCTTGTAGTCGACAGTTGCTAGATCCTGAACACTCTTTCAAAGTTTTGGCAACCATGAACATCAATGAGATTAGTCCTAGTTTTCGACAAGTCTAAAAGTGAAAGAATGGAAACCAAACTTTGTTCTTACCCTTACTTGAAGAAATCGACAACCCCCCTGTCTGGCACCACAGAGAATTCGGCTTTGGCTTAGATGGTGATCACTTGGTTTCGGCCTTTGGAGTTTAGCGAAAAGGAGAAGAAAGAATAGAGTGTAGAGGGATTCGGCTTCAACAAAGATGAAAAGATAGGGGTATGAGGCTTATAAAGAATCGGCTATGGTGATCCTTTAGGGAGAGGTAGATTTCGGCTCGACTAAAAGAAGAAAGAATTGAGGAATTTTGATTCTTTGGAGAGAAAAGAGAAAATGAAAGAAGGCTGAAATCTTGTTATGAATTTCGGCCACTACACCCTTCCCTATCATTAGGAAGAGTCCCCTATTCGACCACTACACCCTTCCCTATCACCATCCTCATTTTTCTCCTCTTTTCCCTACCTATCACCTCATTAGATTAATAAATTTAATCCAATATTAATCTCTTAAAATAATCTAAGATAAATCATTCTTTTATCTACTATTTAGCCGAAATTTTAAAAGAGCAAAACTCATCTTTTAAGTGCCTTGATGCCGTCCACTACTCCCCTCCTTTTGGCGTCAACAAGCAAAATAAAAACCTCAAAATTTTGCTACCCACGCGACTCGAACCTAGGCCCATTGCACATGCTTGTGGCGTCACTTGTTGGGCTTTTAAGTGGCGCCCTATAGCCACTTTACCAAGCCTATTTGTATGTCATTATTCCTCTATAAATTTTCTTAAGACCACCTTGCCTTAGTTTCCTCTTTTTAAACTTTAAAACTTAACATTTCCTAAGGCATTTCCTTACATTTCCAAGGTTCCAAAAATGTTCACTTTCCTCTTTTGAAACTTAACATTCCTAAAGCATTTCCTTACATTTTCAAGTTTCCAAAAATGTTTAATACATTCATAACACATAAGACATGCCATTTCGTATAATTAAATCAAAAATGCATAGGCCCATTTTCAAGATGTTACAGTTCTACCCCCCTTAAAAATAATTTGGTCCTCGAAATTACCTGGCTAAAATAAATGAGGGTATTGCTGTCGCATTGCCTCTTCTGGCTCCCACGAAGCTTCCTCCGATCCATGATTTCTCCATAATACTTTGACTAGAGGAACTGACTTCCTCCTTAACACTTTCACATCACGTGCTAGAATCTGAATCGGCTCTTCCTCGTAGGATAAGTCTGGTCTTAGCTCCACCTCCTCGACTGGTACCACATGAGATGGATCCGATCGATAGCGACGTAGCATGGACACATGGAATACGTCGTGCATCTGCTTCAACTCCGATGGCAACTCCAACTGATACGCCACTGGTCCAATTCTCTTCAACACTCGATAGGGCCCTATGAACCTTGGGCTTAACTTCCCTTTCCGACCAAATCTCATCACCTTCTTCCAAGGCGAAACCTTAAGGAATACTTGATCTCCCACAACAAATTCTATTTCCTTCTGTTTGAGATCCGCATACAACTTTTGTCTATCAGAAGCTTCCTTCAACCGTGCCCGGATTATCTCAACCTTCTCTTCAGATTCTGCCACTAACTCTGGACCCAAAACTCGACGTTCTCCTAACTCTGTCCAACACGTAGGTCTGCGACACTTCCGTCCATACAGTGCTTTATACGGTGCCATCCGAATACTGGCCTGATAGCTGTTGTTGTAAGCAAACTCTGCTAGAGGTAAATATTCCTCCCAACTTCCTCTAAAATCCATCACACAGCCCCTTAACATATCCTCTAAAACTTGGATTACCCGTTCAGACTGCCTGTCAGACTGTGGATGAAAAGCCGTAGAAAAATCCAACTTAATGCCTAAAGCCTGATGTAACGCTTTCCAGAACCGAGAAGTAAACCTTGGGTCCCTATCTGAGATAATCGACACCGGCACTCCATTCAACCTCACAATCTCAGCCACATACAGCTTCGCCAACTTCTGCAGAGAATAGTCAACTCTCACTGGAATAAAATGCGCGGACTTCGTCAACCTATCTACTATCACCCATACCGAGTCCTTCTTAGTAGGCGTAAGGGGAAACCCACTAACGAAGTCCATGGTAATTCTCTCCCACTTCCATTGGGGAATCATAATTGGCTGAAGCAATCCTGACGGAACTTGGTGTTCAGCCTTAACTTGCTGACACGTCAAACACTTACCAACAAATTCTGTAACTTCCTTCTTCAAACCAGGCCACCAAAAATGTTCCCTTACATCTCTGTACAGTTTACTTCCTCCAAGATGCATAGCATAAGGGCTACTATGCGATTCCTGAAGAATTCTTCACCTTAACTCCTGATCCTTAGGCATACAGACCTTACCCTTGACGCACAACATGCCCTCGTCGCTAATACCATAATCCTCCAACTCCTCATTCTGTACTTGCTGTAGCTTAGCACTTAACTCATCATCATCCAACTGACTTTCCTTCACTTCGTTCAACCACGTTGGCTTAACTCGCAGCTCTGCTAGCAGACTTCCATCGTCATACAAACTCAGATGTGCAAACATCGTCCTTAGATCCGACACAACCTTCCGACTTAGGGCATCAGCCACTACATTCGCCTTGCTCGGATGATATTCTATCGAACAATCGTAGTCCTTCAGTAATTCAACCCACCTTCGCTGTCTCAAGTTTAACTCCTTCTGAGTCAACAAATACTTAAGACTCTTGTGGTCTGTGTAGATTATCGACTTTCTTCCATAAAGGTAGTGCCTCCACACCTTCAAAGAAAAGACTACTGCCGCCAATTCCAAGTCATGGGTTGGGTAGTTAGCCTCATGCGGCCTTAACTGTCGAGACGCATAAGCGACTACTTTTCCATCCTGCATTAGAACACACCCTAATCCCCTATGCGAAGCGTCACAGTACACCACAAAATCCTTCCCTGCCTCCGGCTGAATCAACACTGGAGCTTCAGTCAAAACCCTCTTAAGCTTCTCAAAGCTCTCCTGTTGCTTATCCGTCCATACGAAGGGTACTTCCTTCCTTAGCAACTTTGTCAAAGGTGCGGCTATCGATGAAAATCCTTCCACGAATCTTCTGTAATAGCCTGCCAATCCTAAGAAACTGCGAATCTCAGCCACTGACCTAGGTGGTTTCCAATCCAACACCGCTTCAATCTTTCTAGGATCCACCCTTATTCCTTCAGCAGACACCACGTGCCCTAAAAATGCCACCTCCTTAAGCCAAAATTCACACTTGCTGAATTTGGCATAGAGCTTCTTCTCCCTTAGCACTTGTAACACAATCCGAAGATGCTCATCATGCTCCTCTTCAGACTTGGAGTACACCAGGATATCGTCGATAAACACCACGACGAACCTATCCAAGTAAGGTTGGAAAACCCGGTTCATCATATCCATGAACGCAGCTGGGGCGTTCGTCAGTCCAAACGGCATTACAACAAACTCATAGTGGTCGTATCTTGTCCTAAAGGCTGTCTTATAGATATCTGCCTCCTTCACCTTCAACTGATAATATCCTGACCTTAAGTCGATCTTTGAGAATACCGCGGCCCTCTTAAGCTGATCGAACAAGTCATCGATCCTTGGCAAAGGATACTTGTTCTTGATGGTCAGCTTATTCAACTGACGATAATCTATGCACATATGCATAGTTCCGTCCTTCTTCTTCACAAACAGGACCGGTGCTCCCCACGGAGACACACTGGGTCGGATGAACCCACGATCCAGCAATTCTTGGATTTGAGCCTTGAGCTCCACCAACTCCTTTAGTGCCATTCTGTATGGAGCGATTGACACAGGAGCTGTTCCCGGCAGCAAGTCAATTCCAAACTCCACCTCCCTATCTGGGGGTATTCCTGGTAATTCCTCCGGAAACACATCTTTAAAATCCCTTACCGTTCTAACTCCATTGACACCTTCTTCCTTTCCATCTAACACACTTACGAAGGCTAAGAATGCCTTGCACCCTTTATGAACCATCTTTTCAGCCTTTAGCGCCGAAACTACATTAGACAAGTAGTTTCTTCTTTCTCCTATCATAATGACCACCTCATCCTCCGGGGTCCTTAATTCCATTCGCTTAGCTGCACAGTCCAACACAGCCCGATGTTCCACTAGCCAGTCCATACCAAGGATGAGATCAAATTCTCCGAAGGGAAGTTCCATCAAGTCGGCAGAAAATACTACGCCTTGAATTTCTAGGGGTACACTCCGGAAGATCTTATTTACCACTACAGTTTGACCTAGTGGGCTTACTACAGTCATCTCCCTATCCGAAAGTTCAAAGGCTATATCTAGAGTTTCAACTACTCTACATGCAATATAAGAATGGGTCGAGCCCACATCAATCAAAGCAAAATAGGGCTTGCCAAAAATAAGGAACGTACCAGTTATGACGTCCGGCGCGTCTCCATCTTCCCTACGGCGAACTGCATATACTAAGCCCGGCTGTCTCGCCTCAGTATTATTATTAGCACCTCTGCATATACTTTACGTGATAACAATTCGTACATAATAATTAAGAGTAAAATAAAGTACTTCAACTATGGCCTTATTACATCAAAATAATTCCCAAAATTTAAATTCAAAATACTTAAAATAAAATAGTCCGAATAAAAATGAATTTCTTGCTGAGCATGGCCATCCCTAAGCTTCTGCCGGCCCGGTCCATCACTGATCGTCACCTGGAAGAAAAAGTTCCCCAACGGGGTGAGTCAAACAGACTCAATGTGTAACCAACACTAAAATTTAATAACTCAGGCATACATTATCATACATGTTCATATAACAGATAGAAAAAGTGATGCAACCCAAACCCAAACCTATATACCATCCGCTACACATAACCCGTACCAACCTGCACACCGTGGGGACTACTAAGCCAACCCTCCATCCGCTACACACCATCGAAGGCAGTCACTGCAGTCGACGTGCTCATCGCCCTTATAAGATTCGTGGCATAGCCACCATATACATATTTTGTGTCAAGAGACACCACATTCAGATTTCGTGGTCTTAGGTCACCACATTCAGATATCGTGGTCTTAGGTCACCACATTCACTTCCCCTTTTCATAATATCCCATATGCCCCCATATATCATACACATTATGCAATATCATGCCTTAATTCACATTCTTATCATATTCACATTCATGGCATAACAAGTCTTATCATACTCATAGTAGGAGTAGGAAAACGTACCTTAGTACTGTGTACCATAGCATGGTACTTAGCCATATATTCACATTCGTATAACATACATACATATTAAACATTGCCTTAAACTTATTAAGAAATAGTGTGGGGTACACACCTGATTAACTTAGCAGTTCTCTTAAATCCCGAAAACCTTGATCTAATGCCTTAGATCTCAAGTCCCTACATTCGGCCAACCTTAATATGTTAGCATAAAGCCTATTCGGCTATAAATCCAAATCCCAGTAGGATTTGTACACTTAAAACCTACCTTGCTGCCGATTGACTTAAGAACCAAATATCGAAACTTTGTTGTATTCCTTTTTGTATTCGGCCAAACATTAAATCACATCACAGGTTAGTTTCGGCTTTTTAAACAATTATGAAATAGATCTAGATATCAAAACAGGCCTATGGCCAATTGTACTTAGGCACTTACCTTGCGATTTCCAAATCCCGAAAGTGATTTCTTGACTATGGAGATGTCGACAGCCCTATATACATATGTTAGATCCGATTTTCAATTACTTAATGGACTTAACAAGTGGCCTTCGGCCGAACACTTATACCCTTACCTTGATGGGTCAAATCCCGAAATAGCCTTCCTTGTAGTCGACAGTTGCTAGATCCTGAACACTCCTTCAAAGTTTCGGCAACCATGAACATTAATGGGATTAGTCCTAGTTTTCGACAAGTCTAAAAGTGAAAGAATGGAAACTGAACTTTGTTCTTACCCTTACTTGAAGAAATCGACAACCCCCCTGTCTGGCACCACAGAGAATTCGGCTTTGGCTTAGATGGTGATCACTTGGTTTCGGCTTTTGGAGTTTAGCGAAAAGAAGAAGAAAGAATAGAGTGTAGAGGGATTCGGCTTCAACAAAGATGAAAAGAGAGGGGTATGAGGCTTAGAAAGAATCGGCTATGGTGATCCTTTAGGGAGAGGTAGATTTCGGCTAGACTAAAAGAAGAAAGAATTGAGGAATTTTGATTCTTTGGAGAGAAAAGAGAAAACGAAAGAAGGCTGAAATCTTGTTATGAATTTCGGCTACTCCCCTTTCTAATTTGGCCGAAAATCACCCTTAGGAAGAGTCCCCTATTCGGCCACTACACCCTTCCCTATCACCATCCTCATTTTTCTCCTCTTTTCCCTACTTATCACCTCATTAGATTAATAAAATTAATCCAATATTAATCTCTTAAAATAATCTAAGATAAATCATTCTTTTATCTACTATTTAGCCGAAATTTTAAAAGAGCAAAACTCATCTTTTAAGTGCCTTGATGCCGTCCACTACTCCCCTCCTTTTGGCGTCAACAAGCAAAATAAAAACCTCAAAATTTTGCTTCCCACGCGACTCGAACCTAGGCCCATTGCACATGCTTGTGGCGTCACTTGTTGGGCTTTTAAGTGGCGCCCTATAGCCACTTTACCAAGCCTATTTGTATGTTATCATTCCTCTATAAATTTTCTTAAGACCACCTTGCCTTAGTTTCCTCTTTTTAAACTTTAAAACTTAACATTTCCTAAGGCATTTCCTTACATTTCCAAGGTTCCAAAAATGTTCACTTTCCTCTTTTGAAACTTAACATTCCTAAAGAATTTCCTTACATTTCCAAGTTTCCAAAAATGTTCATAATACATTCATAACACATAAGACATGCCATTTCGTATAATTAAATCAGAAATGCATAGGCCCATTTTCAAGATATTATAGTGAACTCCTCCACCTATAACTATTTCTTATTTTGCATAAGGTTAAAATATGTCACAAGTCTTTTTACTCTCCAAGAATTCAATCCTTGTACTGTTATTTATGGGAATTTAGTCCCTCAACTTTTTCAGATTTCAAAATTTAGGTTCAATTGTTAATATTGTTGATATTGTTAAATCTTTTTTTTTGTTAGATACAGGTTAATTACAACATCACTTTTTTAATTACATGGCTATTAAGTAAGCTTTTTTCTTCAAAATGTCATAGAAAAAAATTTAATAAAATAAATTAACAGTATTAACAATTGGGATGAATTTTTGAAATATGAAAAGTAGAGGGGCTAAATTCTTGAAAATAAAAGTACAATAACTAAATTCTAAATTTTTAAAAAGTTTAATGGCTTATGGCATATTTTTGAAAAGTTGGCCTTTAGGAGTATGTTGGGTCTAGGCTTCCATGTTCTTCCTCCAACATCCGAAAATTGGACCATCATCCACAATATCTATAGTTTATCATTGTGTAATACCCCATAGTCGCCTGATCGTCTGGTCCGAGCTACAAGATGTCAAATTCGTTACCTGAGCAACTATAGCTAATTTCAATACAATTTAACCATTCCATCATGCTAACAAGTATAAAACACATTCATGATATGTTGTATAATCATTTCCAAGTCTAATATAAGCTTACAAAAGATCTTGTGCTAACTTGAGGTTGGTTAAGAACCTAATTGAAAAGTTTTCAAAACTCACGGGTTGACATCACGACACTATGGCTATCACCCTCATCAATCAATGAGTGTTGTTGTGACTTCAGAAAAATCAAGGATATGATGCCACTCTCTGTTAATTTAAGTCATGACATTGAGAACTCATTGTCACGATGTTACCCCCTATTTTGGCAAAATCACTTTGGAAAACATTCAATGTTTCCTACCAAAATCATTTTAACATATATAGGTTCACCCCAATTTCATCAAGTCATCATATTAGGCCAACTTATGCAAATAAAGCTTAAGAAACCTTTGAAATCAAGTGTTCAAATGGTATTAAACACATTATCAAAAACTAGGCATAAATTAGGCCATTTACCAACCTTAACATTCACTTTATGATGACCATTTATATAGAAAGAGACCCTATATACATGCCTCAATAATAGGTACCAAAATGAACATACTTTTTCCGTCTTGATGATAGTGTGATATTCGCACTAATCCAACTTTGAGAGTTATGAAGACTAGGGATCTATACGTAAGGAAAACAATGATAGGTAAGCATTTAATGCTTAGTAAGTTCAAATGGAATTTACAACATTTACCTTGACCATAGGTGAGCATGTTAACTACCAGAAGATTAGGCGTACATCTAGTAAAAACATGGCACATAATGTCACACTAAAGTGAGCATAGGAAAAATAGATATCCATTTGTATCAAACATTATATCATAACCCAAAACATTACCAAATTGTACCAATTCACATAAGTTCATCACAATTTCATATACTTTTATCAAACTACTAGTCTATGCCATTACCATTTTAGCCACATACCTTCATAGTTTATTAAATCTGGTTCATTTTCATTTTCCTATTTCAAGATTCAATTTTAACATTTCGCCTGATAGAACCTTAGTAACACGAAGTCAAACACGTGAGTGAACTACACCACACCAAAGCACTGGAGAATGAATACTCGATTATCCGCAAGAAATGTATATACATATACATACACCACACCACACAAACTCAAACACGTGCAATGCCCATAGGCATCAAATGTATATACATATACAAATACATCTCTCCACCACACCAAGGTCTCCAAAAGGACTGTAACATCCCAGAATCTGGGGTTAGAAGTTTTAAGGTTTGTGGTTAAGGTCTGTGAGTGGGTTGAATGTTTGGGTTTAGTTCTGCGTTTTAATGTTAGAATGGGCCTGCTGGTCTAGTGGTTAGTTGTGTGTTAGTGTATATCTGGGTCTCGTGTTCGAATCCCTGTGAGTGTTTTTTATATTTATTTTATTTATGTTGTTTTATTTTATTTTTAAAAAGGGAAGTTAACTTTAAAATAGAAAATAATTTTACATTCTTCATTTCTTTTTACTTTTTAATTTTCTTCCCCATCATTCCTTTTTTTGTTCTTTTCGATTCCAATATTTCTTTGTTCCTTGCTTCTTCTGTTTTACGCAATTTTTATTTTTTGTTCCGTCAAAGAAGATTGCTCTTGTGTGTTTCGTGTTATCAGATGTGAGTCAGAATAGTCTTGTGGAGGCAAAACGGTTAATCCTTCTTGTTGCAATTCAGATTTAAGGTGTGTTTCCAAAACTATTGATTTTAAGTTTTGAGTTATTGATGGATTGCATGGTATTCTGCATATTTCAGTACATTTCTGGATTTCCAAAGGATGGGGATCGTTTTGGTGTCAAAGACACGAATTTCAGGTTGTTTCGGTGTGGTTTCGTGACCACACGAGTGGCTGCACGGGCGTGTGCCGCACACGGGCTGTCCACATGGCCGTGTGCGATTGGGAATTTAAGGTTTTCAATGGTTTTTGGTTCCACACGGCCTACCCACGCAGGCGTGTGTCCCCTCCATATGGGTGTGGTGGCCTTCACATGGGCGTGCCAACCCCCCACACGGCTGGGGCACACGGCCATGTGGCCCTATTTTGCAGAATTTTTGTTTTGAGTCATAAACTGTCTGTTTTATGTTTCTGTGTAATCCAACCCTCGTTCAAACCTCGGTAAGTGTGTTTGGGACTCAATTTAGGTTGGTTCATGTATATATATGCGTTTATGGGCTTTAATTTTATTGCTCGTTTATGTGATGAATAAGTATAAGTTTATTATTGTTGTCGTAACCGAATATTAGAATGCAAGTGTAATCAAATCTGAATCTGTTCAACTGGATATGTTAATGTCTATTTTTGTATATTGTCAGCGGAATGTGTACATTGTTGCATAGCATGAAAATTTTGGGATCTGGTTATGAAGAGAAGGAACACAGACTTAGTAGTTTTAACTGCGATACTTTTGTACAGCGATTTACCGCACTATCCTATACTTATATCAGCTCAGTTGTATACGGTTACTCAAGTAGCATAGTTCCACGTTGTGGTGTGTTGAGTGGATGAACCTATTATGGTTCTATGCGGTTTGTATGGTGGACGGGCCTACCATAGCCCTTATGTGGTGTGCTGGATGGACAAAGTGGTGTTTGGTTGGTGGGGTGGGATTTAGTGATATTTTTTTCATTTTTCTAGTTACTAGTCAATAGATTTAGCATCATTCACATAACACAACACATCTCAATTCATTTACATTTCCTAGCCAAGTATGTTAATTTCCACCAAACTTTTAACATAATTTCAAGTATAGATAAAATGAAATTAAATACAAGCATACCCATCAAACAAGGAAGGGTAGTAAGTTTCATAAGAACTTACATTTCAAAACACAAAATCAGTATGTTTCTCACAACTTATTCCACAACTTTAGCTTTTCCTCTACAAGTTCCACTTTTATCAAATTCTTACTCTATACAAATATATATATATATATAAATATATATACATACCAAATCAATATCATATATTAACACATAATAGCCATTCAATGGCTCACCAACAATGATGTCATGAGATTCATGATCTTAATTAATCCCCTTTTTTAGTATACATATTTTTTATTTAATTCAATTTAGTCCATGAACTCGAAATAAGCATATTTTTCGATTCCTAGCTTTGGATCAAAATTCGATTTCACATTCTTTCATTAGGGACCCTGTACATTCTGTTCATAGCATAATTTCATGACAAATTTTCCATTTATTCAATTTAGTCCCTAATATTACAAAGCTAATAAACAAGTTTATTTAACTTTACAATTTAGTCATTATCATGATCTAAGTTTAATAACTACCAAATTCAAGCCTAATTCATAAATTTATCAAAAATGAAAACTTACTAAAAACTCAACAATTGAACAAATTGATAAATGGGCTAGCTAAATCAAGCTCTCGTGATCATAAATCTACAAAAATTACAAGAATAAGGCTTGGTTTTCTTACCAAAATGCATGGTTTTTCTTCTTCAATGGATGGTGAAATGAGAAAGACGATGATCATTTTCATCTTTTTCCACAATTTTTAATATTTATACTATATTTAAACTTAAAAAACCTAATTTAATTAACTTAATTAAGCTTTAATCATATTGATCTTATTATTAAATAATCTAAGTGGCAAACATCATCAATGTCCACTATCTCATGATGGGAAATGGTCTAATAACCATTTTGGCCCTTTGGTTAATTACAACCTAGATCCTCAAGTTTTTTCTTAATTAAACTCAATAGCGATTAGACTTTTACAATTTAGTCCCAAAGTTTTAATTAACTATCTTTTCGGTTAAATTACTTAATGAATCTTTACGATATTCTCATATTAACTCTGAAAATATTCTTATTTTATATTTACAGACTCAGTAAATGTTCATATAAATTTAATTTAATTAATATAATTCATAAAAAAAAAAAAAATACAAACTAGAAATTTTTAATATTATAATTAAATGCTAATAATTTAGTAACATATATTATAAATATATCTAATAGTATAATTAATATATTATTTATAAAAATATGATTTATTTCTTAATAACTTTATAAATATTATGTCAAAAAAATATTTGAAAATAAATAATTTAACATTTTATATTTAATAATAAAAACATTATTTAACAATAAATTTAATTTTCTAAATTTAAAAATAAATCTAAAAATCATATTTAAATTTATTTTATTATATATTTTTCTTTTGAATATAACTACCTCGATTCATTTAATACAAAGTGGGAAAAAATACAATCAAACAAAACATAACAGCAAAAGAACAACCTAACCAAAAATAAAAATAAAAATAAAGACTAATAAAGAAAAATAAATGCAATAATAAATAAAACATAATAAATAAAACCATTAACTTTCTACGGACCTTAATTGCCCCCAGTATTCACAATCCAGCTGATCTTGAAAACGGGAGCCTTTATGTAACATCCTGAATTTTTGGGCTATGCGTTTAATGGGTGGATATGTTTAATGTGTTAATTTAAGTGTTAGGGGTCCAAATTGGGCTCAGGCTTAGGCAGAGGCCTTGATTAAAATTATCTGTTTGGGCATTATAGGGTTTAAAAGGTAGTATCTATGTTTAAAATACCAAAGTGGGCTTGTGGCCCAATCTTAGGAGGTGACGCCACACAAGGGAGTAAGGGGCCCAAATTTAAGTTTCATGGAGCCCAATTCTCTTAATTTAAGTTAGCTAAATTTTGGGCATTAGGATTAGGTGGAATGGATGGCAACAAGGCTAAAATTTAGGGGTTTTAATGTTTAAAATATGTGGATAATAAGCAGATAAAGGCTATTATTTAGGAATTTATTTTATGTGGATAATAAGCAGATAAAGGCTAAAATTTAGGGATTTTAATGATTAAAATATGTGGATAATATGCTGATAAAGGAGGGAGGGTAGGTTAAGATAAAGGAGAAAAGATAGGATTTATCTGCAAGGTTAGGTAAGTGCCGAAATTTCTATAAATAGGGGGAATATTTCTTCAATTTCGGCATTTGGGTTTTTCTCTCATTCTTTTCTCTTCTTCTCTGAGTAAAAGCCGAAAACTCCTAAAGTTCCATCTTCCTCTTCATTCTCTGCAAAAGCCGAAATCTCTAAGCCAATTCCCTCATCTTCACTTTGATTCAAAAGCCGAAACTCTTTCCATTGTTTTTCTTCCTAGCCGAAATCTTCAAGTCTCTTCCTTGTTTTCTTTTCTTCTTCTCTTTTCCTGTCAGAAACCGAAACTCTTCACTCAAGTATTTTAAAAGCCAAAGACACATCAGCCTTCTCTTATTCATACTTTTTTCGGGATTTTCCTAAAAGCCAAAATCCCTAGATCTCATCTCCTGTGATTACCGAATTACTTCTGTGGTGCCTACTTGTGCCGAAATCTGAAGGGAACTTTAGTGGAGTCAATCGCATAGATCTCTGAGTTATAGATCGGTAGCACTCGAATCGTGTTACTTTCGAGATTTCAAGGTAAGAAGATCTATTAGTTTCAATGTGTAAATTCAGGATTTACTAACCCTTGGCCGAATATAGGAGAGGCCCTATTTTCACATCTTTCCGGCTTTTTTAGCAAAGTTGTAGATCGGTCTAGCAAGGGTATCGACATTAATCAGGTGTGTAACCTTTCTCACTATTAGACTGTTTGCTAATATATATTCATATGTATAAATCTGCTATACTCTGCTAAATGCCGAAATCCCGGCATAACAAGTGAAAACCCTTGAAGGGTAAAGGCTGATCAACAGGTTAGTGACTTCTGTCCTATTTCAGTGATTATTTCTATTAAAACGATATGCTTTGTATGACGATTTCATTGTATGCTTGGGGTTGGGAAATTGATGAAAAGGGGAAGTGATCTGTTCTGGTGGCTTTTGCCATTTCAGCCTGGTGACTCTGTCACAAACTCTGTTTCTGGTGGCTTTTTGCCATTTCAGCCTGGTGACTCTGTCACAACTCTGACGATGAGCAGCACGACTGCCATCAACGGCGTGTAGTGGTGCGGGTTGATTGTATAAATCCCCTATGGTGTGAACGGCTGGTACGGAAGGCGTGTAGCGGATGGAAACTTAGGATTTGGGTTGGGCTTGCATAATTTTTTTGTTATATATATATATTAAACTGTTATTCTGTTCTGTGGGGCTAAGGCCCAAATCTAATGGTTCATAAGGGTTGCACACTGAGTCTCGCGACTCAACCAATTTCTTAACATTTTCAGGTAGCACCTAATGCATCGGACCGGGCTGGAGAGGAGCGCAAGGTGGCCATGCAAAAGAACTCTTGGATTTAACAAGAAGACTCCAGTTTATTATTTTATATTTTTATTTAATGTGTTTTAAATTTTATTGTAATAAGGCCAAGGGCCACTACACTATTATTTATGTTTTGGTTTTATGTTGGGCTTTTATTACTGGGCTTTTAAGTTTTATGTTTTAAATTAAGTTAAGACATGTATGAAATTATAGTTTTTGTTTAAAATTCACCAAGGTAATTTATAACTTTATTTTTTATATGAATTAATGAATTACTAAGTTTTTGGTATAAATGTTTAAACCTAGTAGTTGTTTTCCAAAATGCGACATGTTTTGTAAAATCCCTTAAGTGACATACCAGATCCGGTTGTAGCGTTTGGGTCGGGTTTGGGGTGTTACACTTTAGGTTTCCCCTTCCATTTCCTCTTTGCTCTCTTAACCGTCGCGTCCTAGGAGGAGACCCTCTTAGTCATTGATCGATTTGTTTCACCAACCAATCGCTCTCCTTTCCTCTACCATTTTCCTTTCGCGAACACTGGCAAATCCCCTATCAGGTGACTCTACTCCCTCCGCTTTAAACCCTCTATTGCCAAGACATACGTCAGACCGTTCCTCTCTACTTCCCACATTCTCAACCTTACTTATTTAATCCGGAGCCTCTACCCATCGTCGATCAACTTTATCTTCTTCTTTTCACTGGAGTTCTATCTAGTTCTCCCTTTTTTTTTCTTTGGCTCTCTCTTTTTCTCAGGTATCTTCCTCTCCAAAGCTTTATCTCCACCTACTCTTTCAATTTTTTTTCTTTAGTTTGTCATAAAAGCCCACCACAACCTATAAATCCATACATGCAAATCTCCCTTCTGTTAATTTCCCACCGTCCATCACAATTTTTTTCTTCCGATTTGAGTTGTTTTCTTTTGTTTTCTAAATTTCATTATTGGGTTTGGAACATGTCAGAGTGGAGGAGACCTTGTGTTAATGCTATGAAAATAGCATTGTTGGATGAAATCGAAGTTGTGAAAGTATTGAATCGTAATGATTGGGTTTTAATTTTTGTTTCTTCTTTATTTTCCTTCCATAGATATAATTCATAAACTAAAATTATGGTTAATATGATGTTTTTCGTTTGGGGTCTTTTTGGGACAAAAATTTGTGGCTATTCGGTGAAAGGCTGGAATGGCTATTCTTTGGTTGTAGCATAGAATGGATATTCCGTGAGAGGCTGAAATGAGGTTGTAATACTACTAGGTCGTCTCACTCATTCAATTAAACCAAACTATGGAATAAGACTGTTGCGCTGAATAAGGTATGAATGGAATAGCCATTCATGCCAACCAAACTTGGTGTAAGAATCCACCAAACTTGTTAATTATGCTTAAGGTTAGTTTAATTAAGTTTAATTAAGATTAATTAAAAGTTAAACCAAGTATAAAAGAAAAAAAAGGCATTTTGCTCATCTTCTTCTTCTTCACCATAGCATAAAGGAAAATATTGTTTGGAAGCTTTCAAACTTTCAACCTTGATTTGGTATGTTCAATTAAGTCTCTTTTTTTTGTGATTTTTATGTTTTTGAGGTCATGGGAGCCTAATTTAGCTAGCCCATGTACCAATTTGTAAAACTGTTAAAAAATTTCACAGTTTACATTGATGATTTCTTGATGAAATTGGTGTTAAATTGATAGATTTTAAGCTTAGATGTGAAAAAGGACTACATTGTAAAGTGTAAATTGTTAGTTTTGTTCATAAAAACCAAAGTGTAAAAGTTTATTTTTTGTGCGAAATTTCTGTAATTTTAGATAGTATAGGGTTCTAAAAGGATGTTATTGATCTCAGTTTCAAAATTGAAGCTCAAAATTGAAATTTATGGCAATTTCTATTTTAAGGACTAAATTGAATAAAATGCAAAACTTTAAGGGCATTCAAAAAATTAAATTTAATTGGTACATGCATGTTAGGGACTTTTATAAAATGATTGGTATTAATAAATTGAATTGAATTATTATATAGATCGAGAATTAAACCAAATTGAGGATAGTCGGGGAAAGGTAAAATTGCTAATTAATCCTTAAAAACTTGTTTGTTTCTTGTTTTGTCAGTTAAATTCATATGAAACTTACTGTTTTGTTTCATGCTATGATTAAATTGTATTTATATTGCTTATTAGTTTGTATAAATGTGATTTGGTGATTTTTGGCATCAATTGGGCTAAATTGCAAAGTATGAAATCTATGGTATTTATGAATAGGTACAAGGTACCAAAATGGAAATAGGATGTTTATAAGATTGGTATGACATGTAAATCTTGTTACAGGGATTGAAATGATATCATTACAGTAATAATGCTCGTGTGAACTTAGTAAAATATTAGGATACGTATGGGACGCAATTAGGGTCAAATATGAAAACGATAAGGGATTTTCATGGTTGTATGAGATCCAACATTTTTTGTGGATTCTTGGCTTATATGTATCATTGGTTTAGCCTGGACTGGTAACCTTGATACGATATTAGCTTGTGTGAGCAAATTCAAAAATGTCAGCTTGTGTGAGCAACCCTGATCACTTTCAGCTTGTGTAAGCAATATAATCTCGTGTATTCGAGTTCGATTTACTAAGGTTCTTTCAGGTGAAAATGTAACTTAATGGAAATGGAATTATTAAAATGGATTGAACAT
Organism: Gossypium australe; assembly: GCA_005393395.2. Taxonomy (NCBI): domain Eukaryota; kingdom Viridiplantae; phylum Streptophyta; class Magnoliopsida; order Malvales; family Malvaceae; genus Gossypium; species Gossypium australe. The sequence continues at coordinate 106,320,558 of CM016617.1, forward strand.
AAATCGAGCTATATATGTTTTCTAATGGACTATTAATTGGTTGGTACATGTTACCAAATTGAATGGTTATATATGAATTTTGTTATAAGTTCTTGATATGTAAATTGACTACCCATTGGTTGTATATGATGATTTGAATATGATGCTACATAATATGTCAAAGGATGTCATGTCAAATGTAACACCCTGAAATTGGGCCTAGTAGAATTGGGCCTATTGGGCCTTGGGCATGGGAGCGTTTAAAATTTTTTAGAACAAAAGAACGGCACTAATGCAAGTTGGACCTATTAAGTGAGTGATTTTGGAAGGTTAGGGGGCTTCCATGAGATCTTGGGTTCAAACCTGGCTTGAGGAAAAATTTTGGTTTAGGTGAATAAAACCCTGGATGTAAGTGAGTAGGCTTTAAGAATATTGTTGGGGAAATCATGACGCAATGAAGCATGTGGCCTAATGGTTGTGGCATCATTAAGGTTGTAAGGGAGCTTGGGTTCAAGTCTTAGCCCTTGCAGAATTTTTAAATTTTTACTCTTAAAAGAATCTGGACACTGGCACATAGGCTTTATAAATATTTGTGCATGTTTTAAGTCACAAATGAGCTTGTGTCCTAGTGGTGGTGGTGTGACATGGCTATCGAGAGGACTTTGGTTCGATTCCCTTTGCACGCAAAGGTTGATTATTCTGCTAAGTTGGGACGGCAGGTGGTTATGATGGAATTAAACTCTACTACTGGTGAAATCCCACATTGGGAAGCTAACATGAGGTTAGGTGAGAAGCTGACTTTAAATAGAGCGAACCAGAAGGAGAGTAGGGATATCTTTCTTAGCTTATCCCTTTTGCTTTGTGGCATGTTCGTTCGGAGCGCAGATTAGCTTCAGATTCCTATCATGTGTGTATTTCGCACTACTCTAGCTATGGAGCGGCAAATGCCGAAAAGCTGATCATACGGTGATGGTAGCCACACGAGCGTACGAGCGCACGTGTGGGAGCTTCGACGCGATAGTTGAGGCCATCATGAGTGTTCTTGTGGGTTTAGGCTGTTTGGGCCGAAAGGGGCCATGTGGGGCCAATGGGCCCGTAGGCCCATATGAATAAATTGTATGATTGTGTAGTAGATATTGGACTGCTCTATGTGAATATCATATATGTGGCTAAATTTGAGCTAAATGGGCCACACGAGCGTGTGGGCCGAGAATGGGCCATAGGCCCATTCGCATCATTATCTTTGTTTAGAGTACTTGAGTCGCTCAAGGCGACTGTAGACCTTCTGAGGGGTTTACAAAATTACTAAAATACCCTTGATTTACAAAATTACTAAAATACCCTTGATTTGGAAAATTCCAAAAATACCCTCGGTCTGTAAAATTATCAAAATACCCCCGGTTTGTAAAATTACTGAAATACCCTCAGATTGCAAAATTAGTGAAATACCCCTAATTTGTGAAATTATCGAAATACCCTCTAATCGCAAAATTACCAAAATACCCCTGATTTGTGACATTACCAAAATACCTTCGTATTGCAAAATTATTGAAATACCCTTGATTCGTGAAATTACCGAAATACCTTCGGATTGTAAAATTATCTAAATACACCTGATTTGTGAAATTACCGAAATGACCTCGGAATGCAAAATTACTAAAATACCCTTAGTTTGCAAAATTATTAAAATACCCTCAGTTTGTAAAATTACTAAAATACCCCCGGTTTGCAAAATTACTAAAATACCCTTAGTTTACAAAATTACCGAAATACCCCTGTAGGGTAGGATTACCGAAATACTCTTATAGGGTAAAATGACTATTTTGCCCTTGTAGGTAAATGACTAACTTAAACTATGAGTTTGATTGACTCGACTGTGGGCGTGTGACCAATATGCTGTTAATATAGGTTGAAATGACTGTTACTGAGCATGGTCATTTTGCATACACGTGTAATGATTGAGCATGACATACACAATATATTTCATGGGGTTCGGACATTGATACGGAGGAAGTTCTGATAGGGTCACACGGGACGCAAGACAACTGTAGATTCAGTATTGATCTGTTAAAGTCGCACGGGTCGTATGAGACGATTGTGGACCGACGAGCGGCTTGAAGCCGCGTAATCTGATTATGGCTCTGTGCCAACCTAAATATGGCTCTGTGCCATCTTGATTATGGCTTTGTGCCAATCGTATTTACCCGTGGCTATGTGCCTAACATATATATCGACGACTCTGTGTCGATCATATTTACCCAAGGCTGTGTGCCGATTATATTACCGTCGCTGAGGGCTATGTGCCAAACATAATACAGTTACTGATGGCTTTGTGCCAATTATAATACTACTACTGAAGGCTTAGAGCCGTATATATATATGTACTAGCAGCTTTGCTGCGATTTCGGTTAGGGCCGCAACCGGTGCTAACATTGTAAGTGTAGGATGGCGTGGGTGATTTATTCCCCATAGGTAGTGCAGGGTTGGATGGGTTTGCATGCATCATGCATCATTCATACTGTGACTGTTACTATGATGGGCTAGGCCCAATTGATTCTGTTATGGGATGTGACCCAAATGATATTGTAGTGGGCTTTGGCCCACATATACTCTGATCTGTGTTGTACTATTACTGTTAAAAGGGCTTTGGCCCAGACTGTTTCTGGTTCTGTTTCTGTATACTGACTGTTACTCTAGTAAGAGGATTGCACACTGAGTTTTCGTAAACTCACCCTGTTTTTAACTGTGCAGGTAATCCCCATCCTTAGACGGAACGGTGTTGCGAGGGACTCAGATAAGGCCACACACTGCTTATGGATTCTGTTTTGATTATTTACATTCAAGTATTTTGATTCGCGTTGTAATAAGGATTCTTTAAGTTTTTGGATTTTAACTATGGGTCTTTCTTTACTTTGAATTATATCCGTTAGAAGTAAATCACAGTTTTACAAAATGCTAACTGTTTTTTAAAACAACACTGCGTTTTCGCAACATTTTTGAAATGGTTTCGTGACTTATCTTTTTCGTAATTCAATTACTTTCAAAATCAGCTTCCGCAACTGAAAAGATGTTTTGGGATTAAAATTAATAATTTTTCAATGTACCACGTTTTAAAAATAAACCAACGTTACTGGGTTTTTACTTAAGCCTTTAAACAAGAAGGGTTTTCAATGAAAACATGGTTTTCGAAAAACACTTTAATGCAACACACCAGATTCGGGCCTAACTTCTAGGACGGGTTTGGGGTGTTACATTAAATACCGATGTGTTTTTAAATGTTAGTTTGTTGAAATTTCAAGGTAAGTTAAGTAAATTTCATACGGTCTTACTAAGCATTCAATATGCCTACTCTATTGCCCCCATTTTCCCTTGTAGATTGCCATCTTGCGGAATGTGTCAATTGGATTGTCGAGAAGCTCACAATATCCCGTTATTGATTTGGCAGTTTTTCAATAGTTAAAAAGTTCGATTTTGTGGCATGTATATATATAGGTTTTGGTACAATTTGAATGTACACGTAAAGCTCATATCGATGCCAACGTCCCAGACGTGGTCTTACACGAAATTTCGAATCAATGCCAACATCCCTGACGTGGTCTTAGATGATATAACGTAACAGACACCTATGTCATGACATAGCTAACCCTCTCTATTCCTAGGTTCATACGGGGCTTCTCGGAGATTAACACTATGTCGATCTTATCTCGGAATTCATGAACACAACATCTCATAACCATTCGTCGTTATCAATACTCATATGAACATACATAAATCAACACAAATACGTTTATTTGTATAATGACTTACCTCGGATTCGGATATTCGTTCGGACTCGTTTATTCAACTACCTTCGCTTTCCCGCGATCTAAGTCTATTTTCTTCAATTCTTGATCTATACATATCCAAATTTAACTCTTTCAATTACCAACACATTCAATTCAATCCAAAAACGCACATTTAGGGCTATTTACAACTTAGCCCACACATTTGCACATTTTATCAATTTAGTCCATTTTTCTCAAAACATCAAATATACAAAATCACCATATAACCATGCTTACCCGAATGCCCATGTATCTCATACAAGTCCAAACATTTTATCAAATTCACAATTTAGTCCCTCAAATTGCTATTTTCACAATTTAGCCCTAATTAGCTAAATCCATCAAAAATTCAAGAACAAAACATGTTCATTTAACACATATCTTTCATTAAACACCTAAACTCATCACAAAGATCACCATTTCATCAATGGTACATTTCATAAACATCATCAATTCTTCAAATTACAACATGGGCTTGATAGTAAACTAAGCAACAATCTCAAAAACATAAAAATAATCAAAATCCAAAGTCAAAACATACCTTAATTTGAGCTTAGATATAACCGAAACCCAGCTTGAATATTTTTTTTTCTTTTTCTTCAACATTCGGCACTCACATAAGATGATAACATTCATCTTTTCATTTATTTGTTTTATTACAAACATATTAATATACATTTTAGCATACTACCCCTTTTAATAAACATTTAATAACAAATATACATTAAAGGCATATTTGTCCAACTAACGTCCACTATCTTAAAAGTGGTATAATTGCCTCATAAGGCCTCCACCTTTAAAAGCCACAACAAATAGATGCTTTAACAAATATCATGCAAATTTTTCATTTAATGCAATTCAATCCTTTTGTCAAACTAAATACACAGACGAACAAGTTAACTTATGAAATTTTAACACATGCTTAATCACATATCAACGACACAGAAAATAATATTAAAATATTATACAGACTCAGATTTGTGGTCCCGAAACCACTGTTCTGACTAGGGTCTATACCGGACTGTTACAATTCTCCCCCTTTAGGATTTTCATCCCCGAAAATCTTACCGTTAAACAGATTCGAATATTGCTGTTTCATCGAATTTTCAGGCTCCCACGTAGTCTCTTCTAATCTGTGTCAATGCCATAGTACTTTTACTAGTGGAATTTTATTGTTTCTCAAATCTTTCACTTCACGAGCTAATATACAGATCGGTTTTTCCTCATATGTCATATCAGATCATATTTCAATTTCAGACGGAGTAATTACATGTGACGGATCGGAACGATATCTACGGAGCGTCGAAACATGAAATACATTGTGAATCTTTTCTAGCTCAAATGGCAATAATAATTTGTATGCAACAGGTCCAACACGCTCGATGATTTCATACGATCCGATGAACCTCAGGCTCAATTTGCCTTTTTGACCAAATCGGAGTACTTTCTTCCATGGAGACACCTTCAAAAACACTTTGTCACCAATTTCAAATTCAATCTCTTTTCATTTCAAGTCTGCATAAGACTTCTGATGATCAGACGCTGCTTTCAGACTATCTCAGATGACTTTCACTTTCTGTTCTGTATCTTTTATTAAATCGACCCCGTGTATCTTATTTTCACTGAGCTTGGTCCCATACAGAGGTGTTTGACATTTACGTCCGTACAGAACTTCATATGGTGCCATTTTAATACTCGACTGAAAACTATTGTTATAAGCAAATTCAATCAATGGCAGATATTGTTCCCACGTACCGTTAAACTCAAGAATGTAGAGTCTCAACATGTCCTCGAGGATTTGAATGATCCGCTCTGATTGACCATCTGTTTGCGGATGAAAAGCGGTCCTAAAATGCAATTTCGTGCCTAAAGCTTCTTGTAATTTCTTCCAGAATCGTGATGTAAACCTCGGATCTCTATCTGACACAATGGATAATGGCACCCCGTGCAGTCTCACAATCTCAGAAATATAAAGCTCAGCTAATCTATCAAGTGAGTAATCAGCTCGTACTAGAATAAAATGGGTGGGTTTCGTCATTCGATCAACAACAACCCAAATTGCGCTTTTCTTTCTCAGAGTCAGAGGCAATCCAGAAACAAAATCCATCGTTACTCTATCCCATTTCCACTAGAGAATCAGAATCAGTTGTAGCAACCCTGATGGAACCTGATGTTCAGCTTTAACTTGCTGACAGACTAAACACTTCGAAACAAAGTCAGAAATGTCTCTTTTCATGCCAGACCACCAATAATGTTGTTTCAAATCATGATACATTTTAGTACTCCCCGGATGAATAGATAAGCGACTATTATGAGCTCCACTCAAAATTAACTAAATCAACTCTTAGTTTCTTGGAATACAAATTCAATCTCGGAATCTCAAACAATCATTATTATCAACTCGAAATTTAGAATCAGAGTTCAAATCACACTGAGTTCGTTTTGCTAACATTTCATTATCCACTTTCTCAATCACATATCTGTTGTAAAAACAACGGTTTTTCTTTCAATTCAGCAATAACTGAACTATCATCAGACAGATCTAAATGAGTACTCATAGCACGTAATGCAAACAGTGATTTCTGACTCAAAGTATCTGCTACAACATTTGCTTTCCCCGGATGATAATCTATCATAAGTTCATAGTCTTTCAACAATTCTAACCATCTTCTCTGTCGCAGATTCAAATCTTTCTGATTCATCAGATATTTCAGACTTTTATGATCCGAAAATACGTGACATTTCTCACCGAACAGATAATGATGCCAAATCTTTAATGCGAAAACAATCGCAGCTAGCTCAAGGTCGTGTGTCGGATAATTCTTTTCATGCGGCTTTAGTTTTCTCGAGGCATAAGCTATGACCTTGCCTTCTTGCATTAGAACACACCCTAGACCATTTAACGAAGCATCACTGTAAATTACAAACTCTTTGCCTGACTCTGGCTTTACCAAAACTAGAGCTTCAATCAAAAGGGCTTTCATCTGATCAAAACTTTTCTGACATCTATCAGATCATTCAAACTTAACATCTTTCTAAAGCAATTTGGTTAATGGTGTAGCTATCGTCGAGAATCCTTTTACAAACCGACGATAATAACTAGCGAGTCCCAAAAAACTACGAACTTCGGACACATTTTTCGGAGGTTTCCAATCTAGAATAACAGAAATCATGCTTGGATCAACTCGTATTCCAGCGGCCGATACAATATGCCCCAGAAAGATGACTTCACGAAACCAAAATTCACATTTGCTGAATTTCGCATACAATTGCTTTTCTCGCAAAGTTTGCAACACAATCCTTAGATGCTTGGCATGCTCCGTCTCATCCCGTGAATAAATCAAAATGTCGTCAATGAATACAACAACAAATCGAGTACGGTCTGAAAATTTTGTTCATCAGATCCATAAAAACAGCAGGAGCATTCGTTAGTTCGAAAAGCATCACTAAGAACTCATAATGTCCGTACCTCGTTCTTAAAGCAGTTTTTGGAATGTCTGAATCTTTTGCTCGCAACTGGTAATATTCCGATCTCATATCTATCTTTAATAACACGGTGGCTCCTTTTAGTTGATCAAACAAATCGTCAATCCTGGGCAACGAATATTTGTTATTTATTGTCACTTTATTCAACTGACGATAATCAATGCACATTCTCATAGTGCCATCTTTCTTTTTCACGAACAGAACGGGAGCACCCCAAGGTGAGAAATTCGGTCTAGTGAACCCTCTATCAGTCAATTCTTGCAACTGTGATTTTAACTCTTTCCATTCTGTTGGTGCCATTCTATACGGAGCTATTGAAATAGGTGTTGTACCAGGCAACAGATCAATACCAAATTCAACTTCACGTATCGGAGGTAATCCCAGCAATTCTTTAGGGAATACATCAGAAAACTCACAAACAACTAGCACTGATTCAACTTTCTTTTCAGATACTTTCGAATCAATTACATAAGCAAAATATGCCTCATATCCCTTTTTCATATATCTTTGAGCTTTCAATACAGATATCACAATAGGCAATCCATTCAAATCATTAGACTCAACTCTGACTATTTCATCATTCGGACATATCAAATCAATAGTCTTTCTTTTACAATTCACAACAGCATCGTGCAATGTCAACCAATTCATACCCAGAATGATATCAAAATCATCAAATGGTAATAGCATCAGATCAGCAGGAAAACAGTTATCTCAAAACATTAACAGACAGTTCTTGCATACTTTGTCAACCAGGACACTTTTACCTAAAGGGTTCGATACTTTTATAACAAACTCAGTAGACTCTACAGGTAAAGTCTTACTGGTTACTAAGTTCATGCATATATACGAATGAGTGAAACCAGGGTCTATCAATGCAATCACAGAAGTATCATAAAGCGTAAATGTACCCATTATAACATCTGGAGATGAAGCTTTCTCACGAGCTCGGATAGCATACGCTCTGGCAGGTGCTCTAGCTTCGGATCTCGTGACATTATCTCTCATAGTTCTTTGACCACCATTGACATTTCTTACATTTCGGGAAAGTCTACCTCTTCCTGAAGCATTATCAAATCTCAGATTATCGGCAGTCTCTGGTTCAACAGACTCTAGACAATCACGGATGAAATGATCTAATGACCCACATTTAAAACAAGCTCGATCATTTAATCTACAACATCTCGGATGTCTTTTCCCATAATATTTACAATCAGGTTTCTCGGATCAAACATTTCCAACACTTGCTATTGAAGTTGCCGGAGCTTTGGAGCTCATTTGTGATCTAGCTCGATCTCTATTTGAATGTCCCACACTAAACTTTGAACGGCTATGCTCATCTCAGAATTTCTTCGAAGCAGACTGAAATGATCTACTCTGAAATCTCTTTCTCACATCTCTTGCTTCAGACTCAGCTTTCCTTTTATCTTTCCCGAGTGCCTTAGCTTTGCATGCTCGGTCAACGAGTACAACAAACTCTTTTATTTCCAAAATCCCCATAAGTAAACGGATATCTTCGTTAAGACCATCTTCTAATATTTTGCACATTATTGCCTTGGTGGATACACATCCACGAGCATATTGACTCAGTCTCACGAACTCTTGCTCGTATTCAGTGACAGACATACGGCCCTATTTCAAATCCAGAAATTCCTTTCGTTTTTGATTGATGAATCTCTCACTGATGTATTTCTTTCGGAATTCAAGCTGAAAGAAATACCAAGTGACTCGTTCCTTTGGAACCACAGAAATCAAAGTCTTCCACCAATGGTAAGCTGCATCTCGGAGTAGTGAAACAACACATTTAATACTTTCTTCCAGAGTTAAAGACATCTCATCAAATACCCTGATAGTGTTTTCTAACCAAAACTCGGCTTTCTCGGCATCATCTTCACTAGTAGCCCTGAACTCTTTAGCCCCATACTTGCGGATTTTGTCAACTAGAGGCTTGCTTAACAAATTCGGATATATAACCGGAGGCACAACTGAAGTTTGAAGGGGATTAACTATGGGCGGAGGTTGTGAAACAGCCGGATTATTTCTAACAAATTGAGTGAACCATTCACTCATCATCTGGAAGAAAGCTTGTTTAGCTTCTCCCTCTTGACCGCTCGTAGCCGGTCTTGAATCAGATGGCGCTGTCCCTTGAGCGGGAGCAGGAGCATTGCTTTCTACATCGTCAGCTACGGCTCTTTCAGGATCCATTACTATACGTAAAATATATTTTACACGTCAGGATTCATCACACTATCACAGTTCAAATATATGAAAGGTATAGCTAGACTCTGACATGCTACGTTAGTCCGAGAATCGACTGAATCTTAGCTCTGATACCAATCAAATGTAACACCCCTAACTCGAGTCCGACGCCGGATTAGGGTTAAAGACGTTACCGAATAGATCGAAAACTTTTATAAACATTTCATACAATCATTCACCAAACATAAATCAAGTATCCCTTAAATTGGTCATTGAGACCAAAGTCATGCTTTAGAGTAGGGTCGGGACTAGGCCGAACACATACAGAAATTCTCAGAAATTTAAAACCTTTCTAAGTTATGCAGGACACATGACCGTGTGGGCAGGCTGTGTGTCTTCCACGGTCACTAGACACACGCATGTGTCTTGGCCGTGCGAAATCAGGGCATGTCTACTGACTTTTACACACGGCCATTAGACACGCCAGTGTACCATGGCCGTGTGATCTTAGGCTATATATTGACTTAATCACACGGCTACCAGGCACGTACGTGTGCCAAGGCCATGCTCCCTTAACTAGATATTGTCAATTTCCCACGGCCATTAGGCACGCCCGTGTGCCATAACCGTGTAGGCAAAACAGGCCATTGTCAAGGCCATAATGCCACCCACAATAGGGTCATACCTACAAGCAAATTACCAAACCATTTCATGCATATTTTGCAACCAAAACATATCAAAGTAATCATCAAATCTTCACCTACAATTGCAACTTCAACCATGCCAAATTGTACAACTAAACACATATGCAATTAAGTATAATTCATCTACCTTTACCTTTCATATATCCACTTCTTTGATCAATCAAAGAAATTCATAATGCATTCATATGCTTACCATATCTTTAACCATTTTATAAGCTATCTAGCCATACCAAAACAAGCATCATTTTCATATATATGCCCAAGCATATTACCAATACTTATCTAGCCACATCTCATGGCTATTATACACATTTCAAACATAACCAAAATGACTAGCCTATACATGCCATAACTAGCTATATACATATTTCAAAAGTATCAAAACAAGTTGAGTAGTGTGATGATGATCCTCGACGGTCCCTGATCCTTCAGTAGCTTTGACGATCTATAAAACAAAACAAACACACACAGAGTAAGCTTTCAAAAGCTTAGTAAGCCATATACAAATAAACTTAACATAAAATGCTCATAACCGTACTGATGCAATAACAATAATGGTTCTCATAACATATATATCTCACATAGAGTTTGGCTCATTTACTTAGCCATAACTTATCACATTATTCAACTCAAATACCACATATACACAAAGCTCATTTAGGCATAATTTCACATATCGTCTCATCTTTTCATTACACATATTCATTTTAGATAATTACCTTTCATACACACCTTGTGTACATATCAAACATACCTGAAACGGATATACAATCACATAATCGTTCTTAGCTCGGATTTTCCTGTTGAACCAATTGGAATCTATAGGATACTCAGAGTGCTCGGAAATAATCATACAATGCCAACGTCCCAGACATGGTCGTACATGTAATCAGATTTCGATGCCACTGTCCCAGACAGGGTCTTACACGAATCAATACGATGCCGATGTCCCAGATGTGGTCTTACACGTAAAGCTCATATCGATGCCAACGTCCCAGATGTGGTCTTACACAAAATTTTGAATAAATGCCAACGTCCCTGACGTGGTCTTACATGATATAACGTAACAGACACCTATGTCATGACATAGCTAATCCTATCTATTCCTAGGTTCATACGGGGCTTCTCGGAGATTAACACTATGTCGATCTTATCTCGGAATTCATGAACACAACATCTCATAACCATTTGTCGTTATCAATAGTCATATGAGCATACATAAATCAACACAAATATGTTTATTTATATAATGACTTACCTCGGATTCGGATATTCGTTCGGACTCGTTTATTCAACTACCTTCGCTTTCCCGCGATCTAAGTCCGTTTTCTTCAATTCTTGATCTATACATATCCAAATTTAACTCTTTCAATTACCAACACATTCAATTCAATTCAATCCAAAAACACACATTTAGCGCTACTTGCAACTTAGCCCACACATTTGCACATTTTATCCATTTAGTCCATTTTTCTCAAAATATCAAATATACGAAATCACCATATAACGATGCTTACCCGAATGCCCATGTATCTCATACAAGTCCAAACATTTTATCAAATTCACAATTTAGTCCCTCAAATTGCTACTTTCACAATTTAGCCCTAATTAGCTAAATCCATCAAAAATTTAAGAACAAAACATGTTCATTTAACACATATCTTTCATTAAACACCTAAACTCATCACAAAGATCACCATTTCATCAATGGTACATTTCATAAACATCATAATTCTTCAAATTACAACATGGGCATGATAGTAAACTAAGCAACAATCTCAAAAACATAAAAATAATCAAAATCCAAAGTCAAAACATACCTTAATTTGAGCTTAGATATAACAGAAACCTAGCTTGAATATTTTCTTTCTTTTCCTTCAACATTCGGCACTCACATAAGATGATAACATTCATTTTTCATTTATTTGTTTTATTACAAACATATTAATATACATTTTACCATACTACCCCTTTTAATAAACATTTAATAACAAATATACATTAAGGGCATATTTGTCCAACTAACATCCACTATCTTAAAAGTGGTCTAATTGCCTCATAAGGCCTCCACCTTTAAAAGCCACAACAAATAGGTGCTTTAACAAATATCATGCAAATTTTTCATTTAATGCAATTCAATCCTTTTGTCAAATTAAATGCACAGACGGACAAATTAACTTATGAAATTTTAACACATGCTTAATCACATATCAACGACACAGAAAATAATATTAAAATATTATACAGACTCGGATTTGTGGTCTCAAAACCACTGTTCCGACTAGGGTCTATATCGGACTGTTACAATTCTCCCCCTTTAGGGATTTTCGTCCCCGAAAATCTTACCGTTAAATAGATTCGGATATTGTTGTTTCATCAAATCTTCAGGCTCCCACGTAGTCTTTTCTAATCTGTGTCGATGCCATAGTACTTTTACTAGTGGAATTTTCTTGTTTCTTAATTCTTTCACTTCACGAGCTAAGATACGGATCGATTTTTCCTCATATGTCATATCAGATCAAATTTCAATTTCAGACAGAGTAATTACATGTGACGGATCGAAACGGTATCTATGGAGCATCGAAACATGAATTGATGCAAGTCAGACTCGGCCATGGGCTAGACACACGGGCGTGTGACTGGCCGTGTGGTGCAAGTTAGTGTCGACCACGGGTGAGGCACACGGGCGTGTCTCAGGCCGTGTGGACAAGTCAGTATGTATGCCCTATTTTGCCACGGCTTGGACGCACGGGCGTGTCCGAGGCCGTGTGAGGCACACGGCCTACCCACACGGGCGTGTGACCTCTGCAGTTTTGAAAAATCTTTAAAATTTTGAAAATATCCGTATGTGTTCGGTTTACTCCCTACCCATTTCTAACACGTGTCTGAGGACTTGAAGACCTCGTTAAGGGACTATATGATTATGTTGTGATATGTTTTAATGATGATTAACTTTGTGTTGTAAAATGATATGAAATGTTCGAAAATGATTAGTAATGCCTCTTAACCCTAGTCCGACGACAATTACGGGTTAGGGGTGTTACAGCTTTGGTATGTGTTTGGGATATTTTTTGTACAGGTAAATTAGCCAAATGAGCACAAAATGTTAAGTTTGTGTGGAAGCTTTTAAATAGGTACCAAATGGCTTAAAATTTACCAAAAACAGAGTCCACGTTTGGACAAGCCATCTTTTTTCTAATAGTCCATTTTTAGTCAAATCGGAACAGTGGTTTTGGGACCACAAATCCGAAGTAAAAATATTTATTTTTTTACTAAATTAAGTTCTATAGCATGATAATATGTTTGTGTGAAATTTTCTTTAAGAAATTTTACTATTTAAGTGTTCAATTCGATAAAAAGGACTAAATTGCGTAAAGTACATGTAACACCCCTAACCCGTATCCGTCGTCGAACTAAAGTTAAGAGGTATTACCGGACATATTGAATCCTATGTCATGACATACGTATCCTAAATATTTCCTAAGGTTCGTACGGGACTTTTTGGACGTCGTCATATTATCGGAACTTTCCCGGATTTCACATATTTAGCTCAAATAGCCATATATCACAATTCATTCACATATAAGCAATAAAAATTCAATTCAAACACATTTATTTGTATATCGACTTACATCGTACGGGAAAGAACGGAAACAAACGGCTATTCAACTACTTTCGATTTCCCCTGATCTAATTTTGTTTTCTTTAGTTCTTGATCTATACACATTCAAATTTAACTCTTTTATTCACCAAATCATTCAATTCAATCCATTTACACATATTTAGGGAATTTTACAAATTAGCCCTCATATTTTCACATTTTAACACTTTAGTTCTCATTTCACAAAATTACAAGATACACATAATTTCATTAAACTCTAGTATAGCCAAATTTTACTAAGGTTCATAATAGCCCATTTCTTTCATTTGTTTTACATTTTAACCACTCAATTTACAAAATTCACAATTTAATCCCAAATAGGCATTTTTACTAAAAACCACTTAATTAAACATGAAAATCTATTAACACATATTTATTTTTCATCATCAAACACAAAAATCATCAAGCTTTCAACAATGGCAAAACACAAAATCATCATCGAATCCAAAAAACCAAGGTATGGGCTAGCTAAAACACGAAGCAGCGATCTCAAAGACATAAAAATTATTATTCATGCAAGTGCTGAAAGTTCAAGCTCCATTTTTCTTCTTCTTCTTTGATATATTCAGCCATGAATGATTGAAAATGATGATAATAATTCAATTGTTTTTATTTTACTAACATAAATTGCCATTAAGAAAACATTAAAATTTCATATAATGGATGACCATTTAAGTCAAAATCCACTAACTTTGGTCTAATCACATAATAAGGACCTTTCATTTAAGAAGCTATGTCAATTCAGCACTTCATCAAGTAGAACACAACTTTTACATTTTTTGCGATTAAAATTTTTTATCAAATGGGCACACAAACGATAAAATTTTCATAAGAAACTTTCACACATATAAATTCACATACTATAAGCACGGAAAATAATATTAAAATATTTTTCTGACTCAAATTTGTGGTCCCGAAACCATTATTTCAACTACGGTATAAACTAGGCTGTTACAACTCTCCCCTCTTGTCCCCAAAAATCTTACCATTGAACAGATTCGAATATTTCTCTCTCATAGCATCTTCGGGTTCCCACGTAGCTTCTTCGACCCCGTGTCGATGCCATAATACTTTTACTGATGGAATTTTCTTATTTCTTAATTCTTTAACCTCGCAAGTTAAGATACGGATCAGTTCTTCTTCATAAGCCATATCAGACTGAATCTCTATCTCAGACGGAGAAATCACATGCGAGGGATCAGATTTGTATCGTCGAAGCATCGATACATGAATCACATTATGGATATTTTCTAACTCAGATGGTAGTAATAGTCTATAAGCAACCGGCCCAATATGCTTGATAATCTCATACGGCCCAATGAATCTCGGACACTATTTGCATTTTCTGCCGAATCAGAGTACTTTCTTCCACGGAGACACTTTCAAAAATACTTTATCACCAATCTCAAATTCAATATCTATTCATTTCAAATCTGCGTATGATTTTTGTCGATCAGACGCTGTTGTCAGACTATTTCGTATCACTTTTACTTTCTGTTCAGTCTCTTTAACCAAATCAACCCCGTGAATTTTATTTTCACTAAGTTTAGACCAGTACAGAGGTGTTCGGTATTTCCTACCATACAAGGCTTCGTACGATGCCATTTTAATGCTCGATTGAAAACTATTATAATACGCGAATTCAATCAATGGTCCGTTTGGATTGACCATCCGTTTGCAGATGAAAAGCAGTACTGAAATGTAATTCCGTACCTAAAGCCTCTTGCAGTTTCTTCCAAAACCGCAAGGTAAACCTCGGATCTCTGTTCGACACAATAGACAGTGGCACCCCGTGTAATCTCACAATATTGGAAATATATAACTCAGCTAACTTATCAAGTGAGTAATCAGATCGTACCGGAATAAAATGGGCTGATTTCGTCAATCTTTCAACTACAACCTAGATCGCATCTTTCTTTCTCGGAGTTAAGGGCAAACTCGAAACAAAATCCATCGTCACTCTATCCCATTTCCACTCAGGAATCATAATCGATTGTCACAAACCGGATGGTACCTAATGTTCAGCTTTAACTTGCTGATAGATCAAACATTTCAAAACAAAATTTGAGATATCTATTTTCATTCCAGGCCACTAGTAAAATTGTTTCAAATCATTATACATCTTTATACTTCCCGGATGAACCGATAACCGGCTGTTATGAGCTTCTTTCGAAATCAACTGAATCAACTCAAAATTTCTCGAAACACAAATCTGATCTTGGAATCTAGACAATCATCATCATCAATTTGAAATTTTGAATCAGAGTTCAAATCACACTGAGCTCATTTCGCTAGCATTTCATTGTCAACTTTTTCGGCATCGCAAATCAGCTGTAAGAACAACGGCCTCACTTTCAATTTGGCTAAGACTGAACCATCATTAGACAGAACTAAATGAGCATTCATCACAAGTAAGGCAAACAACGATTTCTGACTCAAAGCATCAGCAACAACATTTGCTTTTCCCAGATGATAATCAATCACAAGCTCGTAGTCTATTAACAGTTCTAACCATCTTCTCTGTCGTAGATTCAAGTCTTTCTGAGTCATCAAATATTTCAGACTTTTATGATCTGAAAACACCTGACATTTCTCACCGAAAAGATACTAGCGCCAAATTTTTAGAGCAAACACGATCGCAGCTAACTCAAGGTCGTGCGTCGGATAATTCTTTTCATGCGATTTCAATTGTCTCGAGGCATAAGCTATAACTTTGCCTTCCTGCATCAAGACGCAACCCATACCGTTTAATGAAGCATCACTAAAAATCACGAACTCTTTACCCGATTCTGGCTGTACCAAAACTGAAGCTTCAGTCAAAAGGATTTTCAACTGATCAAAGCTTTTCTGACACTTTTCAAACCATTCGAATTTCACATCTTTCTGAAGCAATCTCATCAACAGAGTTGCAATCATCGAAAAGCCTTTTATGAACCATCGGTAATAACCAGTAAGTCCCAGAAAACTACGAACTTCAGACACATTTTTCAGAGGCTTTCACTCTAAAATAGTTGAAATCTTGCTCGGGTCAACTCGTTTACCGGATGCTGACACAATATGCCCCAAAAAAGCCAACTTCGCGCAACCAGAACTCATATTTACTAAACTTTGCATACAATTGCTTATCACGCAGAGTTTGCAGCACAATTCTCAAATGTTTGGCATGCTCAATTTCATCACGCAAATAAATCAAAATGTCATCAATGAAATACAACAACAAATCAATCTAAATATGGTCTGAAAATTCCGTTCATCAAGTCCATAAAGACAGCAGGAGCATTTGTTAGTCTGAAAGGCATAACTAAAAATTCATAATGCTCGTACCTCGTTCTAAAAGCAGTTTTCGAAATGTCTGAATCTTTTACTCGCAATTGATAGTATCCGATTTCATATCTATCTTTGAAAACACAGTAGCTCCTTTCAGCTGATTGAACAAATCATCAATTTTGGGCAGAGGATATTTGTTCTTAATAGTCGCTTTGTTTAACTAACAGTAACCAATGTACATTCTCATCGTGCCATCTTTCCTTTTCACAAATAGAACGAGAGCGCCCCAAGAAGAAAAGCTCGGTCGTGCGAAACCTCTGTCTGTCAATTCTTGCAACTGAGACTTTAATTCTTTCAATTTTTTCGGAGCCATTCTATACGGAGCTATTGAGATAGGGATTGTCCCCGGCACTAACTCAATGCCAAACTCAACTTCTCATATCGGAGGTAATCCGAGTAATTCTTGAAGAAATATGTCAGGCAACTCACAAATAACTGGCACAGGTTCAACTTTCTTTTCTGTCATTTTCGTATCAATCACATACGCAAGATAAGCTTCACATCCCTTTTTCACATAATTCAAAGCTTTCATCGAAGATATTATGACCGGTAACCCATTTAAATCACTGGACTCAATCCATATTTTTTCATCATTTTGACATCTCAAATCAATAATCTTCCATTTGCAATTCACAACAGCATCATGCAATGTTATCCATACCCAGAATTATATCAAACTCATCAAAGGGTAATAACATTAGATCAACTGGGAAACAGATATCTCGAAACATCAACAGACAGTTCTTGCACACTTTGTCAACCAGAACACACTTGCCTAAGGGGTTCGATACTCTAATTACAAATTCAGTAGACTTTATAGGCAAAATCTTATTGGATACTAAGTTCATGCATATATATATGAATGAGTAGACCCTAGATCTATCAATACTATCACAGAAGTATCATAAAGAATAAAAGTACTGGTAATGACGTTTGGAGACGAAGCTTCTTCGTGAGAGCGAATAGCATAAGCTCTGGCAGGTGCTCTCGCCTCAGATCTCATAGCTGTATCTTTCGTAGCTCTCTGGCTACCACTCACATTTCCCATGTTTTTGGGAGGTCTACCCCTAGCTGAAGCGTTATTTGACTTCGGATTCTATACAATCTCTTGCTTAACAGACTCGAGACAGTCTCGGATAAAGTGATCTAAAGATCCACATTTGAAACAAGCTCGATCATTTAATCGACAATTGCCCAGATGTCTTTTACCACAATGTCTACACTCGGGTCACTCAGATCTGACATTTCCAACACTTGCAATCGAAGTAGCTGGAGCTCGGAAGCTCGAATGTGATCTTGCATGATCTCTACTCGAAAGTTTCGCATTAGCCTTTGAACGGCTATAATCATCTCGGAATTTCTTTGATGCCGACTGATATGACTTACTCGTTGTTCGTTTTTGCACCTCCCTAGCTGTCTTCGAACCTTTTACACATTATTGCCTTAGTCGAGACATATTCTCGTACATACTGGCTCAGTCTTACAAATTCTCGCTCGTCTTCTGTAACAGACATACGGTCCTGTTTCAATTCAAGAAACTCTTTGCGTTTCTGATCTATAAATCTCTCACTGATGTATTTCTTTAAAAATTCAGTCTGGAAGAAATCCCAGGTAATTCGTTCTCTTGAAACAACAAACGATAGAGTTTTCCACCATTGGTAAGTTGTATCTCTCAACAAATAAATGGCAAATTTAACACATTCATCAGGGGTACATGACAACTCATCAAATACCCGAATGTATTCTCAAGCCAGAACTCGGCTCTCTCAGCATCATCATCAGTAGTAACAGAAAATTCTTCAGCCCTATATTTTCTAATCTTATCAACCGGAGGTTTATTCAGACGAATCGGATCTATAACTTGGAGAGCTACGGGAACTTGTGGGGGCAGAGGTTGAGGAACAGCCGGATTTGCTCTAACATACTGAGTGAACCACTCATTCACCATTTGGAAGAAGGCTTGTTTAGCCTCTCATTCCTGGCCGCTAGTAATCAGTCTAAAATCAGAAGGCGTTGTCCCTTGAGCGGGAGTAGGCACATTACTTTCAACATCGTCAGCTACGGCTCGTTCAGGATCCATTTATTATACGGAAAACACATTTTATCTGTCAGGATCCATCACACTATCACAGTTCATATATATGGCATGTATAGCTAGACTCTCACACGCTACGTTAGTCCTAAAATCGACTAAACCGTAGCTCTGATACTAACAAATTGTAACCCCCTAACCCGTATCCATCGTCAGACTAAGGTTAAGAGCCATTACTGAACATATCGAATCCTATGTCATGACATACGTATCCTAACTATTTCCTAAGGTTCATACGAGACTTTTCGGACGTTGTCATATTATTGGAACTTTCTCGGATTTCACATATTCAGCTCAAATAGCCATATATCACAATTCATTCACATATAAGCAATAATAATTCAATTCAAACACATTTATTTGTATATCGGCTTACCTCGTACGGGAAAGAACGGAAACAAACGGCTATTCAACTACTTTCGATTTCCCCCGATCTAATTCTGTTTTCTTTGGTTCTTGATTTATACATATTCAAATTTAACTCTTTTATTCACCAAATCATTCAATTCAATCCATTTACACATATTTAGGGCATTTTACAAATTAGCCCTCATAGTTTCACATTTTAACATTTTTGTCCTCATTTCACAAAATCACAAGATACACATAATTACATTAAACTCTAGTATAGTCAAATTTTGCTAAGGTTCATAGCAGCCCATTTCTTTCATTTATTTCACATTTTGACCACTCAATTTACAAAAATTCACAATTTAATCCGAAATAGGCATTTTTACTAAAAATCACTTAATTAAACATGAAAATCTATTAATACATATTTATTTTTCATCATCAAACACAAAAATTATCAAGCTTACAATAATGGCAAAACAAAAAATCATCATCAAATCTGAAAATCAAGGTATGGGCTAGCTAAAACACGAAGCAACGATCTCAAAGACATAAAAATTATCAAAAATTGAGCTAAAATTCACTTACTACTTATTCATGCAAGTGCCAAAAGTTCAAGCTCCTTTTTTCTTCTTCTTCTTTGATATATTCAGCCATGAATGATTGAAAATGATGATAATAATTCAATTGTTTTTATTTTACTAACATAAATTATAAAATTACAAATATGCCATTAATGAAAACATTAAAATTTCATATAATAGATGACCATTTAAGTCAAAATCCACTAACTATGGTCTAATCACATAATAGCGACCTTTCATTTAAGAATTCATGTCAATTCGGCACTTCATCAAGTAGAACACAACTTTTACATTTTCTGCGATTAAATCCTTTTATCAAATCGACACACAGACGATAAAATTTTCATACGAAATTTTCACACATATCAATTCACATATTATAAGCACGGAAAATAATATTAAAATATTTTTTTGACTCAGATTTGTGGTCCCGAAACTACTATTCCGACTAGGGTATAAATCGGGTTGTTACAGTGCAAAAGTACTATTCTATTAGTTAAAAATACTAAATGACTATTAAATTAAATAGTGTAGGTCCTTATGTTGTAATTAGACCAATTGAAATATAAGTGGACAATTATGGACATGCATTAAGTGATTTTTATATTATATAACTAAGGTTATATTAGTAAAATGGTTAATAAATGATAAATTAATTAAAACGAAGCCAACTATCATCTTTCTTTCTTCATTATTCAACCGAAATAGGCCTAAGGAAGCCATTAACAAAGCTTCAAACATTCAGCCATGGAGTTTTGAATGCTTGGTACGATTTTTGACCCGGTTTTTAATGATTTCTATGTTTTTTAGATCGTTGCAACTAGGTTTAGCTAGCCCAATGACTATTTTGAAAAAATGTTAAAGACTTAGGATGTTGCCATTGATGAATAAGCATGTATTTTAATGATTAATGATAGATTATGAATGTTTGATGATAGTTATACAAGTTTTGTTAAGTGATTTTTAGTGAAAATGCAAATTAGGGATTAAATTGTGAAATGTGGAAACTTTTTGGGTAAATTGTGAAATAAATAAAAAATATGGGCTGATATGTGTACTAGGAAAATTCGGCTAGCATGGGTTGGTATCAAATTGCATTAATTTGTGTTTTTATGAAATAAGGACTAATTTGTAAAAGTTGTGAAATACTTAGGGCAAAAGTGTAAATGTACTTTAATGAGCGTTTTGGATTAAATTGAATAGAAACATTATTAAATAAGCTAAATTTGATTACATATAGATCAAGAAAAGCGAAATTCAGATCTAGATCGGGGGAAAAACAAAGTACTCGACTAATCCACCTATTTCATCGTTTTTGTGAACCGAGGTAAGTTCGTATGATTAATAAGCTTAATGTTATATGTGTTTATATGTTTTAAATATTATAATTGTGATATTACAACACTGCGGAATCTATCGACAAAGCATTGACATAGTGAGAATCCCGGTTGAACCTTAGGAATAGATAGGATACTAGTGACATGTCATTAGGAGTTATTGTGATTATGTGATCCGGGTGCTGGTCCTGTACGTCCTACCCGTGGCTGAGTATACCGGCATGTGTTACGATTACTTGACAGCTTGTGTGAGCAGCACCGTGTAGCTACGTCTTGACTAACAACTTGTGTGAGCAGGCCCGTTGATAGCTCGAGAGTGAGCATATATGTGATATGAGATTGAGATAGCATTGGCTATGTATGTGGCACTTTGGTGCGAGATTCTTGAGTATCCGATATCCCGAATGGTTCAATGGTAAAAGATGATGGTACAAGGATGTAAGTAATGATACAGATTATTTCAGGTACTCGTAAAAAGTTTGGCAAGTAAGTGATAATTGATAAGTTCATATGAAAAGTAAGTGAAAGTTGATGAATTTATACATGATACATAGAATTATGGAAATGTGCAAATTGTTGAGTTGAATGTATTACTTAAATTTACTTATGTTCTTTAAATTGTAAATGAGTTGGCAAATTATACTTATTAACCATATGAACTTACTAAGCTTTAAAGCTTACTCTGTTTATTTTTCCGTGTTTTATAGTGATTTCAAAGCTAGCTCGAATTCGGGAATCGTCGGAGACTTCATCACACTATCAAGCTATCGTTTTGGTACTTTTGAGTCTATGTTTTTGGAATATATGGCATGTATAGGAACTTTGGTCATTTTGGGTATATATGTTGATGATGAATTTAGCCATTAGATATGGCTTGTAAATGTTTAAAGTTTGGTCTTGTATATAGCCATGAATGTTGGCTTAAATTGTTGGTTTGGTTGTGTATATTTGTATGTGTGTATGGTTTATGTTGTGAGTTCTATTAATGGTTATATAATGCTTGTCGATTATAGGTGTGGTGGATGTCAAATGTTTGATATATGAGAAGATATATGCTTATGAGTTTGAGCATAATGATGCATGTTTGAAATTGTTTAATTAGTTGAAATGTATATGTGAATTTGGTATAAATGGATTGGCCTATTTGTTGAATTGTGTATATTGTGGATAATGGAATTGAGTTGGAATGATTTAGGCTTGATTTAGTAGGTTTGTATGCCTATTTTTATGCTATGAATTGTGCAATTTGGTTTGGTGTAGGTTTGTGCAATTTGGGTGGCAAAATAGCTTGGTAAATAGCCTATTTTTGTCCACACGGGCGTGTGTCTCAGTCGAGTGTGACACGCGGTTATGTTACACGGCTGTGTGCCCCTTGGTGTTGAAATAGAAACCAAGTCAGTATGCCCCACACGAGCGTGTGACTTGGCCGTGTGGCATAAGTCAGTATACCCTACAGGTTTGGCACGGCCTAGCACACGGCCTGGTACACGGGCGTGTATGGACATTTTTAGGGCACACGGGTTGGCCATACGGGCGTGTGTGTTGGCCGTGTGACCAAAGTCAGAGAGTTACACGGGTTCGGACATGAGCTGGGACACGGCCATGTGCTTCCATTTCAAGTGTCCGCACTGCCTGTGACACGGTCGTGTCTTTGGCCGTGTGAGACACACAGTCGGGCCACACGGGCGTGTGTCCCCTGTTTTTGGCAAAAAAATTTCTAAGTATTCTTAAAGTTTTCAAAGTTATCAGTTTAGTCCCGAACCACCCCGAATGTATGTTTTAGGCCTCGTAGGCTCGTATAAGGGACGATATGAATGTTGTTGATTGATGATTATAAGAAATTTAAAAATGTACGTGAAATATATGTGTAATTGTATTATATGTTCGGTAATGCTCTGTAACCCTATTCCGGCACTGAATACTGGTGAGAGGTGTTACATTCCTCGTCGCAACATCAGTAGACAGTGAGTCACATCACGACGTAGTGTAGCCTGAGGTTACAATGTGACAAACTGTTTGGCGACATCACGACATCGACTCTGAAATTTCAAAACTTTATAATTTGGTTATATTTCAAGCTCAAGTCAACAAAAGATCTTTCTTAAGCTCGATTAAGGCTCAGATTTGATTGCTTAACATAATGTAAATGTACTTAACATACGATTGAATGTTTGAAATATTTATTTACAGTGTATTTGACGATAGTTGTTCCAGCAACGAATGTGACATTCCTATAGCTCGGATCCAATGATCAGGTTGAGTAAGAGGTGTTACACTCCTGAGGTGTTGAACTTCTATAAGACTTTGGTTGGAACTACAAGTGAATATGGCATTGATTTTGTTAATTTCTTTTTTGGCATTGATTTTGTTAATTTCTTTTTTCTTTTAAGAATTTATCTTGAAATTTTGATAAAATTATGAGGAACCATTTATGATATTATTCAACTTTAGTTGAGCGTATCCTCCAAAGACTGGCTTGTTTCTATGCTTTGGACTTAAAAATGGAATAATATCATAAATGGTCCCTCATAATTTTATCAAAATTTCAAGATAAATTATTGAAATGAAGAAATTAATAAAATCAATGCCATATTTACTTGTAGTTCTCACAAAGTTTTGGCTTGAGACCGGGTAATATTGTATTGAAAACAGAAGAAAAAAACAATTGAAAATAACTAAAATTTGTTATCATAAAAGTTTGATAAAATATGGGGACTATTCATGGTATTTTTTTCATTCTTGAGTTGAGCAGACCAAAAAATATATATGAAATCCGACTTCAACTATTTTGCAAATTATTGTTTTTCCGCCTATTTTGTTAAATATTTTTCTTATTTCATATAAAAAAAATGCCTACTTTACAATTTACGAAATGTGAAAAGACAAAAGGAAAAAGTACAAGTTCATTACTTTATTTTTCTTAATCTTTGCCAGAATTAAAAGTTATGGAATTACAAAGGGAATTTGCTGGGCTAAAACGGGAAAGAAAATCAAGATATGAAGAGTGGTATCTTTGGCATGATAAAAGCTGATTTGACTTCTCAAAACATATTGTAAAATTGAGGGAGATTCTCCTAATTTGTCAATATTTATTTACAGTATGTTGTTTAATATTATATTATTTTTTAATTCAATATATTGATGTGATCTTAATGGGGTGTGTGAGGGGATGAAGGGGCGGGGGGGGGGGTTGAGACTTATTGCTTCCTCATCAAAGGTTGTGATTGAAGCAAAGCCATGATGAGAAACAGTTTCAATGGTCCTGATTGAGGATTGCACATAGCAGCCATGTGGGCAGCAACAAACTATGAATATTTTTATTTCTAATTTAATACTAAAGCCAAAGCAGTACAAGGAAAGCCTGCAAATTTTGTATGGGGATCGGTGGGGAGTGGTATCTGAGCTGACCTGACCCTGTCTGAGCCATCATCATCTTTAATCCCCCCCCCCCCCCACCCCAACATGGTTCCATGAAAGGGAAACATCCCTACACCTTTCCTTCCTTTTACCTTTTGAGCCACCATCTCTCCCTCTACCTAATGATCCCACTGTTTATATTTACAGATATGTCTTCTCAAAGCCTAAACCTACATCCCAATTTCAAACTTGAGATTGGGTGATTGCATGAAGTAGATTCCTAAAATTTAGTTCAGTATTTGAAAGAAACGAGAATTTGACTTAAATAGAATAGTGGGCTTCATATTAGACAAGATGAAGATATTGAGCCCAATGTTTTATAGATACAAGTGAACCTCCACTTTGGTTGGCCTAAAACAAATAAATGATCCCAGTGTTTGAGGCCTGCACTACGCTCATGCAAATCACATATTTGCCTGTCGTGGGGACCTAAACATTGGGCATTTTTGTGCTTACTCAAGTAATAAAACATTAGCAGCTATAAAAATTCAAATTCTAGGTGTGCAATTATTAGAGAATGGAATATAATATATATGTTAGATGCATCTGCCTACCTACACCCAAATTCCTCTTATTCCAATATTGGATATCTACTAGTATTAATGACATTATAATATGATAAATTAATTTAATAGTTTTATAAAACTATAATTGTAATATTTTAAAATATAAATAAATACAACAAAAAATTTGATGCTTAATTTCAATAAAAATAAATATAATACTTCTCTATTTTAATTTTTAATATTTCAAATGCGAATATTATAATATTTTATTAATTATTTGAGTTTAGCATTAGTATTATTGCCAGTGTAAGGGATGTGAGTTTCAACGCACTCATGTGTCATTTTTATAATTACATTAACCATAAAAAATTATATAAATTACTAATTAATTAAAAATTATTTTATAAATATAATTTTCATTTAAATAGCTAATTAAAAATATATTTTTTTATATAAAATATATATAAAAAATATTTGGTATACTTTCATTGGAGTTTTTGGACTCCACAAATAGGATTAGGAAGTTGACAAGTGTCCTATAAAATATAATAAAATATTAATAAAAAAAACATGTCAATTTTTAAGACTGCTTGTGGAATAAAAAAAAATACACTGCCAATGGAGTTTTTTAGAATCCACAAGCACGGAGTTGACAAGTGTTCTATAATGGTATAGTAAAATATTAAAAAAATAGATATTTAAGTAGGGTTAGGGGGTTGATAAGTGTTCTATAGGGATATGATAAACTATTGAAAAATAGATATTTAAAAAGCAGAGACAAATGTCTTTTTTTTTTTTAATGCTGCTTATGAAATGAAAAAATATATTGCAAATACTCACCCATATTGGGAAAATATTTGATACACTGTCAGTGGAATTTTTAGACTCCAAAAGTAGAATTAAGGATTGACAAATGTCTTATATGGGTATGATAAACTATTGAAAAATAGATATTTAAATAGGGTTAGAGGGTTGACAAGTGTCCTATAAAGGTATAATAGAATATTTATAAAAAGTAGATATTTAAGCAATGTTAGGGGTTTGACAAGTGTCCTATAAGGATATGATAAACTATTGAAAATAGATATTTAAAAAAAATAGATACAAATGTCATTTTTTTAATGTTGCTTGTGAAATGAAAAAATATACTGCCAATGTACCAAATACCCAACCATATAGGAAAAATATTTGGTACACTGCCAGTGAAATTTTTAGACTCCACAAACAGGGTTAAGGGTTGACAAGTGTCTCATATGGGTATAGTAAAATATTAATATACATATTTAAATATATATATGTCAATTTTTTAAGACTGCTTGTGGAATAAAAAAAGTATAGTGCTAGTTGAGTTTTTAGACTCTACAAGCAAGGTTAAGGGATTAACAAGTGTCCTATAGGTGTATAGTAAAATATTAAAAAAAAGACACATGTCAATTTTTTAATACTTCTTGTGGAATAAAAAAAGTACACTACCAATTTACCAAATACTCACCCATATAAAGGAAAGTATTCGGTATAATGTCAATGGAGGTTTTAGACTTCATAAGTAAGAATAGGGTGTTAACAAGTGCCTTATAGTAGTAAAATATTAAAAAAAATAGATATAAAAAAAAGACACATGCAAACTTTTTAAGACTGCTTATGAAATAAAAAAAAAAAATGTACACTGTCAGTGTATCAAATACTCACTCATATAGGGAAAATATTTGATACACGGACAAAAGAGTTTTTAGACTCCACAAACAAGATTAGAAGATTGACAAGAGTCCTATAAGGTAAATATTAAAATATATATATTATTAAAAAAAGAGAAAGACATGTCAATTTTTTAAAGTTGCTTTTGAAATAAAAAAATAGATATTAAAATAAAAGACGTAGCTCAAGCTTATTTTGAATCCTTTAAAAGAGGGACCGAGCAACATCATTTACTAACATTTTAGATTCATCAATGCTAAATTTTTAATGATTTTTGTTAAAAATAAATGGTGTTTTTGTTGTTGTTGTTGTTAAATATACACAATATATCACAAAGTGATTAAAGCAATATACCAAAGAAGATGCCTTAAAATGGAAAATTGTAGTTTAATCTCTTTAAAATAATAAAATTGTAAATTAATCTATAGTAAAATTATACTTGTAAAATTATACTTTGACCCCTTAAATAAGAAAAATTCTATTTAATTTCTTCAAAAATAATGGAATTATAAATTAATACATGATAAAATTACATTTAAATCTCTTAAAATTTTATAATTCAATTTGGACCCTAAAGAAATTCTAACTTCACCTTGAAGATATATAAAAATTATAAAAAAATTCAAAGTATAATTGTTGAAGAAGCAAATGTGAAAGAGACAATTACAATATGCATCAAAGTTATTTTATTATTGATGAACACTGAAATTGATAAAACAAAGCATAAATGCCTATATTTATAGGCTTACAAAGAAACTACATTAACACAAAAATAGCTACAACTTATTCAATTAAACTGAAAATATGGAACTAACAAAGATTCTACCGGGATACTTGGTCAACTAAACAACCTACTACTTTGAATTAATTCTCAACACTCTCCCTTAATTCAAAGTTGCAGACACCAAGTAGACTTCTAAAATAGTTGAACTTCTCTTTTGATAAAGCCTTTGTTAACACATCTGCTAGCTGCTCTTGGGTGTTGCAATACTCCAAAGATATCTCCTCTTTTGCTACCAAATCATGAATGAAATGATAATGAATATTGATGTGCTTTGTTCTCTATGAAATGTTGGATTCTTTGTCATGGAGATAGTTGATTTGTTGTCACAAATATTTCTGTTGCACATTTCTACTCTTGTTGAAGATCGACTAACACTCTCCTTAGCCAAATAGCTTGACAAGCTGCTGCAATTGCTGCTACATACTCAACCTCTGAGGTTGACAATGCTGTTGTAGCTTGCTTCTTAGAACTCCAAGTGATCACCCCTGAACCTAGAGTGAAAACATTTGCTTATACACTTCTTCTATCATCTAAAGAACTTGCCTAATTACTATCTGTGAGCCCACACAATTTGAAATTTGGAGTTTTTAAGTACCAAATGCCATACTCCAAAGTTCCAGCAATGTACCGCAAGACCCATTTTACTGCTCCATAATGAACCTTTGAAGATTGCTGCATAAACCTAGAAATAACACCAATAGGAAATGCAATATCGGGACTAGTGTGAGTCAAATAAATTAAACCTCCAACCAAGCTTCTGAACCTCCTTGCATCTACCATTTCTTCTCCATCTTCTAGCTGCAATTTCTCATTGATATTCATGGGTGTAGCTGCAGGCTTGCAATTAAGCATGCCAAAATTACTGAAAAGATCCTTGGCATACTTTCTTTGTGAGATAAAAATTCCATCTTCAGCTTGATGAACTTCAAGACTAAGGAAATAATGCAATAAACCCATATCCAACATCTCGAATTCATTCATCATTTGAGACTTAAACTCATCAATAAGAAAGTTAGAGGAACTAGTATAAATGATATCATCAACGTAAAGACAAACAATGATGAAATCATTTTTACCTTCCTTTTTTCACATACAAGGTGGGCTCATTCTCACTTCTTATGTACCCTTTCTTCTACAGATACCCATCGATCTTGTTGTACCATGCTCGAGGGGCCTACTTCAATCCATACAACACCTTTTCAACTTGTACACATTTGTTTCTTTGCCCTTTTTCTATAAAACCTTCTAGTTGTGCTACATAAACCTCCTCTTGTAGATCTCCATTGAGGAATGTTGATTTGACATCAAACTTATAAACATGTCATTGCAATTGTGCAACCAATGCTAGAACAAGCCTTACCATTTCGAACCGAGCTACCGAAAAGAAAGTTTCTTCAAAATCAACACCATATTGTTGTGCATAACCTTTCACCACAAGACGAGCTTTATGCTTTTGGATGCTTCCATCTACACCAAATTTTTTCTTGAACACCCACTTCAAACCAATTGCATTTTTGTCTTCCGGCAAGTCGACTAATGATCGCGTGTCATAGTCTTAAAATTTATAAAAAAGAATGATCGAATCTAGAAACTAACTATGACAATGATTTTTTAGGCAAGCACACCTGTCGAACAGTAGTATAGTTAAGGCAAAACCAGAATGTCGAACCCAAAGGAACCAAAAGTACTAATACTAACTCTCTTTTTATTATTTAGCCTAAGAATTGAAGTGCTCTTTATTTAATCTAAAATTAACTAACTACTAAACTAAAGATGCAAAGACAAAGAGAAAGAATGTAACATCCTAAATTTATGGGCTTATGCATTTAGTGTAGGGATATGTTTAATTTGTTAATTTAAGTAATAGGGGTCCAAATTGGGCTCAGAATTAGGCAAAGGCCTTGGTTAAATTATCTGATTGGGCATTATAGAGTTAAAAAGTGGTAATTGTGTTTAAAATACCAACATGGGCTTGTGGCCCAACAAAAGGTGGCACTGCAAGGGAATTAGAAGGTAGCGCCATTAACAATTAAAGGGGCCCAAGTTTTGGCCGCAAGGAGCCCATGTCTTTGGGCCATTTTCGGCACTTAAAATGGAGTAAGGAGTGACGCCACACACAAGGAGTTAAGGGCCCAAAATTTAAGTTTTATGGAGCCCAAATCTTTTAATTTAAGTGAGTTAAATTTCGGCATTAGGGTTAGATGAAGTGGACGGCTACAAGGCTCAAAAATAGAAGGATATTTATGGATTTTATAATTGATAATATAAAAGATAAAAAGAAGAAAAGATAGGAGCTATCAAAGAAGGTGATGGCCGAAAATCCACCACTTAGAGGAGTAAAGAATTCAGCTACTTCATGGTAAAGGGGTGCCAAATTTTCCCTTTTATTTAGACTGATTTTTAATTATCAAGAAGGGCGTTTTCGGTTTTAAGCAGTAGGTACCGAAACTTCTATAAATAGGAGGGGATATCTCATTGATTCTGGCATTTAAACCCTAATTTCCTCTTCATTCTTTGTGCCGAATTCCTTAGCCTCTCCCTTTCCAATTTCTTTTCTTCAATTTCTTCAAAAGCCGAAACCTCTTCTCCATTCTTTTTCCACTTGAGCCGATTTCTCTAAAAAGCCGAAATCTCCATAGTTTTTCTTTATTCATCCTATTTGAGAATTAGTTCTATTCTTCCGGCATTTAAATCTTTTCTCTGGCATTGTCGAATCTCCTCTCCAGTGCTAGCCGAAATCCTGTGCTAAGGTAAGTGTCGACTTTTATTAGATCTCATGTTCTATTTCGGTTCTTGAAAGGAAAAAGCCGAAAAGCTAATAGTTTAATGATTCTATGTTGGGCGGCATTTCGGGATTTGAAGGAAACTTGGTCGTCTAGATCTAAAAGCCGAAAATCACTAGTCTCCAATTTCGGGATTTTAAGGTAAGAAGATTTCCCTAGATTTCTACTAGATTTGCTCATTGTATACAATATCTTAACTTTATGATGAGGATTAACGATCAAATATTGTGATAGTAGTTCTGATAAGGACTTGTGATGGAATTAAATATGGATCAGGCAAAGGAGAGAATCCCTAAGTTTAAGAAATGAGCAGTATCTGCCGTTCGAGATTGGCCACTTGGTTGTGGACCGGCTTCTAAACAACACCTTAGGCAGATAGCAGTTGTGTCGACTAAGGATAGCGTCGACATAAAAAGCATCGTTTTATCGGTAATCAGGTGTGTAGATCTCTAACACACTATTAATCCTGTATATATGTCTATATATATGTTATGGGCTAAAAAGCTAGAAAGTGGCTGTACAGACAGTCGAATGGAACCCTAAAAGGGGTAGGCAAGGATGCCAGGTACGTAAATCATAGAATTCTCTATGTGTATCGAAGTATATATAAGCCTGTATAATGTTTTCTTTATGTGTATGCATGGGGTGGGAATATGATATCGAAGGGGAAGTGTATGACAGGTCACTTGGTGATCGGTGGTAGAAATCCCACAAAAGTAAATGTTAGGTCACATAGTGATCGGTGGCTATGCCTCGTTTAATGATTCCTGAATAACAGGAATAGGCAGTACGGCTGTCGTTATGGTGTGTAGCGGATGGAGGGTTGATTGTAGAAATCCCCAAGGTGTGATGGTTGGTACGGGTTGGTGTGTAGAGGATGGAAACCTAGGATGGGTTGGGTTACTATTCATCATTTATTATTTGATATATGATTATGATTGATACCTTCATGTATGGGCCAGGGCCCATAATGTGTTTGTGGGCTCATGTCGTTGTGTGTTTCGAGATTTATACACTGAGTCTTGGTGACTCATGCTTTCTTTTTTCTCTACTCTTTCAGATGAACAGTAAAACGTGGACATGGGAGCCGAGACGGACTCGAGGGGCCATCAAGTTGTTAATTCTGCAAATTATTTCGATTTTCATTAGGTTTTATTTTATTCTTATTTTGGGAATATTTATGTAATAAGGCCCCATAGTTTTTATTCAACTAAGTAGTTTTCAATGTTCCGCAACTTATGAATTTGTGTCAAAGATTTTATTATACTTAATAATAATAATACAAAGGTTCTATTTTTTAAAAAAATGTCAATTATTTATTCAGATAAAGTCTAATTAACTTATGACTTCCAAAACCAACAAAGTAAAAGTTTTCATTGTACAACTCGTAACATACCAGATCTGGTCGAAACGCATGGGCCGGGTTTGGGGGTGTTACAATTTGGTATCAGAGCCCAGTTCAAAACCCAGGCTGTAAAATAGGTCTAGTAATGTTTTGTAAAATAGAAGTGATTTTGAGAAAAGAAAGTTTTGGGTTGAAGATATGGCCTTCGAGTCTACCGGCACCCGATCCACGCAGGTAAGTATTCTAAACTTTTGTTGTGATATATATGTGGGCTTAATGGGCTTGAGGGACGTAGACTAGTATGATAGTATTGATGGACCATAGGCTTAGATAAACAACTCTTCAATTTCATAAGACTTAATTTCTCTGAACAAACCCGTACACGAGTCGCAAGACTAGGGTGTGGCAACAGGCATACGCATGTCTAGGATTGGATCCGGAAGAGCTTGGTATTTAAGCAGTCCTAGTGACTCACCTCCTCTTCGCTGGAATCTTACCTGGTGCGTAGTGACTGTTCACCTTAGCTGAGTTAGGGTGTGGCAACGGGCATACGCATGTCTAGGAGTGGATTCAGGGAGAGCTTGGTACTTAAGCAGTCCTAGTGACTCACCTCCTCTTCACTAGAATCTTACCTGGTGCGTAGTGACTGTTCACCCTAGCTACGAGGACTTGTTGATGGGCTAAACCCTATAATTAAAACCCGAAAGCGACCAGCCACCCTATTTGAAAAAAAATTCCAACTAACCATGAATTTATAAAATACCTATGTTTTGGAAAAATTTTATCCGAAAACCTCATGTTTACAAGAGTAACTCGGTTTTTCAACGTACCCCTGTTTCAAAAAAAAAACGTCAACAACAACAACATCAAAATATCCCTGGTTTGTAAAATCACCAAATTACCCTTGTTTTGCAAAATGACCAAAATATCCCTGGTTTGTAAAATTACCAAATCACCCTTAATTCGTAAAATTATCGAAATACCCCCGGATTGCCAAATTATCGAAATACCCCCGGATCGTAAAATTATCGAAATGCCCCCAGATTACAAAATTACCAAAATACCCTTATTTCACAAAATCACCAAGGAACCTAATTTTGGAAAATTATGAAAATACCCCTGTAGGATAAATTACGAAAATACCCCTGGGTAGTGAAACAACGAAAATATCCTTACATGATGAATGTAAGTTCATGGATGCTAATTATATGTTGATGATTGAATGTATGTGTTTCCTAGAATTAGAGGATACGAACTTGAGACTGAATTGTGAATGCGAATTCGAAAGAACTACTCTTAAAACTACTATTCATAAGACTGTTCGTGGTTAAGCAGTGGAAGAAAACTAATAATTCATAAAATTTCTAATCAGATAAACGCGAAGCGGTAGAATGAGTACAAGGGGTAGAGGACATCCGCCACGTGGTCGTGGTAGGGGTAGGATGACGGTGTCGGAACCAGTAGGATCTGGTCATGGATCTTGAAACGAGATGCCAGCTGTGGAGGAGGAATTTCAAGATCAGACTGCCGGAGATGATGCGGTATCTCAGGCAATGCTAAGGGTTTTAGAGAGGGTTGCTGGGGCTGGTATGGGCACAGGAGCCCGGAAATCTGTGCCGGAACGGCTTAGGGCCAACGGGGCAGAAGTGTTTAGGGGAATCAATGGTGTAGCCCCAAGTTCAGCTGAGTATTAGTTGGAGGCGGTAGAACGCATAATGGATGATTTGGATTTCACGGAGGAGGAGAAGTTGAAAGGAGTTGTATCTCTCCTACGGGAACTTACGGTAAAGAATGGTACGGTGGTTGACCGTATCACCTGGGATCTCTTTAAAATGGCATTTCAGAATAAGTACATTGGATCGAGTTATGTGGATGCGCAGCGCAGAGCATTTCTAAATTTGGTTCAAGGGAGTAGGTCAGTGCTGCGTATAAAGCTGAATTCTTACGCCTTAGTCGATATGCTAGTGGGATGGTAGCCACGGAGCATGAATGTTGTGGTAGGTTCGAAGATGGCCTGAGGGATGATTTGCGTGTGTTGATAGCCCCACAGCGGGAAAGGGAATTTGCTGTCCTAGTAGAAAAGGCTAAGATAGCCGAGGAGGTAAAGCGAACCGAAAAACTGAACTAGGATAGAAATAGGGGTGGAAATAAGAGGAATTTTGGATCGTCAACCGAGCGTACTCAGAAAATGTCCAGGCCTAATGGACCAAAACGAGAAGAGAAACCTGCTGCTGCTAACCAGACACCAAAGTGTGCTCGATGTGGCAAATTTTATGCCGGAGAGTGTTTGGCAGGTAGTGGGAAGTGTTTTAGGTGTGGATCTACGGATCACCAAGTTAGAAACTGTTCGTAGCAATGGTACGGTGAAGGGACCATGGGTCAAGGGAATGTTCAGCCTGGCAGAAGAGGTCAGCAGCCACAAAGAGGTCGTGGTGCAGCCAGAGGTGGTAATGGTGCTGGTCGGGGTCGTGGAGACCAGTCCAAGGGGCAGGAAACGCTGAGGCAAGTTAGCCAGGATTGGTCTATGCTGTCAGACGTCGAGAGGAGGCCGATGCACCGGATGTCATAAGCGGTACGTTTTTAATTTTTGGCTTCCCTTACACTGCATTGATTGACATTGGGTCGACGCATTCGTATGTAGCTAGTAGCGTATCTGGAACTTTAAGGTTAGAATCTGAAATTACCTCCAGGGCAATGACTGTGGTTAGCCCGTTAGGACAATCTGTAGTAGTGGATAAACTCTATCGGGAAGTACCTCTTGAAGTTCGGGGGATAGTTTCCGAACGGATCTAATGGAATTACCGTTCGGGAGTTTGATTTAATTTTAGGCATGGATTGACTTGTGAAGTATCAAGCTAATCTAGATTGTGTGGCCAAGCGTATGGTGTTAAAAACCCCCGAGGGTGATGAAGTGTTGGTGATAGGAGAAAGGGAGGACTGTCTGTCGAATGTAATAACTGCCCTAAGAGCAGAAAGGATGGTGAGGAAAGGGTGCGAGGCAGTTCTATTGTTTGTTCGGGCTCTAGAAGCCAAAGATCTGACTGTTGGGAATTTCAGGACGATAAAGGAATTTCCTGATGTTTTCCCCGAAGAGCTTCCTGGATTACCCCCAGATCGTGACGTGGAGTTTGGTATCGATCTTCTTCCGGGAACAGCACCGGTATCTATGGCTCCGTATAGGATGGCGCCAAAGGAGTTGGTGGAGTTGAAAGCACAGATTCAAGAGTTGTTGGATAGAGGGTTTATTTGACCGAGCGTGTCGCCTTGGGGAGCGCCGGTGTTATTTGTTAAGAAGAAGGATGGATCAATGCGTATGTGCATTGATTATCGCCAGTTGAATAAGCTAACAATCATGAACAAGTATCCGTTACCAAGGACCGATGACTTGTTCGATCAGTTGAAGGGGGCCTCAGTCTTTTCAAAGATAGATCAGAGGTCAGGGTACCATTAGCTTAGGGTCAAAGAGGCGGATATTCATAAGACAGCTTTTCGGACTCGCTACAGTTACTATGAGTTTATGGTGATGCCATTTGGATTGCCCAACGCGTCAGCAGCGTTCATGAACATGATGAACCGAGTGTTCCAACCCTACCTAGATCAGTGTGTCATTGTGTTTATAGACGATAACTTGGTTTATTCGAAGTCGGAGGAGGAGCACGATGCTCATCTGCGAATAGTTTTGCAAATTTTAAGAGAGAAACAGTTGTATGCCAAATTCAATAAGTGTGAATTTTGGCTAAGGGAAGTTACGTTTCTAGGGCACGTTGTGTCGGCGGAAGGGATTAGGGTTGACCCTCGGAAGATCAAAGCGCTGTTGGATTGGAAGCCACCTAGGTCTGTGGCTGAGATTAGGAGTTTTCTTGGCTTAGCTGGGTATTACCGAAGGTTTGTTGAAGGATTTTCTTCGATTGCGGCACCATTAACTAAGTTGCTACGGAAAGGAGTTCAGTTTGTTTGGTCTGATAAGCAGCAGGAGAGTTTCGAAAAGTTAAAAAGGAATCTAACGGAGGCTCCAGTGTTGATTCAGCCGGAGGCGGGGAAGGAGTTCGTAATTTACTGTGATGCGTCACACACAGGATTAGGATGTGTATTGATGCAAGATGGAAAGGTGGTTGCATATGCATCTCGGCAGTTAAGACCGCATGAATCGAATTATCCCACCCATGATTTAGAATTGGCGGCGGTGGTGTTTGCCTTAAAAATTTGGAGACACTATTTGTACGGGGAGAAATCTGTCATTTACACAGATCATAAGAGCTTTAAGTATCTTTTGACTCAGAAGGAGCTGAATCTAAGGCAGAGAAGGTGGATCGAGTTGCTAAAGGATTATGACTGCTCGATCGAGTATCACCCGGGAAAGGCTAATGTAGTGGCGGATGCTTTAAGTCGTAAAGTAGTCTCCGACTTAAGAGCAATGTCTGCTCACCTAAGTTTGTATGAGGATGGAAGTTTATTAGCTGAACTTCAAGTAAAACCTTCTTGGATTAGCCAAGTGAAGGAGGGACAACAGACCGATGAGTTGCTAAAGGAGAAATTACAGTTAGTCTCAAAGGATGGGCCAACGGAATTCAGTATGAATGAGGAAGGGCTATTATGTTTTCGAGGGAGAGTTTGCATGCCAAAAGATCCGGAGTTGAGGCGTGGGATTTTGAACGAGGCGCATGGTAGTGCATACGCTATGCACCCTGGAGGAAGTAAGATGTTTCGGGATTTGCAAGATCAGTTCTGGTGGTTGGGTTTGAAGCAAGAAGTAACTGAATTGGTGGGTAAGTGTTTGACCTGTCAGCAGGTCAAGGCGGAACATCAGTTACCATCAGGATTATTGCAGCCAGTAAAGATTCCACAATGGAAGTGGGAAAGAATCACCATGGACTTTGTTAGTGGGCTTCCCCTCACACCCACTAAGAAATATGCGATTTGGGTAGTTGTTGATCGCCTGGCGAAGTCTGCACACTTCATACCCGTACGTGTTGACTATTCCTTACAGAAGTTAGCTAAGTTATACATAGCGGAGGTGGTGAGGTTGCATGGAGTACCGATTTCGATCATATCAGATAAGGACCCTAGGTTTACCTCACGATTTTGGAAGGTGTTGCATCAAGCGCTGGGTACGAAGTTGGATTTCAGTACAGCGTTTCATCCTCAGACCGATGGACAGTCTGAGCAGGTGATCCAGATCTTGGAGGACATGTTGAGAGGATGTGTCATTGATTTCAGAGATAGTTGGGAAGAGTTCTTACCGTTAGCGGAGTTTGCTTACAACAACAGCTACCAATCAAGTATTCAGATGGTGCCCTATGAAGCTTTGTACGGGCGGAGGTGTCGTACTCCTACCTGTTGGACGGAATTAGGGGAACGTCAGATTTTGGGTCCGGAGTTGGTGATCGAGACAGAAGAGAAGGTCGAGTTGATTCGGGTTCGACTGAAGGAGGCGTCGGACAGAAAAAAGTCCTATGCTGATTTAAAGCGCAAGGACATAGAGTTTGCAGTGGGTGATAAAGTATTCCTAAAGGTGTCGCCGTGGAAAAAGGTACTAAGGTTTGGTCGAAAGGGTAAATTAAGTCCCAGATTTATCAGACCATATAGGGTGTTGAAGCGAGTAGGACCAGTAGCCTACCAGCTGGAGTTACCTCTGGAGTTAAGTCAAATTCACGATATATTTCACATCTCCATGCTAAGACGTTACCGTTTGGATCCGTCTCACGTTGTGCCTGTGGAGGAAATCGAGGTAAGATTTGATCTATCCTTCGAAGAAGAACCAGTAGAAATTTTGGATCGTGATGTCAAGGTGTTGAGAAGGAAAACTGTTCCTTTGGTTAAGGTGCTGTGGAGGAATCATGGTTCTGAGGAAGCTACATGGGAACCCGAGGAAGCAATGCGGCAGCAATGCCCCCATCTTTTCTGATCAGGTAATTTCGAGGACGAAATTTCTTTAAGGGGGTAGAACTGTAACATCCTAAATTTATGGGCTTATGCATTTAGTGTAGGGATATGTTTAATTTGTTAATTTAAGTAATAGAGGTCCAAATTGGGCTCAGAATTAGGCAAAGGCCTTGGTTAAATTATCTGATTGAGTATTATAGAGTTAAAAGGTGGTAATTGTGTTTAAAATACCAACGTGGGCTTGTGGCCCAACAAAAGGTGGCACTACAAGGGAATTAGAAGGTGGAGCCATTAACAATTAAAGGGGCCCAAGTTTTGGCAGCAAGGAGCCCATGTCTTTGGGCCATTTTCGGCACTTAAAATGGAGCAAGGAGTGACGCCACACACAAGGAGTTAGGGGCCCAAAATTTAAGTTTTATGGAGCCCAAATCTTTTAATTTAAGTGAGTTAAATTTCGGCATTAGGGTTAGATAAAGTGGATGGCTACAAGGCTCAAAAATAGAAGGATATTTATGGATTTTATAATTGATAATATAAAAGATAAAAAGGAGAAAAGATAGGAGCTATCAAAGAAGGTGATGGCCGAAAATCCACCACTTAGAGGAGTAAAGAATTCGGCTACTTCATGGAAAAGGGGTGCCGAATTTTCCCTTTTATTTAGACTGATTTTTAATTATCAAGAAGGGCGTTTTCGGTTTTAAGCAGTAGGTGCCGAAACTTCTATAAATAGGAAGGGATATCTCATTGATTCTGGCATTTAAACCCTAATTTCCTATTCATTCTTTGTACCGAATTCCTTAGCCTCTCCCTCTCCAATTTCTTTTCTTCAATTTCTTCAAAAGCCGAAACCTCTTCTCCATTCTTTTTCCTCTTGAGCCGATTTCTCTAAAAAGTTGAAATCTCCATAGTTTTTCTTTATTCATCCTATTTGAGAATTAGTTCTATTCTTCTAGCATTTAAATCTTTTCTCTGGCATTGTCGAATCTCCTCTCCAGTGCTAGCCGAAATCCCTGTGTTAAGGTAAGTGTCGACTTTTATTAGATCTCATGTTCTATTTCAGTTCTTGAAAGGCAAAAACCGAAAAGCTAATAGTTTAATGGTTCTATGCTGGGCGGCATTTCGGGATTTGAAGGAAACTTGGTCGTCTAGATCTAAAAGCCGAAAATCACTAGTCTCCAATTTCGGGATTTTAAGGTAAGAAGATTTCCCTAGATTTCTACTAGATTTGCTCATTGTATACAATATCTTAACTTTATGATGAGGATTAACGATCAAATATTGTGATAGTAGTTCTGATAAGGACTTGTGATGGAATTAAATACGGATCAGGCAAAGGAGAGAATCCCTAAGTTTAAGAAACGAGCAGTATCTACCGTTCGAGATTGGCCACTTGGTTGTGGACCGGCTTCTGAACAACACCTTAGGCAGATAGCAGTTGTGTCGACTAAGGATAGCGTCGACATAAAAAGCATCGTTTTATCGGCAATCAGGTGTGTAGATCTCTAACACACTATTAATCCTGTATGTATGTCTATATATATGTTATGGGCTAAAAAGCCGGAAAGTGGCTGTATAGACAGTCGAATGGAACCCTAAAAGGGGTAGGCAAGGATGCCAGGTACGTAAATCATAGAATTCTCTATGTGTATCGAAGTGTATATAAGCCTGTATGATGTTTTCTTTATGTGTATGCATGGGGTGGGAATATGATATCGAAGGGGAAGTGCATGACAGGTCACTTGGTGATCGGTGGTAGAAATCCCACAAAAGTAAATGTTAGGTCACATAGTGATCGGTGGCTATGCCACGTTTAATGATTCCTGAATAACAGGAATAGGCAGTACGACTGTCGTTATGGTGTGTAGCGGATGGAGGGTTAATTGTAGAAATCCCCAAGGTGTGATGGTTGGTACGGGTTGGTGTGTAGAGGATGGAAACCTAGGATGGGTTGGGTACATCATTTATTATTTGATATATGATTATGATTGATACCTTCATGTATAGGCCAGGGCCCATAATGTGTTTGTGGGCTCATGTCGTTGTGTGTTTCGAGATTTATACACTGAGTCTTGGTGACTCATGCTTTCCTTTTTCTCTACTCTTTCAGATGAGCACTAGAACGTGGACATGGGAGCCGAGATGGACTCAAGGGGCCATCAAGTTGTTAATTCTGCAAATTATTTCGATTTTCATTAGGTTTTATTTTATTCTTATTTTGGGAATATTTATGTAATAAGGCCCCATAGTTTTTATTCAACTAAGTAGTTTTCAATGTTCCGCAACTTATGAATTTGTGTCAAAGGTTTTATTATACTTAATAATAATAATACAAAGGTTCTATTTTTTTTAAAAAAATGTCAATTATTTATTCATATAAAGTCTAATTAACTTATGACTTCCAAAACCAACAAAGTAAAAGTTTTCAATGTACAACTTGTAGCATACCAGATCTGGTCGAAACGCATGGGCCGGGTTTGGGGGTGTTACAAAGAATTTGGGAAAATAACTTGAGGAAAAACCAATTGATTAAGACAACACCTAAGGAATAATCCACCTAGACTTCACTTGTAATCTAACTCTGAGCCAGACGATTTATTCACTTGACTTGATCCGTAAGATTCCCGAAGTTATATTTATCCCTCTCTCGAGGCGACTAACGTCTAACCCTAGGTTGATTAACTGAAATCTCTTTCTAATTAAAACCCCTAGAATCGCATTAACTCGATCTATGGACTCCCATATTAGGTTTCACCCTAATCTGGCAAAATCTCGTCACCTTATCTCTAGGCGCGCGATCAACTCCGCTTAATTATGCTAGATTTACTCTTAGGCAGGGACTTTTGCTCCTCCACCTAAGCACATCATACTTGAATTAATATCTCGGAAATATCAACACAAGAATTAAGAACACATAATTAAGAACAAGTCAAATATTTATCATATAGTTCAGCAAATGATAATAAGATTCATCTTAGATTTCATCCCTTCAGGTATCTGAAGGTTTAGTTCATAACAATAAAGGAAAACATCTCAGAAGAAAAGATAAAACAAAACATAAGAATCCCTAAAACCCCCTGAAGGAATTGAAGGAGAGATCCTCCATCTTGAGTATAATTCCGGCTTCTTGAGATGGATCAACTGGCTTTCTTCTAGTAAATCTCCACAATTCGACCCTCTCTGGCCTAGCTGGACGCCCCCTGACTAAAGCCCTAGGTTCCGGCTTCTGCCGAACTCCTCTTCAAGTTGCCCCCTTGGGTGTTTATATAGACTTTGAGATGCTTTACTTGGCCCCTAAGTATCCTAATTCAAGTAGAATTCCTACTAGGGTGTTTGAATAAGCTTTGGAATGTGTTTCTTTGCCCCTAAGTATCCAAATCTGAGTGAAACTCTTCTTTCCTACGGCAGGGACACGCCCATGGCACACGCTCGTGTAAGTCGTGGTCAGGCCGTGTTCGAGCCTGTTGAATGAGGCACGATCATGCGATTTTGGGCCCAAGCCGTGTTGATTTCGTGATGTGGCCCATTTACTCCGTTTTGGGCCCGTTTTCTGTTCTTTTCGTCATCCGGTGCTCTCCTGAGTATAAAACATGAAAACAAAGGATTAAGATCACCAAATTACATAATTCAAGGCTTAAATCATCCAAAAGCATGCTAAATGTGGGCTTAAAATATGTTACTTTTACGGTTTATCAACTAACTCCCAAGTTCCATTCTTTTTGATGGATTTCATCTCCTCCATCATCGCCTTTTGCCATTCTTCCTTAGCAGCAACTTCTTCATAATACAGAGGATCTGTTGATAGGATGCATAAGTGTTGTTAGTATATTTCGGATTCGGCTTTCTGACCCTTGTTGATTTCCTTAGTGGAATTGGTTCTTCAGAAGATTCTTCAAGTGTTGTAGATGTTGGTGACGACTCTTTTTTTTCATCTGGAGAATCTTTAATAGGAAAAGAAATCTCCTATTTTACCTGCTTTATAGTCATATCTCAGCTTGCATTTTTATCAAACACTACATCTCTTCTACTTGAAAATTTTCCACTATGAAGGTTATACAATCTATATGCTTTGGATTGAGTACAATAACCAATAAAAATACATTTTTCAAATTTTTCATCAAGTTTTTTACGAGCATGAGAATTTACCAAAGCATAAGCAACACATCCAAAAATTCTTAAATGACTTACATTGGGTTTCCTACCACACCAAGCTTCATATGGAGTTTTGTTCATGACAGCCCTTGTTGGCGAGAGATTCAGTAGATAGGCTGGTGTTGCCACAGCTTCTGCCCAAAATTGATTTGAGAATCCCCTAGCTTGTAACATGCTTCTCGCTATCTCCATAACAATTCGGTTCTTCCACTCAACAACACTGTTCTGCTCTAGAGTGTAAGGAATTGTTAACTCCCTACAGATGCCATTGTCTTCACAAAATAGATTAAACTCTTTGGACACGAACTCTCCTCCTCAATCCTTGCAAAGAACTTTGATATGGCAGCTGCTTTGGTTCTCCACCATAGTCTTGAATTTCTGGAACTTTTCATAAGTTTCTGACTTGTTTTCTAAAAAATACACCCAACTCATGCGGCTATAATCATCAGTGAACAACAAGAAGTAACTGCTCCCACCCAAGGACTCGATTTGCATAGGACCACATAGATCAGCATGAATTCATTCTAAACATTCAGTAGCTCTCCATGCTTTCCCAACACAAAATGGCTTTCTAGT
This sequence comes from Gossypium australe, assembly GCA_005393395.2. Classification (NCBI taxonomy): domain Eukaryota; kingdom Viridiplantae; phylum Streptophyta; class Magnoliopsida; order Malvales; family Malvaceae; genus Gossypium; species Gossypium australe. Next base: position 106,363,240 of record CM016617.1, read on the forward strand.
TTTCTTTCCATAAATGCACCCCTCACATAAATCAAGAGAGCCGATTTTTGGTAGTCCAAGAACCATACATTTATCACTTAGCAATTTCAGGCCTTTAATATTGAGATGTCCATACCTCAAATGCCATAGCTTCGAGTCATCCTTTGTACTTGTAGCAAGAACAAAGTTCTCTATGTTTGAAACATCCAATGGAAACATCTTGTTTGGAGTCATGTGGACATGGACTTGTTTGCCTGACCTTTTATTTTTGATGATACATACATCATCATCAAATATGACAGAATATGCACCGGCCATTAGTTGTCCAACACTCAATAAATTATATCCTAAATCAGGAACAAATTGAAAATTGTCCAAAACTTTTCCTTCTCCATGGCTAGTAAAAAATTTCACCGTGCCTTTTCCTTCAACTTACATATCCCTTTTGTTCCCAAGTTGCACCTTTATCTTTTGTAACTCATCAAGCACCTTGAACAAGGATTTGGTGCCTGTCATATGATTCCAACAACCGTTTTCCACAAACCACAAATCACTTGGATTATTGTTAGCATCAATACAAGCCATAAAAAGCTTGTTTTCCTCATCACTTTCTGCTGCAAAGTTAATTTTTTGACCCTTATACCAGCAATTAGCTTTTATATGCCCATATATGTTGCAATGATAACATTGTATGCCATATTTTATGTTACCTTGCTCATTGTATTGCCTCTGTCCATTATTCCTTCCTCTGCCTCTACCTCTACTATAACCACGACCACGACCATCATCCTCCTCTTTCTCAATTATTTGTTTGTTGAATGGTCATTGTCGCCTTGATTTGTGAATGTCCCAGTCACTTGAAATGCCTGCTCTTCGCTCTTTTCTGCTGATTTGTTGATTCTTGCCTCATGAGAGTGAAAAGACCCCCTCAGCTCATAAATGGAGAGAATTGACAAATATTTGGATTCTTCTACAACAGCCACAGCATGATCAAATTTTTTCGTCAAGATTCAAAAAACTTTCTATACAATTATCTCGTCTGAAACTTGTTCGCCATAAGAGCGCAATTGGCTGACTATTGTCCTTGTTCGTGACAAAAAATCAGCAATTGATTCACCATTCTTCATCATTAAGGTTTCAAAATCACGTCGTAATGATTGCAATTTCATCATTATAACCTTTGAATCACATTGATACTCTTTCAGCAAAATTGATCATGTTTCATTCGATGTGGTTGTTGCAGCAATTCGTGAGAAAATAGAGTCATGAACCGCTTGCTGGATAATGAGCAATGCCTTAGCATCATTTTTCTTGGTTTCTTTCAATCGCTTTTCTTCTTTTTCATCAGGTTCAAGTATGTCAGCGAACCAATACTCGACCAAGTCCCATAGCTTTTGTGATCTGAGCAATGTCTTCACCTTGATGCTCCACCACTTATATTTCTCACCATTGAAAATGGGTATGAGTGGTTGAGAGGTAGAAAAACCAGCTGATGCCATTCTAAGAACACAAACTATAACACCCCTTACCCGTATCCGACGCCGGAACAGGATACGAGGTGTTGCCATGCATAACTTTACTTGAACATGTACTATTGGGCTGTAAAATTTCGTTTCGGCTCAAACTTGTCTTTCTTACTCATAATGTGCATATTATGGGCCTATGAGGCCTAAAACATAAAACTGGAGGGTTCTGTAGATCAACTGGGAACTTTAACGCTCTTTGAAAATTTTTGCCTAAACAGGGGCCACGCGCATGTGTTGTCTAAGGGACACGCTCGTGTGCCCCTAAGACATGCCCGTGTTCGACATCCATGGTCGACACTGACTTACTTTACACGGCTGAGCACACGCCCGTGTCTATAACCTGTGTCTTTCACATGGCCTTGACACGCCCGTGTCCTCTACCCGTGGAGCTCTCTAATTATGATGTCATCAACTCACTATGGTCACACGGCCAAGGCACACACCTGTGTCCCTAACCCGTGTGTCGAATTAAATTCCACAATTAATGTGCAAACTTCACACGGCCTGGGCACACGCCCATGGGGCTGACCGTGTGTCATACACGGCCTAGACACACTCCTGTGTGTCTACCCGTGTGGACAATTATAAGGTTATTTTCCAAGCCAATTGCCACCCTGAAACATAAACACACTTATACTATCTCAAACAACTCAATTATTCCATCCTTTACAATAACTTAAATGCATAAACTTATCATCATGAAAAGGTATATAACTTAACAAATATTGACCAATTTCTAATGGCCATATACAAAAGAATGCATAATCTTACTAACTAGCCTTTAGCTCACAATATGACATAACCAAAATGATCAAACACCTATACATGCCATACTAAAAATGTATGTAGATATGCAATTTAGTCCTCAACTTTGTTCTTGCCTCGGTTTTGATCCGGGCTTCGTATTTCTTGATCTATAATAACAATTTAGCTCATTTTAATCATCGCATTAAATAAATCATTTTAATAATCATGCTTTGGCAAAATTACTATTTTGCCCCTAGATTTTGGCAAAATGACCATTTTGCCCCTAGGCTCGGAAATAAATTCTAATCATGTTTCTACCTTCAGCAAGCCTAGCTAAACATTTATTTCTCTTACAACTACTCACAATTCCAACTATTTCATACATTTTTGACACAATTTATTCTTTACATTCAAGTCCTATTTAGGTGTTTTCATGCTAAAACCTTTCACAAAAGTTGTTTCTCTAACAACTAAGACTCAATTTCCTCCATAAAAATGCAGCAATGAACAATGATAGCTCTCATGGCAAAACTCTAAACTTTTCACCATATTGCACAATAGTCCCCTCATTTGAAAGCTTAAGCCTTAGAGGTCTCAAAAGTACAATTATTATCAAGAAAGATCATCAAAATCACTTACTAGAATGGAGTAGAGCTTGCTGAAAATTTTGAGCTTTCCAATCTCTATTTTGTTTGCTAAAATCGGTGGAGAAAGATGGAGAGAAAGATGATATCTTTTCTTTCCTTATTTTAATATTAAACTGGCAATTAGTCCACCAAACATCACTAACTTTGACCAACTTGGTCAATTCTTGTCCCCTATGGCCGACCAAGCATATATCGGGGGTCTAATTGCCTTTTAAAGACCTCCAATCAATCAACCTATGGCTATTTGGTACCTTTAGCTTATAGAATGGAACGTTCGCACTTTATGCGATTTAGTCCTTTTTCGCGATTAAGCAAGTAATCGCTAAAATTAAAGTACCAAAATCTTCATGAAATTCTAAAATCATGCTCTAACACATAAAATAACATGAAAATAATTTTCCCTAACCTCGGATTAGTGATCCCGAGATCACTGTTCCTACTAGCCCCTAAATTGGGCTGTTACAATTCTCTCCTTTAAGGATTTTCGTCCCCGAAAATCTTACCAGTGAAAAGGTTGGGTTATTGGTTTCTCATAGTTTCCTCGGGCTCCCATGTAGCCTCTTCTTTTCCGTGCCTTTGCTGTAGGACTTTCATAAGGGCGATGCTTTTATTCCTTAGCTGCTTGACTTCCGGAGCTAAAATCTTAATCGGTTCTTCACTATATGTCATGTCGGGTTGAATTTCAATCTCTGTTGGTGTAATCACATGCAAAGGATCTGATCAGTAGCGTCGCAACATAGACACATGAAAAACATTATAAATTTTCTCTAACTTAGACGGCAAGGCCAACCGATAGGCTACCGGCCCAATTCTCTCAGTGATCTCATATGGTCCGATAAAACACGGACTCAATTTGCCTTTCTGGCCAAATCTAAGTACTTTTTTCCATGGCGACACTTTCAAAAATACTCTATCACCAAGTTGATACTCGATCTCTTTCCTTTTTAGATCTAAGTAGGATTATTTTTGTCTGTCAGAAGCAGCCTTTAAACAATCTCGGATCACCTTCACCTTCTCTTCAGTTTCTCTAACTAAATCAATCCCGTGGATCTGGTTTTGCTTGAGTTCAGTCCAGTATAACGGCGTTCGGAACTTACGCCCGTATAAGGCCTCATAAGGCGTCATCTTTAAACTTGATTGAAAGCTATTATTGTAGGCAAATTCTACCAATGGAAGGTACTTTTGCCAACTACCTTGAAACTCAAGAACATAACACCAAAGCATATCCTCGAGTACTTGTATTAATCTTTCCGACTGACCTCGGTTTGGGGATAGAAAGCTGTACTAAAACTTAACTTTGTACCCAAGGACTCCTGCAACTTTTTCCAAAATTTGGATGTGAATCTCGAATCCCTATTCAATATAATCGACAAGGGCACGCCATGGAGCTTTACTATTTTTGAAACATACAAATTTGCCAACTTGTCAAGTGAGTAATCAACTCGTACAGGTACGAAATGGGCTGACTTCGTGAGTCTATCGACTACAATACATACTGCGTATTTCTTGCTCGGTGTCAAAAGTAAACTCGTTACAAAGTCTATAGTAATACGGTCCCATTTCCACTCGGGAACCATAATAGGTTGAAGTAGACCTGAAGGTACTTGGTGTTCCGCTTTCACTTGTTGGCAAATTAAGCATTTTGACACAAACTCTGAAATATCTTTCTTCATACTTAGCCACCAATACCGTTGCTTCAAGTCATTATACATCTTGGTGCTACCGGGATGTACAGCTAAAACATCTGCTATGTGCCTCATGCAAAATCCTCTGAATAAGCTCATCATTCCTTGGTATACAAACTCTGTCTCTGAACATCAGACATCTATCGGAATTAACCCAAAAATCAGACTCAACGCTTGGCTCGCACTGAGTTCTCTTGACTTGTAAGTCACTATCACTTCTCTGAGCCTCATAAATCTCTTGAAGAAACATCGGTCTAGCCCTCAACTTAGCTAGAATAGAACCATCTTCTATCAAGGTCACCCGCGTATTCAAAGCCCTTAATGCAAATAGGGATTTTCTACTCAAAGCATCGGCGACTACATTCGCCTTTCCCAGATGGTAATCAATAACCAACTCATAATCTTTTATCAACTCTAACCATCTTCGCTGCCTCAAGTTCAATTCCTTTTGAGTCATCAAGTACTTTAAACTTTTGTGGTCGGTAAATATCCGACATTTTTCACCATACAAATGGTGTCTCTATATTTTCAATGCAAAAAAAATAGCGGCCAACTCTAAATAATGCGTCGGGTAATTCTTCTCATGTGGCTTTAGCTGTCTGGAGGCATATGCTATCACCTTGCCTTCTTGTATAAGTACACAGCCTAATCCGTTTAAGGAGGCATCGCTGTAAATCACGAATTCTCTTCCCGACTCGGGTTGCACTAGGAGTGGAGCCTCTGTCAACATTGCCTTCTATTTCTCAAAACTCTGTTGGCATTTTTTCGTCCAGTCAAACTTTACATTTTTCTGTAACAACTTTGTAATTGGGGTCACTATCATGGAACACCCCTTGACAAACCGCCTATAGTAGCCAACTAGGCCTAGAAAACTTCTAACTTCAGATACATTTTTCAGCAGTTCCCAATCCACAATAGCCGATATCTTACTTGGGTCAACTCGGACTCCATCTCCCGAAACAATATGTCTCAAAAATCCAACCTCATTAAGCTAAAACTCACTTTTGCTAAACTTGGCGTACAACTGATTATCCCGCAAAATCTGTAGAGCTATCCTTAAGTGCTTAGCATGCTCACTCTTATCGCGGGAATATATTAGTATATCATCAATAAAAACAAAAACAAACTTGTCTAGGTATGGCCGAAAAATACGGTTCATTAAATCCATGAACACTGCAGAGCATTTGTTAAACCAAAGGGCATAACTAAAGATTCATAGTGCCCATACCTCGTCTGAAAAGCAGTCTTCGGCACATTAGGGTCTTTTACTCTCAACTGATAGTATCCCGACCTCAAGTCTATTTTGGAGAACACAGCATCTCCCTTCAATTGATCAAACAAATCGTCGATTCTTGGCAATGGATACTTGTTCTTCACTGTTACCTTATTAAGCTGTCGGTAGTCTATGTATAATCTCATAGAGCCATCTTTCTTTTTCACAAATAGCACTAGAGCACCCCATGGAGAACAACTCAGCCTAGCAAAACCTTTGTCCGTTAAATCTTGCAACTGTGTCTTTAATTCTTTCAACTCAGTTAGAGCCATCTTGTAAGGAGTAATTGATATTGGTACAATACCGGAAGCTAACTCGATGCCAAACTCAACCTCTCTAATCGGTGGCAATCTTGACAATTCCTCGGGAAAAACATTCAAGTACTCACATACTATTGGCACTGACTCAATCTTTAGCTCAGTTTCTTTGGCATTCATCACAAAGGTGAGATACGCCTCATACCCTTTTCTTATATACCTCTGAGTCGTCATGCGAGAGATCACTACCGGTGACCTATCCTGTTCATCTGATTCGACATGAAGGGTATCTCTATTTTCACATCTCAACTCAATATATTTCTTTCCATAATTTACTATCACTTCATGAGTGGTTAGTCAGTCCATACCAAGAATAGTATCAAATTCATTAAATGGTAACAGCATGAGGTTGGCCTTAAAGTAATGACCTCTAATCATGAAGGGACAATCTTTGCATACTTTATCAACTAATACACTTTTGCCTAGTGGATTGGACACCTTTATCACAAATTCTGTGGACTTTACGGGCATACCCATACTAGAAACTAATTTCATGCAAATGTATGAGTGGGTAGATCCGGGATCTATTAAAGCAATAACTTTAGTATCATGAAGAGAAAATGTACCCGTAATTACGTCGAGAGATGACGCCTCTTCGCGAGCGCGAATGGCGTAAGTCCTTGCAGGCGCTCTACCCTCGGATCTTGCAGTCTGCTCTCGGGGTGTACCCTTACTACTCGCCCCACTTCCCGGGTTCCTTTGTTGTCTTCCTCTGTTAGTGCTCTTTGCTCTTCCACTCTGGACTTGGTCTTTCTCAACCATTTCGGGACATTCCCTGATGAAGTGAACTCGAGAACCGCACTTAAAACAAGCATTCTCATGTGCACGGCATTCACAGGAATGACATCTGCCACACTGTAGGCGTTCTGGTCTATTAGATCGAACGTTCTCGACACTAGCGACTGAAGTAGTCTGAGCCTTATTCCCTGAATACAGTTTACTCTTGCCTCTTCTTGAAAACCCGGTTGAAGTAGCTGATCGAAAGGAGAAATCTCTTGACTTCTTGGCGAGGACTGGAAGGACTTACTCTAATGTCTCTATCTCGAGTCACGAGACTGCGTCTCAGCTTTTTTTCTCTTTTACTAATTCTTCACCTTTACAAGCCCGATCCACCAACACAACAAACTCCTTCAACTCTAGGACAGCAACAAACAACTTAATGTCTTCATTTAGTCCGTCCTCAAATCTCTTGCACATGATGGCTTCAGTAGATACACACTCTCGAGCGTATTTACTGAGTCTTACAAACTCGCGCTCATACTCAGTTACTGACATCTTGCCTTGCTTCAACTCTAGGAACTCATTCCTTTTCTGGTCGATGAATCTTTGGCTAATGTACTTCTTTCTAAATTCTTCTTGCAAAAATTCCCATGTGACCCTTTCCCTTGGTACTACCGACACAAGGGTATTCCACCATTGATAAGCAAAATCTCTTAGAAGTGAAACAACACATTTCATGCACTCTTCAGGTGTGCACGACAACTCATCAAATACTCTGATGGTATTTTCAAGCCAAAACTCTGCTTTTTTAGGGTCGTCATCTTTACTAGCCCTGAATTCCTCTACTCCTTGCTTCTAGATCCTATCAACCGGAGGCTTTTCTCTTCTTATCACTTCCACCGCTTGAGGAGCTACAGGGGTAGGCAGAGGAATGGGCGGGCGTGGAGGGGGTGGTGCATTCGGGTTCGTACGAACGAACTCCGCGTACCATGTATTCATCATACGGAGAAAGGCTTCTCTAGCCTCTTCTCCTCCTCTCTGACTTAATGTCGTAGGTCTATCCTCATTCTCATTCGGCACTGTCCTTTCAGCTGGAGCTGGCGTGTTACTTTCTACATCATCTGCCACAGCTCTTTCGGGATTCATTTACTATATGAAAACACAATTTAAGTCATCAGGAGTCGTCACACTATCATTATGAAAATACTCTTATGTATGGCATGTATAGCTACACTCATACTTACGTTACGTTAGTCCTAGAATCGACTAAACTGTAGCTCTGATACCACTAAATGAAACACCATTTACCCGTATTTGACGCTGGAACAGGATACGAGGTGTTATTGTGCATAACTTTACTTGAACATGTACTATTGGGCTGTAAAATTTTGTTTCGACTCAAACTCGTCTTTCTTCCTTATAATGTGCATATTATGGGTCTATGAGGCCTAAAACATAAAACCGGAGGGTTCTATAGATCAATCGGGAACTTTAACACTCTTTGAAAATTTTTGCCTAAACAGGGGCCACACGCCCGTGTTGTCTAAGGGACATGCCCGTGTTCGACACCCATGGTCGACACTGACTTACTTCACACGGCTGAGCACACGTCTGTGTCTATAACCCGTGTCTTTCACACGGCCTTGACAAATCCGTGTCCTCTACCCGTAGAGCTCTCTGATTATGATGTCATCAACTCACTATGGTCACACGGCCAAGGCACACGCCCGTGTCCCTAGCCCGTGTGTCGAATTAAATTCCACAATTAATGTGTAGACTTCACACGGCCTGGGCACACGCCCATGGGGCTGACCGTGTGTCACACACGGCCTAGACACATGCCCGTGTGTCTACCCGTGTGGACAATTATAAGGCTATTTTCCAAGTCAATTGCCACCCTGAAACATAAACATACTTATACTATCTCAAACAACTCAATTATTCCATCCTTTACAATAACTTAAATGCATAAACTTATCATCATGAAAAGGTATATAACTTAACAAATATTGACCAATTTCTAATGGCCATATACAAAAGAATGCATAATCTTACTAACCAAGCCTTTAGCTCACAATATGACATAACCAAAATGATCAAACATCTATACATGTCATACTCAAAATGTATGTAGATATGCAATTTAGTCCTCAACTTTGTTCTTGCCTCGGTTTCGATCCGGGCTTCGTATTTCTTGATCTATAATAATAATTTAGCTCATTTTAATCATCACATTAAATAAATCATTTTAATAATCATGCTTTGGCAAAATTACTATTTTGCCCCTAGACTTTGGCAAAATGATCATTTTGCCCCTAGGCTCGGAAATGAATTCTAATCATGTTTCCACCTTCAACAATCCTAGCTGAACAGTTATTTCTCTTACAACTACTCACAATTCCAACTATTTCATGCATTTATGACACAATTTAATCTTTACATTCAAGTCCTATTTAGGTGTTTTCATGCTAACACCTTTCACAAAAGTTGTTTCTCTAACAACTAAGACTCAATTTCCTCCATAAAAATGTAGAAATTAACAATGATAGCTCTCATGGAAAAACTATAAAATTTTCACCATATTGCACAATAGTCCCCTCATTTGAAAGCTTAAGCATTAGAGGTCTCAAAAGTACAATTATTATCAAGAAAGATCATCAAAATCACTTACTAGAATGGAGTAGAGCTTGCTGAAAATTTTGAGCTTTCAAACCTATATTTTGCTTGCTAAAATCGGTGGAGAAAGATGGAGAGAAAGATGATATCTTTTCTTTCCTTATTTTAATATTAAACTAGCAATTAGCCCACCAAACATCACCAACTTTGACCAACTTGGTCAATTCTTGTCCCCTATGGCCGGTCAAGCATATATTGGGTGTCTAATTACCTTTTAAAAACCTCCAATCAATCAATCTATGGCTATTTGGTACCTTTAGCTTATAGAATGGAACTTTTGCACTTTATGCGATTTAGTCCTTTTTCGCGATTAAGCAAGTAATCGCTAAAATTAAAGTACCAATTTCATGAAATTATAAAATCATGCTCCAACACATAAAATAACATGAAAAAAAATTTCCCTAACCTCGGATTAGTGATCCCGAGATCATTGTTTCGACTAGCCCCTAAATCGGGCTGTTACACACACTCTCTTCTCTTGTGTTTCCCAATGACCCAAAAAGGTGTTTCTCTCAAATACCCAGTCACCCAAACTTAACTTTCACTCAATTTCCTAAAATATCGAACCTGGCTCCAATGCCAAATTTGTTGAAGAAGAAAACATGAAAGAGACAATTACAATATGCATCAAAGTTATTCTATTATTGATGAACACTGAAATTGATAAAACAAAGCATAAATGCCTATATTTACAGGCTTAATAAGAAACTACCTTAACACAAAAATAGCTAACAATTTATTCAATTAAACTGAAAATCTGGAACTAACAAAGATTCTACCGAGATGCTTGGTCAACTAAACAACCTACTACTTTGAATTAATGCTCAACAATAATTAGATAATGATCAAAGTAGTAAAATATTGAATAGCAATACCATAATCTAATCATGCCAAAAGTAATTCAATGTGCATTCTCATAAGTAGAGAAAAAGATTAAATCTACATATGCTTGTAGTTCTAAGATGTTCGGGACCATAGCTTTTCATCCAATTTTCCAGAAAATGTGCCAATTGTTATAATAATTAAGTTATACAAAAAATTTAGAATAGATTACGGTGGTTGTTTATATTGTTTGTAATGTGGAGAGTCACTAAGTATGGAAGTTTAGGATGATATTTTAATAAAATGATGACTAATATTTGATTTTATATCATATCTGTCTTGTTCTCTTTTCTTTCATCTCTTTTTGATCTTAGAAGAGGTATTTATAAGATAAGGGAGTAATCCTTCGTATCATTCTTGTCTCTTTAAAAGAGTCCAATTTAAACTAAGTTAGGGTATGATCTAGGTGTATTACCATGCGAAATTGATGAGCTTAAAAAGTAATAACATTATTAAATTTAGTGTGATAGTTGTCTTTAATGATACCATGACAATACTTTTTTATAGTGTGAACAGTTGTCTTTAATGATGTCATGATAATTTTTATTTAGTGTGAAGATATCGGTATAACAAAAATTCCACTGAATAATAATTGGAATCAAATCTATACAAAACCCTTCACATTTTTTTAATAAAGTCTTGGTTTTTAATCTTCAATAATCTTTACATTAAAGTTCTCTAATCATACATTTTATGCATAAGATTTCTATTTTATGAAGTCAGAGTTCAAGAGTTATTGATAAAATACTAATACGTCTTGTTAAAACATTATAGAAATATTTTTATCTTACATTGCTTATGTCTTAAAGTAAATGACTTCCATAAAAGTCTGAGTTTTTCTTTAAAGAAAAACAGAACTTGACTCGCTTACTTTGACTTTAATTAAGGTAGGAATGTCACATGTAGAGGCTTGTTGAAGTAACCTTAACAAGTCAAAGAAAACACTGCTCAAAATCCAACGGTGACAAATCTCTCTGAGGGTTGCATTCAACAAATAAGCACTCAAAACATAGAATCACATGTGGTGAAGACAGACAAGGCTTTTTCTGAAGTGGCGTTTGGACAAAGGTTGAGTTTTACTATTAATCTTTGTGAAAAAAATTCAATCAATGGCATCCAAATCCGATGATTCTTAAATACAACATCTAAGCTAGATTATAAAATTGGAGTTTTTCATTTTATTTTTATTTTTATTTTTATTTTTATTTTTATTTTTATTTTTATTATGGATTAATGGAAAATGAGCATATAATAAGTTGTTTTTTTTTTCTTTCAATGAGCATATAATGAGTTAGTGACTTAATGGTAAGTAGTAATAATATTGTCTTGTTCCCATGGTGGTTTGTTAGGGGGAAAACAGACAAAAGAAGCTAAAAAGGCGAGTCAACTGTCTACAAAAATTATACTTGGGTTGGCTGAGAGGCCTAAAAGAAGATATGCATAAGGAAAGGAAGAAAGAAAAAAACAAGCAAATCCAATAACAAATAAGCCTTTTTTATACCTTCCTTTTTGGTTTTGCTGATCTTTTCTCGATTCTCCCCATCTTTGAAAAGTAAAAAATGGAGCACAAAAAAGGGATCATAATCCAAAAAATCTTGCTGCCATATTAGCATCTACCATTTGCTTTCATATTTTTGAATAGGCAAGTTGTGTTTCTTTATTGGAAATTGGGCGGTCTTTTGAGACAGCAAAAGGAAAAGGTAAAAGATTGAAAGGAGCTGGTTTTTTTTTTTTTTATTTTCTAGTTGTGATGGGAGCTTGCTGGAGCAACCGCATCAAATCTGTCAGTTCTTCTGGTACAGGTAACTTAAATATTCTTTGGTTCTGATTTTGCTTAAAGCTTTCAACTTTTTCATATTTGTTTATGAGAAATGAACTTGCATGTCTTGTTTCCTGTTTTGACATCAATCAGAGGAGTTGGTTTTTATTGTGCTTTGAGCATGTCACTTTATTTGCTATAGAGCTTTGATGATCACAATCCTAAATTGGAATAAGGACCCTGTCTAGAGCTTTAAAAGTGAGTTCTTGGATAGACAATCTTAAATGAACTTACAAAGTATGAAACTTTATCTGTTGTTGTACAGGAGTTGATTCAAGGAGTAGGAGCAGAAATGGAAACAATTTCTCAAGCAGCAGGCTGTCTTTAGCTTTTATACCACAAACACCTCGGAGTGAGGGTGAGATTTTGTAGTCTTCAAATTTAAAGACGTTCACCTTCAGTGAGCTCAAGACAGCCACCAGACACTGTGCTAGGAGCAGGTGGATTTGGTTCTGTCTTCAAAGGATGGATTGATGAGCATTCACTTACAGCCAGCAAGCTTGGTACTGGCATTGTTATTGCTGTTAAGAGGCTCAACCAAAAAGGTTTCCAGGGTCACAAAGAATGGCTGGTTAGTGATGGATGGTGAAATTATGATGTTATAACTGCTTTTCCGGTGCAGGCTGTGTTATTCAGGACTTTTCTCTAACAAGAGGGTAACTTGATTTTCTTTTATAATTTGGCATACAGGCTGAAATCAACTATCTTGGACAACTACATCGCCCTAATCTTGTAAAGTTGATTGGTTATTGCTTAGAGGATGAGCATCGGCTTTTGGTATATGAGTTCATAGCTCGGGGTAGCATGAAGAATCATTTGTTCAGGAGTGAGTTCCTTGTACTGATGAAACATTCATAACTATGACATAAAGCATATGTCTCATTCCACCATACCCAATTTTATTTTGAAATAGGAGGGTCATACTTCCCACCTCTTCCCTAGGGCATCCGGATGAAGGTTGCACTTGGTGCTGCAAAAGGACTTACCTTTCTTCACAATGCCAAAACACAAGTCATATATCGCGACTTTAAAACTTCTAATATCTTGCTTGATTCGGTACATAAACGAGCTAATGTTTCCCTTTGCATTGCTGTTCCATGGCGAATACATTGGAATATTGGTCATTCCACGGATGAGCTATATACTGTTCTTTCATTTGATATTTGCAGAATTACAATACAAAACTTTGATTTTGGGTTAGCTAGGGATGGACCAACTGGTGATAGGAGCTATGCTTCCACTAGGGTCATGGGAACCTACGGTTATGCTGCTCCTGAATATCTAGTCACAGGTATCGCTCTCAACTTTATTTTCTCCTCTAACTTGATCTATGCTATTATATATCCTATCGGTTTCTCATGCACTTAGCTATTTGTTATTGGATCATTTGAACTGAAGTTGATAAAGTCTAAGTGTTGATATGAATTTAAAATTTCTATTTGAAAGGTCACTTGACTGCCAAGAGTGACATATACAGCTTTGGAGTTGTTCTTCTTGAAATGTTATCCGGCCGACGAGCTATAGACAAGAACAGGCCATCCGGAGAACACAATCTAGTGCATTGGGCAAAACCTTACCTAACCAACAAACGAAAGATATTTCGTGTATTAGACACCCGTCTCCAAGGTCAGTATTCATTGAACCGTACCCAAAAGGCAACTAACCTAGCACTTCAGTGCTTAGCTGTTGAACCCAAGTTGAGACCTAGCATGAATGAGGTGGTAAAAGCACTTGAGCAGCTTCAGGAGCCAGGTGACATGCGGAAAAGCACACAGAAAGAACGCCATGTAAATGCTCGCAACCCATCCAATGATAAACCAACTGCTTATCAAAAGCTTTCTGCTTCACGACTTTGTGTTTAGATGAAAACTTTGTTGATGCAGCAGCAAACCAAACCATGGTTGAGCAGTGTACAGTTTGTTTGCGTAAACCATTAAAATCAGCTTTGAAATTGATCAACGTCGTATACGGGAGCAAGTAGGAACATGATCTAAGTTTAGATAAATATCATATCATATCATACCAGTATGATTGAAAAGATGTGGAAGCTTGTCTCAGGATTTTTTTGGCTCTTCCCTGATCCCTAGTATATGATCTTGTATTGTATGCCAGTGTATTTAAGCTCATTTAGGAAATGCAAGAATCTTTATTTCTTTCTCTTATTTGTTGATATTTTGAGACGTGACGTGCTTTCTCAATTATTTTAAACTTCACATTAACTTTCTTTATCTATACTGTTTATTGGACATGGAAAAAGAAGAGTGGGATTTGGATTGTAAAGAGAACTTCGAGGCATTTACTTGATTTAGGTGACCCAGTGGGTGTGGTGCAAAGGTTCCAATTTCCAATAAAGCTCTCTCTTGTCAAATAAAAAATGGATTTAGAAAGTTCCAAGTCATTTGTTACATATTCAGAATGAGGGCAACTCAGAGTGCCGGTAACCATTTTTCCTCCATTTTACTGAGTAATTTAAACAACATTGTAAGACCTAGTCAATTGTGTGTCCGTGTAGTTTCTGGAATAGCCCATTCTTGTCAAAATCAAATGAAAATAAGAAATCAGTAATGGAGTGTGTCGAAATCTTTTTTTTTTTAAAAAAACAGGGTCGACTTTAAAAACAAAAATGGAGTCGCCACCAATCTTTTTTCGAGGTGTGATCGGATCACCTTGAGATTGACCATTAAAACATTTTGATTTATTAAAATAATGATTTTGGCCTATGAAATTCGAGAAAACAGGTTCGGGAGTCAGTTACGCACAAGGAAGGATTAGCACCCTCGTAACGCCCAAAATTGGTACCTAATTGATTAATTAACGTCTTAATGTCGAAAATTTGAAAAGATTTTAAAATGCGATCCTCTTTATTTAAAAGAAAACTTGAATAAATTAAATTGGATGCTAAGACCCTCTTATTTCGAAGAGATAAAATGTCACGCCCAGTGAGTTAGGATACGACATTTCAAATCCTCGAAATTAAGCTTGTCTTTTGACTTTTAAAACTCATGCATTTAAATTTAAGAAGGATATTCGGTTATTTGGGTCAAACGAAAAATCGAAACCCAATAAGTTAGGGCACGTTTTCTCAAAATTCTTAATACAAAATATTGCCTTTGTTTTTAGAAATCCTTACCTCGAGATAACAAAATGTCACATCCAGTGAGTTAGGAAACAACCTTTTTGAATTCCCAAGAATAAACTTTTATTTAACTTATACGCTTTGATTTAAAAAGTATAATTGGTTCTTTAGGCTCGACGAGAAAAATCGAAACCCAGTAAGTTATGGTATGATTTCTCGAATCTCGAATTACAAAAAATATTGCTTAATAAAAAAAATTTATGTATCAGACAAAGATTAATGTAACACGATTTTATAGTAAAATGTAAAAATGAATTACGGTACTAATATGCATAACAGGCTAATAATAAATGCATTAATGTAAATGACAATAATAAGAGCAAAAATAAAAATAAGATAAATAATAAAAAACTAAATAAATAAATAAAATAAAACAAACTAAAATAACGAGTAAGGAAATAAATAAAAATTTTAAAAATTAATTAAAAATTTAATAATGAACAAATAAATAAATAAATGAATGAATATTAGGTAAAATAGTTTAAAAATAATAATAATAACAATATTAGTAATAATAATAATAGTAATATTAACAGTAATAATAATAATAGTAGAGGAATAAAATAATAATAATGATAATAAATATAACCGTAATAATAATAATAATAATAATAATAATAATGATGATGATGATAAGAATAATATTTAGGCAAATAAATATTAAAGAAATAATAGTAATAATAATAATAAAATTAATAATAAAATATCAAAAATAACAAAAGAAATAAAAGAAAGGACGAAATTGAGCTTAAAACAAAAGTTTGGGGTAAATTTGAAAATAAATAAAAGAGTAAAGGACCGAATCGAGTTCGCGAATAATGAGGGACTAAAGGGGAAAATATTCCCGCCCTCCAAAACGCAGCATTTTGCGCGGGACCAAATTAAAACAAAAGAAAAATTATAGGGTAAAAATTGAAAACAAAAATAGACTATATTAAAAAGATAGAAAATGCGGAGGGACCAAAAGCGCAATAAGACCATTGCTTAAAAAACACGCAAATCCTGAGGGCTAATCGGGTATGGTCTCGGGTTGGCGTTGAAACGGCGCCGTTTTGGCGCCTGAAACGAGGTCCCAAAACGACGTCGTATGGGCTATACTATAAATATTAAAATTTTGACAAAAAAATCACTTTTCCAGCTTTTCTAGAAAAAACAGATTTCTTTCTTCTCTTCTCTCTGGGCATCAACCTAGAATCCGGCCATACTCCGACGAGGACCACCGTGGCGGCCGCTGGTCACCGGCGACAGCGCCGCCGTCCACGGTGGTCGAAAAAAAGCAAAAAGGTTCTCGAGCCTCTGATCCCGCAAGCGTCATTTTTCATCGGAAACGACGAACCTCAGCCATCCACGGCGGCGGGATTCGAAAGGACAGGTGAGTTTCGGCCTCCTTTTTTTGTATTTTCATTTTTTAAAAAAAAAAAAAAGAAACTAAAGCAATATCAAACGGAAAATAAAAAATGAAATAGAATAAAAATGCAACCTTTTATTCAGAATGTTTCTTTTCTCGTAAAAATGAATCTACTTTTGTATTCAATTGTCTGTAGGAAAAAAAATACAATAGTCTATTCTTCAGTTTTTATAGCCGAAAATGATAAAAATACATTATTTTTTGTTATTTTTCTGTGCTGTTGTGTTTTCTGTGTTTGGTCTGTAGGTACAGAGGTCGTACGGTGGCTGACGTGGAGGTACGGTGCAAGGAGGGTGGTGGTGCTGACGTGGCAGTGGCGGCTGAAGCTGTTAGGATTTGAAATTTTTTTTAGGTTTAGGCTTTGGGCCTATGTAATTTGGTCTTCGGGTTTTGAGTTAGTTTTTTATTGGGCTTGTAATAAAAAATGGACAGTTTTTATTTATTATTTTGGTTTATTTTGATTAATTTTGGGTTAATTGGGCTCGGGCAAAAATTGAGACTTACAGAGTGAAATAAGGGTTAAAACAAATGGAATTGGATGGTGCATGGACCACATTGAAAGGACGGAAACAGTTATTTACTTGACATCCATGTTGAAGCATTTGAGAGGGGAAACGCCACTTCAGTTGCAGTTACTATCAGCGTGATTGAATGCAATTCTCCTTCGTGTAGCATTTACTTGGAATGGAAATATTTCTTTCCATTGAAATTGTAGAATGTTTTTGGTCAGGCATCGCAAGGGCCTAACAGCATGACACCTGAGTTAAATTTATTACAAGAAATAGAAATGAATCTTAGGTTGTGTTTTCTGTTTCAACTGCCATCAATTGTTTGTTCATCCGCAACTAATCTAGCTCCTCAAATATAAGACATTCTCCATCCTACACATCCCGGATGGAATAATAAATGGGTCGCCTCCGTTTGATCTTTTCTACACTGCAGTGGGCTAAAACATACCGATATTAATAATTATGTTTATCACTCTAATCAGCAGCCGTCTTAGCTCAGCCGGTAGAGCGCGTGGCTTTTAACCACGTGGTCGTGGGTTCGATTCCCACAGACGGCGTCTAATTCATTTGAAATTATAAGTTTGCACGTTATCACTTTTAGATTAAAAGCCCAGATCAATCTCACCCACTAATTTTTTCCTCTAAAAGGTAAGTTTTATTATTTTTCTGACAAGATGAAATCATTCAAGCAATTTATTGTTATTAATATTCAATATAGAATTTTTTTAAAATAAAATTAAATAAGCTTATTATAAAATTGCTATTATTTTATAAAACAGGCTTCTGCAGTTTTGGTTTTGTGGAGGGGCAGGATTGAACTCTGTTTAACATGGCCGACTCCACCGGCCTATTTTTTTTTTACCTAAAAAGACAAACGATACAACATGGTATTTCTTTTCCAAAAAATAAAAATAAAATTAGATAAGTTTGATTAAGAAAAAAGAAAAACCATTTGTCTGCAAAAATAATTGAATGAAAGAGCATATTCAGTAGAATGAAAAATAACAGAATGGAGGCCAATTTTTTTATATTTTTACTTGTAAAGCAAGCTTAGCATATTGATAAATGGATGTCTAAGGTCCATCATTATCATTAATGGAAGAGAGGGAAATAACCCAAATGGCCCTTTTTGTTTTCCTTTTTATCTAAATTTGGAATGTGATGTCCATCAGAATCAGAAATGGCCCACTTCCTTTTGTCAACAATCGTCAATATAATTGCCATTGCAACAAAGGCAAAGAAGCAATTGCCTTTTCAATTATTTAACGTAGAGACACGAGAAAGACATTGCAGATCAAGAAAACATTTGTTTTGGTTTATCTAAATCTCTCTTATTCTCATAGCAGTAAAAATGAAATTACTATATGACTCGAGTGCTGCGGGCCTCGTGTTTTCTTTTGCTTTGCAGCCGCTTCAGCACCCCCACCTTACAACTTTTTTTGCCATCAGCTGGAATTTTTTTACTGTTACCCACCAGCTTACTTGCAATTCACAAACAAAAGAAATACAAAATGCAACACTCATGACTCAAATCCAACAACACACACAATGGTCGCTTGGTGACTTTGCTATCTATTTTTCTTTTCCGTAAAATCCTACCCAAAAGCCCATTTTTACCCACCCGCCACTTCAAATTTTCCCGAGAAAATAAAGGAAACTTGAAGGGCAGGAAACAGAAAGTTAAATTGAAGAAGTGGGAATAAAAACTTAAAAGGGAAAAGAAGTGTGTTTAAAATCAAACACGGAAATTCTTTCCGGTGAAGGTTTGTCCGAACTGCCAATTAGCTGGTGCCACGTTCCAGGAGGTGGAGGTTCTTCTATCACTGCCCGTCACTCTAAACGAGAGTTGTTGGCCTACCAAAACGGCGTTGGACTGCCAGTTCTGACCCCAGTTACGGCTCATGCTCAACCAACCGGTGTTGGTTCCTTTCACGCTTACCTTCACAATATCCCCCGCACCCGCCACGTTGGTGACCAAAACCAAGTTGAAATAACGGAATCCGTTGATAGTGAATCTAATTCCACCTTGCTTTCGGCATGGCACTCTGTCAATCAATCAATAATTTAATAAGAAGGGTGTTTGTGGAAATTACATAAATTGAAAGCCCTTTTTTCCTGCATTAATGATGGGATGTTATCAATTTTGTCGTTTAAGGAGGATGTCTGAATGGGCGGAAAATCTTGGTGATCCCCAAATTTACAGTACTGCCCTGGTAATCATGGGGAATCGAGAGAGGAGGGGTGTTTGGGTCATTCCAGGCGTCACAGGAAAACCGTTGGATCTAAGTGTGGGTAAAGGACATTAAATTCTGGATTGGTTCTCAAAATCTCAACAGACCCCGAGATAATGAGGTCATAAAGGGCGATTCTTTTGAGGCCCTCCTTTTGCCTTTCCCAAGGAAGTACGTAAAAAGTTATTTTAATTAAAGACAATACTGTGTTTGGTTCCTAAATGGATACACATTTCACCACCCTGTTCTTCGTAAAAATAATAATAAATGGAAGAGTAATGAGGGAGACTGACCTGCGGAAGGAAACGGGGACAATACCAGCACGGTACTCGGCGATCTTAAGGAACATAGGCATGGCAAGGTCAAAGTGAGGGCGAGGAGGGTTACACCAGCCGCCATTATCACTTGGGAGAGCATAGTTAGGAGGGCAAAAGTTAGTAGCAGTAATAAAAATGGAAGGGTTGCCTGGGTGGCACCATCTTGGGTCATCCGTGCACTTGATCTCAAAGCAAGCTCCGCAGCTTAGCCCATTGTTGAAAAGGGCTGTGCTTAATGCTGCAGTGTTCACGCCATACCCTTGGCTGTACAGATTCCCATACCCACAAGCACCGCCTTAACAAACAAAAAAGGGAAACAATTGAAGACATTTTAATGGACATGAAGAATGCAATGCAATAAAAAAGAAAAAAAGAAGACGAAACAGAGATTTTGTTGGAAAATGCATGTTAACAAAATGGGTTATTTTTTTACTGCTTTGCACTAGAAGTAAAACAAAATATTAAATATTATAAGATTAATAGAAAGAAAGAAATACCCATAGTTCCAGAAGCATCACTGCCACCATAAAAAGTAGCATGGGCAGATTCCCAAGAGCCACCAGTGTAAACTCCAGGGATTCTTGCATTCACCATGCCAAAAAGGCACATCAATGAAGTAAAGCATAGCAGTGTCAAGGAAGAAGAAGAAGCGTCAACAGCCATTGTTTTATTTAAAGAGGAAATTAAGAGATAAAAGAAAGAAAGGGTGATTCGTTAACTTTGGGGCGAATGGAAAGCGGGAAGAAGGTGGGGGGTACTTATTGAGGAACCGGAAGAGTAAAGAGTGGGGGTCCACAATAAATGAATGCAGTCCATTTCTCATTAACCCCATTTTTCTGCAATTAAAATTCAAACCTCACAACTTTCATTATTATTATTTAAGACATGTTTGGTTTTGTTCTTAAGACTCCGAAATTTGAAGGCCATGTGGCTCACACATGGGCAGTTCTTAATTTGGTTTTGGTCAAAGAGTGGTGCAAAAATTGAAGACCTAATTACCATAATTGGAATGCTTGCACATGCATCCTTCACATAAGATGCTACTAGAAAGTTTAAGCGTTTTGATTTCACACATAAATCAGTTGTTTTTAGAAGAATCTTTAAAATAAGGTTTAATTATTCAGATTGAAACATTGAAATGCAACACGAGAAATAGTGGTGAAGGCTCAAGTAAAAAAGTCAATATCTCAGATAGGTGTCTCAAAGGTGGTGTTTGAAGAGATGTTTAAAAAGGTGTTTGAGCAAAAGAGTGGAATCATAAATTAAACAAAAAAAAAAAGTTAAACTACAAGAGTAGTCACCTAATCATGTAGGTGTTTAAGTTTTGATCACACACCTATAAAAATTCTTAATTTAATCATTTTTTTTTAAAATTTGATTTTTTAGTCTACCGTTAAATGGGTAATGAAAATCTAATAATTTTTAGATTTTCTACGTGGGTAAGTAAAGTAGTTTACTGTTTCGTCTTCACTTGACTTAGCCGTCGTCGCCCTACTCCGGTGGCTATTCCTATCCATGTACTTCATTTTATGGAAGGAAAGTAATTCCTCCCATATTTTCACAACAAATATGCATTCGAAAGTAAGTAATGAAGCACATAATTAAACATTTTCTATTACTATATAGATAATACAACTTCATAAATCAAGTAGGTCGGACTTTAAAGGTGCTACCAATTGAATTCTAAACTTTCAATTTCCAATATTATAAAACATTTAATTGATTCATCAACATTCACAAAATTTATAAGAAATTACTGAATTATTTGAATATATGCAAACTAATATATATATATATATATATTAAAGTATTGACAAATGGCACTAGAAGATAAATAGAGGGGTTATTTGCAGCTTAAACCCCTTCGTATTATTTATTTTTATAAGGCTTTCTACTTTCTTTTATTTACTAATCTAGTCCTTACAATTTTATAGTTATTCTTAATTCAAAAATAACTTAATAATATTATTTACATTAATCAGTATATATTTTCACTTACTTATGAAACAAAATTGTAAAAGGTTAATTTTATGACTGATTAATTAATTGAATTTTTTAATTATATTTAAATATTTAACTAATAAATATTAAAAATTATATTTTTTTAATTTTAAATAAATAAACATAATGTTCAATCAACCTAATTAGAATAAATAATAAGGGTGAGTTTGGTTCGTCGAATCCTAGATTACGTTGACTTACAAGAATGTAAGATTACGTGTGCAATATAAGATTACCTTGTTTAGTTTATTTGATTGCAATGTAAGACCCATGTGTTTGGTTGATAAAATATAAAATTACCTAAAAATAAATTTTACTAATTTGTCCCTGTTATAGAATTTTTATTTTTATAAGCTTAACATTTTTTAGCCTTAAATTTTTTATAAAATTATAATAACTTAAAGAAATTCATTTACATTATGAACCCAATTGAACAACCATTGAATGTAATTATGATAATTTATTTATATGGTTTGCATTTGTGTGTTTTAAAGAACTTGGCTTGCTTTTAATATGAAAAGTGAGGTCATTAGCATCCAAGTTTTATGTTCAATTTAATGACTTCCCAACAAGTTTAAAAAGATTTGAGTTTTTTTTTTTTTAACAATGTGCCTCTCTTTTTTAAATTGTTAATGTTTGTGGCAATTTAGATTTTGTTTGATAATATAAGTTATTAGTCTTTATTTTTAGAATTTTTTTTGCAAGATAAGAAAAGATAGAGGATTTTATTTTCAAAAAAATAAGACCATATAAAAAAATCCAGTTAATCTAATAATTTCATAAAAGAAATAAATTCAAGTTATTAGTTTAACATGAAACAACAAAATGTGATATTACAGGATAGACGGAATGTTGAGAATCCAAACACTATAATCTTATTCCAAAATGTAATATTATGGGTCGCAATGTAAAATTCGGTCAACTAAACGTTAATATTATTTTAACATTATTCTATCAAAATTAAATACTTACATAACCTTATTCAAAATTGTGCATTTATAATAACACAAAAATAAATTAAATATTATTATAAAACATTTTATAATCCATAAATGAACACCATTTAGCATTTGTTAATGCCTATTTAAATATTTTACTATGAAAGTTTATTAATTTTAAATTAATATATAATATTATTAAATAATGAACTTTTTTTTTCTCTTTTAAAAATTGAAAATAATATGACTTTGAATAAATTATCCTAAACAGTAGTTAATTCAAATTTATTTTAAATATTTCATTTTTATTTTTAACTTATATTTTGATAATTCAAATTATAAAAATTCAGAAAAATAAATATTTAAATTATTATATTTTTACTTTTTTAACATTACAAATCTCAGAATTAAATATGATATATTACAATTTATACATATAAGTAAGCCAATGCATTATACAAAATAACAAATTCCATGAATTCACAACCAATCTACTCATTCCATGATTTCTATGGATTTTAATCTTTCAACCCCTTCAACTCCCAATGAAAATGGACTAATGAATTACATATGATTCTATTTATGGATTCATTTTTGTATATTTATAATAAACTTTATTAAAGTAGTGTTAGTAACTAAATTTAGTTGTAATTGTTTGTAATTACATAAGAGTGATATGTTTAGGTAACCATTATAATTGGTGGATTTCACTGAATTGGGTGTAATTAGAGCACCTAATTACACATTTGAATTCTTAAAGGAGGGTGGGAATTGGAGTAATTATGCACGTATTTACACTCAAATATAATTACCTTATGACTTTCCAAACACTTATACAAGATTTAACTTTAAAAAAAACTACATTTTATACCAATTGAAATTATTAGAATTATATTATAAGTATGAATACGTATCAGTGTTTGGAATGGTTGTGGTAAAAAAAATTCTAAAGTTATATTATAAATCCTAAAAAATTATATTATAAAATAATTTCTGTGTATTTTATAAAGTTATAACCAAAAGAATTATATTATTTAAATCCTAAAAAAATTCTAAAGTTTTGATCAAAATGTTTATTATAAAAAATAATTCACATGTTATAAAAGTGTTACAAAAAATGTTATAATAACTTATTTATAGTTATTTATAAAAAAAAATGCTATAATTTTTTGTCATAATATTTATACAAGTGTTGTGAAATTTTTTGGAAATTTTATAAAACTTTTTATATATTATAAATTTTATATAATGTTTTACATAATTTATGTCTAACAAAAAGGGTTATAACCTAAGTTTTTTTTAAATTAAATTTATATAAGTTTTTATAAATAAAACTATAAATAATTTGCACGATGAATCCAAATATTATGCGGCAGATGGTAATTATGCAAATACAAAAAGGTTTTGTGTCATATAATGGGTATGATATCATTTGAGATAATGGTGACAAACAAAAGCAAGAGAAACAACTCATGAACTCTTTAATTCGAGACATTTAAAGCTGTGAAATGTGATTATCAGAGGATATTTGTTGTTCTAAAAAACGATTTACTATATTAACATTACTTCAATATAGGATAAAAAAATAAAGTTGGATCGTACTACTATGTTGCATAGTTCATAACTTCATTTTATAGTGTAGTTGGGATAATTCATACTTTGAAAAGTAAATGGGAAAAGGCGATCTTGATAATATTAATTATACAAATTTAGATGATGAAGAACTCGATCAAAGATCAATAAATGATAATAAGGAGCAAATGTTAAATGTTAAACAAGAAATAACCTAACAAATATAGAACGCTTGTGCAATTAGATTATAATATTTATTTTTCTTGTTATTTTTATTAGTAATCATATTATGGACTAACACATGCATATTATGATTTGATTTTAATTTTTGTTAATCATTTAGAATTTGTATAGTAAGTAATATTTCAAAAACATATAAATTATGTAATTATAATTTGTACTACTAAATATATTATAGGAAATTTGATATAATTATACTCTATCAATCAAACAAGTTTTCATTCAATTACTTTGTACTATCTAAACAAAAACGATAATAATATTTTCTCCGTCTTCTTTTACAAAGGCATAATGATAAAACAACCCCTACGTTTACTTTTAGGAAAATTAGCCATTATTCTTTCTTTTTAGTAATTTTCAAACTCAAATGAAGTTACTTGTAACGATGCATGATTATGTGGAAATATTTAATTGACGTGGCTGAAATGATGTGGATTAAAAATTGTATAAGCTAATAACTAAACGCAAAAAGCCTTTAACATCCCTCTCCTGATTTCAAAGAAAAATTGCTAATTCCAATAAATTTGAGAAATAAAAACAAACTGCTGATTGATTTGAAAAGTAAACCAAATCTCCTCATCTTTCACTTACACTTATTTTATTTATTCTTATATTTTGGTTGTTGAGCTTCTAAAACTTATTGTTTGTAATTGTTCTCGCATATTAAACAATACAAAATACAACATTGGTGAATAAAACACAACTCAGTCTTTTCTTAGTTTAATTTTAATCAACTAATTGTCCAAACAATTCACCAATCTAGGGCTACGCCAGGCCGGGTATTACATTATGCATAGAAGTTATCTAAATTTTATTGTATTCGTCAAATCTGAATACTTACACACTATGTATAGAGGTTATCTGGAGTCAAAATTGTTCGCCAAACTTGAGCTTCCTCATGATATGTAGCATGGTTGTTTGGGATTCCCTAGGATGATTGGGAATGTTTCATCCATCAGAATGAGTTGTGGTCTGATATGATTTTAGATATGATCTGACTAGTATCCTGAGAGCTGCCAAATTGAGTATGTGAATCCGTCAAAAGGCTGATCCATACGAAGTTCACCTTAAAAGATCAATTAGTATAAGCACCCATCAAGAATAATATCAAAAAGTACACCATCCTGAGTGAAATGTTCAACATCTGTCTGTGTGAAAAATCCATCGAAAGTAGATTATGTATGAATATCTTTTTGAGAAATGCATTGTTTTCTAAAAAGGAAATAAGATCTGCATTGAATGGTTGATGCAGTTGTAAACCAACATCTGACTAAGACAAGTGCACCTTTCAATTAATAGTATAGCTACAGTGAGCAAAGATATCGTTCCCACGAAGACTAAAAGTACTAGTAATTACAGTCTTTCTATTATTTAATCGATAAATTCGAGTGATTAATTAAAACTAAAATTAACTAATTTAATTAACTAACCAACACGACAAAGAACAAATCAAGAAAATAATCGAGTAAACAACCAATAAGTGAAACAATACCCAGGAAAGATTTAATCTGGACTATCATTATCAATCTAAATTACACAATTTCTTCACTTAGTATCTTGATTCGTAGAAATCCCTAAATTATGATAATATCTCTATTCAAGAATAAGAGCAACTGACTCTAGGTTGATTAATTGAAATTTCTCTCTAATTCAAACCCTTATTATCGTATTAACTAGATCTATGGATTCCCCTATTAGATTTGACTCTAATCTGGTAGATTTATTTCGTCCTATGTCTAGGGTTGCATGCACCTCCACTCAATTAAGCTAGATCTACTCTTAAATAGGGTCTATTCCTCTTCTGATTTAAGCAGATCAAACATGGATCAATAGTCTAGAAATATTAAACCAAGAATTAAGCACACATAATTGAGAACAAGATCTAAGTCTTTATTGTGTAAAATAAAAATTAAAAGACAAAATTCATAATAAGGTTCATCTCCCCTAGGTATTTAGAAAATGTCTTGCAAATAAAAACATCCAAAACATAGTATAACCATAAGAAAGAAAGAAACTCATAATAATCTCCAAAGAAATTCAAAGGGAATATTTAATTTTGATGGAAATCTGCTTAAGAATCTGCTTCAATGGTGTTTTTCGAGTTGTTTTCTTGAATATTTTATGACGGCTCACTTACATCTTCTTATGTTTGTCATATATAGGTCTTAGAATGCTCGAAAAACCTAAAAATTTTGTTTCCCCGCAGTTCAGATTCCAAATTTGTAAAATTGGCACAACTTGCCACATGGCCGTGTGGCTCACACAGCCGTGTGGCCCCTATACCTTGCTCAAATTTTTGGTTTTCGCTCGTTTCTCGCTCTTTTTACTCCCAAATGCTCTTTTAAGTATAAAAAACATGAATTTAAAGGATTAGGAACACAAAATTCACTATTAACATCGAATAATCACCCAAAAAAGCATTAAGAATGAAACTAAAACATGTTACTTTTAGCACCTATCAAATATTCTTACACTTAAGCATTTGTTTATCCTTAAGAAAAATCCTCAACCCACATTCAAGTTAACTTTCATCAATTTATTATTTTTACTGATAATGTCTTAGGATAATTTACAGATAATCATGCATTGGAAATTCACACTAAAATGACACTAAACAGTACAAGCAATCCAAGCAATGAATTTAAAGCTTTAAAAATATTAGGCATCTCGCCTATCTAAAAAAATTACTTGAAATTCAAACTTAACAAGAAATAACATTCTCATTAAAGATTCACTCAAAGCACTCAAATTGTTTAAAGTTCAAATAATGTGCACTCAACAATCAAATGAGAAATCTTCTTTGTAACACCCCAAACCCGGCCTAGACGTTACGGCCGATTCTGGTGATGTCACCTGGAATGGAATTTGAAATCGAGTTTATCAAGTTAAGTCTGTTTCTGTTTATTACCTTCTATTTATCCCTCGTCAATTTCAAAAGTATTTTCTCGTTAATTCAATTCGTTTAAAAATATATTCTGTAGCAGAAGCTTTTAAAACCGTGATATTTTAAGAAAACTATTCGCATTTAGGGAAAACGTTATTTTTAATTAAACCGAGTTTTCGTTGAGTTTTGCAGTTTAAAAATCCATGAAATCGGTTAAAAACCCAAAATAAAGGCAAGCAGTCCAAAAGTCCCAAATTACAACAAAAATACCTCAAACAAAATGAGAGATAAAAACCTTAATGATTATTAAAGCTATTCAATAAATATGAGGACACCGTTGAGTCCTCTGTCGCACCAATCCGTCTAAGTTTGAGGATTACCTATACAGTTAAAACAGAAAGGGGTGAGTTTTTGTAAACTCAGTGTGTAATCCCCATAGAAGATATGCATATAGTCAAACAACAGTTATCAGTCAAATGCAGTCTGGGGCCTAAGCCCATTACAGATTCAATTACAGTTTAGGCATTAGCCCATTCAAATATAGTTTCAGATATAAATTAGGGCCTTAGCCCATCTCAGGTACAGTATGCATACAGTAACAGAAATCAGTATCCTACCACCAGCCTCTACACACCATCTCCGACCATCCTTACACACCATGTGGGGTTTAAAACACTCACCCTGCCCTACACACCAAGTCATACCGAATGCGGCACATATCAGTAATATTGTAGCTAAGCTACCAGATAATAGGCATGAAAGTCTTTCAATACACTTCCTCCAATAATCAATCATCCCACCCCAATGTAGATGCAACGAAACATGCTCAATGCAGACACACAGAGTTACATGCTTACATGTTACAATTCAGTTATCAATCATACATACGGATCAGTAAACATGCATAAATTTAACATGCTTAATACATGCAGTATATAGTCAAGTCACCCGATTTAGGGTCTAAGTAGCACTTGCCGATTTTACAGTAAGTTCACAATCATCTTGGGCGACACGTGCAACCCTAGGAAACAATTTAGCTAAATGGACCCACAAGCCCAAGTGGTTTGCCCGTGTGGCCCACACGCTCAGATTGGCCTTGGCCCGTATGGATCACATGGCTTGGCCTAAATATCACACACCCGTGTAGCGTGTCTGTGTGGGCCCACACGCCCAGTTTAGTTTAGCTAGTGTGGCCCACACGACCGTGTCCTGCACACGGCCTGGCCTTCGTCGATCACACGTGTGTGTTGTCACGCACAGCCTACCACATGGCTTACCACACGACCTTGTGGCGTCGACAGTGGCCATTTTCAGCTTTTGTCGAAAGCTCGATTTCTACGGTTTGGGTGCACACCTGATATCGATTTGATGCAAAAGCAGTCTCGAGCCTCCTAAAACCTAAATATCGTCCAAAATAACACCACATTTGCCAGTATGAATGACACTACGCCAAACTACATCGAATTTAGGCAACTCCCAAAACTAACAAACCCTTACTTTCAAACAAGAAACGAAGCCTCCACACAACAAGAGTGCCAATTAGCAGCCTCTAGTCCCTTGAGCAGCACCTAAACACGAAAACAATATATTACTAAACACAATATCGATTTTCATAACTCTAAAATTTTAAGAGGACTTACCTACCGAACCCAACCGCAATGATTCGCAAGGCAGAAAAGCGAACAAGAATTACAAGAAGCAATGATCAGCAGAGAAAGTTTAAAGAGGAAAGAAATATTGGGGAGAAACGTAAGAAAATGCAGAGAAAACTCGGCAGAAAAAAACTAGAGAGAATAATAAAAATAAAAATAAAAAATGATTGGATTTTCCCCAACTTCCCACTACTGCACAATCCCAACCACTTCAACATTTTAATTCAATCCAAACTCTTTCAGAAACCCGAGAGCAAAAACATTACATCCTCGCTCACGCAGGGATTCGAACACAGGACCTCCAACACACCAACACACAAACTCCCTTACCACTCGAACCAGCAGGCTCATTCTGCTATGGTTTTACAAATAATTTAATATGAGCCCACTAAGCAAGAATAGGGCTTAAGCCAGAAAAATACCAAAATTTGCCAAATGCAAGGCTTGAACTTGGGACCCCTTACACACACCCAGAACACTTAACCATTGAAGCATATACACATTTGTGTCACATTTTAACAGAAACAAAAATAAGAATTTTGGGGCGTTACATTATTACTATAAGCTTACTTGAAAATTAAATCTCCACCACTATATATGAGATGACATACCAATCAAAAGGTCTTTACAAGATTGTAATGGAGCTTAGATTAAGGGTATGGAAAATGTCAAAAAAGTTGGTTAAAATCGAGAGTCAAGTTGATAAGTTACCAAATTAGAAAAAAACCAAATGCTGAATTAAAAGAATTTACATCAACAAGAACTAAAGAATAAAAATGAGCTTTGCAACATAATATGAAACTAACTATTCAAGCTCAATCAATTTTTTTTTCATTTTTAATTTATTTTCTCCTTATTTTCTGTTTTTTTAAGAGCAAAGTAAAATTCAACAATGCAAATGATGAAACATAGTTAAGCAACTAACCAAATCAATTCTTGACAAAAAGGGAGTCAATAAGAAGGATAATTTTACAACATCAATATGGGTTACGGGTTAACATTAACGGGTGATAGAAAAAAATGTTGTTAGGATCAAGGGGGTTTACTAAGGATCAATACAACAGGTAAGCTGATTAAAGGCTAGGTAGGTTAAATCCTAAGTGACTCTATCATCTCAGTATACCAAATCAATTATGTGGTCTCGACATGTATAACCGAAACAAGTTCTAGAATAACAAATTAAACTGACATACTCTCAACTAAAAATAAAATGAGAACAAATAATATATGCTCTATAAGCTCAAAAGCTCATAAAAAATTATGGTTTTGATGTCAAACTTGCAAATTTAAAATTTCAAGATAATGCTTCAATTAAGGAAGACAACCTAAAATAATAATTTTTGAAAAATAACTTGTCATGCTTGACTCTCTCGTGTCTTAAAGCTTAAATAAAATAATAAATAAAAATCCACAAATTATTCCAAAACAGAATCAATAAAAACTTCAAATTAAAAGAATTTACTCAATGGTAGCTATGAGAAAATTACTTAAAAACAAACAATAATTTAGGGATTTTATTGCATAAGCATACAAACAACCTCCCCACACTTAAGATGTACATTGCTCTCAATGTACAAACAGATATAAATAGAATAAGAAAAATATCATAAAGGAGGGAGAGAAGTGAAACTGCCCTAAATTTGGATGAATTCGTCGGAATAATGAAATACAGAATTGTAGGAGATTCTAAATGAAGTACATGTTTCCAAGCAAACTAATAAGAAAATAGACAAAAATAAATAAGATAAAGAGATTGCAAACTAAAAAAACAATTGAAAAAGCATAACAAAAAAAATGCATAATAAAATAAATAAAATAAAAGATATAAATCTAGAAAATAAAAAAATAGGGCTTGGTGTAAGGAGGAACAAGGGAACAAAAAAAAAGTACAGACCAGCTTTAAAAAGGAAAAAAAGTACATGGCCGTGTGAGCCACACTGCCGTATGGCCAAGCCGTGTGGAATCACCCAGACCGCGTGATTAAAAAAATAGGTAAAAATAAGCCTAGTATCCACACGGCCGCGTGCGATGATTGTTCGCTTCTCCCATGCTCGTGTGCGAGGGTGCGTGGGTCACGCGATCTAGCACACGCTCGTGTGCCAGGCCGTGTGTCTTACACGGCCATGTCTACAGACCGTGTAACTCTCTGTACCCGTGTTGGTTAAAATAAAATTGAAAAAAATTATCTCCAGTATGCAAACGGCCTAGGACATGCTCGTGTGTTCAGGCTGCGTGTCCCACACGGTCGTGTCTCTAGGCCGTATGGATCACCCCAAACTGTGTGGACTTTTTTTTTTGAATTTTTTTCAAATTTTTTTAAAGTAATGAAAATAAAAATAAATGTACTATATATATATTATTTTTAAAAAATAAAAATAAATTTACTAATGCTTTTTTTAAATAACATGAAAGTAAAATAAATAAATAAAAATACTCGGGTTGCCTCCAGAGAAGCACTTATTTAGAGTCTAAGCTCAACTTCCCTTTTTAGCTAACGATTAAGGTGGATCTTGGAGCCGAAGCTCCTCTTTCTCGTTGCCAATATTACCACCAAAATAAAGTTTGAGACGAATATTCTTTACCTTGAATGTGTCGTAATCAGGGTGTGTTACCTCAATGGTTCCGTATGGAAATACATTTTGTACCACAAATGGGTTCGACCCTCTTGACTTAAGCTCTGAAGGGAACATTCGTGGATCTGATTTGTCTAGCAGCGCTTTGTCCCCAACTTTGAATTGGTTCATCCTCTTTGTATGCACACTATGACATTGCTTAGTTATTTCTTTGACTGTTCTTGGGTTCTCATTAGCCTTTGTTTGCCATTCATCTAATTCATTGAGTTGCACCATTCGCTTCTCACTCGTCCCTTGATTTTTATCACCTTAAGATGGATACTGTTCGAACACGTATTCATTAGTAAACTCTTGAAAAGAATGTTGAGCCACATGATTACTAATATTAACATAATAATGAGTATCATCTCGCTCACTAGGAACTCTAACAAAATCACGTGTTTGAAGAGTAACATTTTCATCACCTACACTCAGCACAAGTTCACCACTACCCACATCAATAACAGTTTTAGCAGTGGCTAAAAATGGCTGACCTTAAGATCATGGGTACCTCAAAATCCTCATTTATGTCCAATATAACAAAATCAAAAAAGAATATAAATTTATCGACTTTAACAAGTACATTTTCAATAATACCTCTAGAATTCCTAATTGATCTGTCAGCTAATTGAATATTCATCCTAGTGGGTTTTGGTTTCTCAAGACCAAGTTGTTTGAACATTTTATAAGGCATGACATTTATACTAGCCCTCAAATCAGCCCAAGTTTTTTCAACATTTAAACTACCAATAAGACAAGGAATAGTAACTCCTTGGATCTTTAAGCTTGTTGAGTAGTTTATTTTGGAGAATAACCGAACAATCCTCATTGAGCTCCACAGTTGACAAGTCGTCTAACTTTCTTTTATTTGTTAACAACTCTTTTAAAAATTTTGCATATTTGGGCATCTGCAAAAGAGTTTCAATAAAAGGTAAGTTAATATGCAATTTTTTTAAAAGCTACAGAAATTTACCATATTGTTCATTTATGATGTCTTGCTTCAATGCTACCAGATATGGAATTTGTGGTTTGTATTCTCTAACCATCGACTTATGCTCTTTTTTACTTTCCTCAATCCCATCATTTTTTCAACAACTTCTAGATTCAGTTTCTTTTCAAGCTCAACTAACTCTTCCATGTTTCAAACAATGACTGCCTGGACTTGCTCTTTTGGGTTAGTTTCAGTGTTACTAGGTAAACTGCCTTGTTGTCTTTCCGAAACCAATTTAACAAGCTGTTCAATCTAATTTTCAAGCCCTTGACTCGATGCTTGTTGATTTCTCAGACCTGTCTTAGTGTTTTGATATCGAGTTTCGGGCACTAAAATAAAATTATCTAACATCTCCTCAAGGTTTGGTTTTTTTTTCTTGCTAATAAGGTTGCTGAAAACTCGAAGGGGTTGTGACCTTTGATTTCCTTGACCACCGTAAGTGAAATTTGGATGATTCCTCAATCCTGGATTATAGTTATCACTATAAGCGTTATTTTGAAGTCTAGAATTGTTACCCATAAAATTGAATTGCTCATGCTCTATGTTAGAACCGAAGGGTAAACATTCCAGATTGATTATCCCCGCTCCAATTGCATCACATTGCATTACCAAATTCATCGTGTTATTGCAACTCAAATCATCAATATTTTAATTCAGTGCTTCCACCTAACTTGCCAACATAGCAACTGTATCCATGTTAAAAACACCAATTGCTTTAATTAGTTTTTTTCTCATGACTTGCTACTAATAGTTATTCAGTCTACTCAATACACTATTGAACTGCCTTAGGTGTCTTATTATTCAATGTTTCGCTAGCTATTGCATCAACTAGTTGCTTAGTCGAGGGGTTCAAACCGTTGTAAAATGTTTGAACTTGTAACCACAAAGGTAACCCATGATGAGGACATCTTCTCAGAAGATATTTAAATCTCTTCCATGCATCATATAATGTCTCCAACTCAATTTGAGCAAAAGAAGAGATGTCATTCCTCAACTTAGCTGTTTTAACTGGTGGGAAATACTTCAATAGAAACTTCTCAGTCATCTGATTCCAAGTCGTGATAGAACCCTATGGAAGTGAATTCAACCACTGTTTTTCCTTGCTCCTCAAAGAGAATGGGAACATTCGTAAGCTTATGGCATCATCAGTAACTCCATTAATCTTGAATGTGTCACAAATCTCTAAAAAGTTAGCCAAATGAGCATTCGAATCTTTATCTTACAATCCATCAAACTAAACATATTGTCGTACCATCTGAATTGTGTTCGGCTTCAGCTCAAAATTGTTTCCAGCAATAGTCGGTATGACGGTACTCAATTCAACCCCAATTAGAGTGGGCTTAGCATAGTCAAACATAGTACGAGAAGCAAGACGTGTAGAAAGCTACTGATTATTTTGATTATCATTCATCTCCATAATAATGTCATTTTGCTCTTGGTAATCTATTAAACTTTGTTGACCTTGCGTTGTTTCTCCAACTTCTCTACGATTTTTGCGAGTGATTTTTTCAATCTCACTGTAAAAAATTAATGGTTCCAACGAGTTGCCTTTAATCATAAACCAAAAGAACCTGTAAGAATAAAACAAAAGAAAAATTAAAATGTAACAATTAAATTAAAAACAAAAAATATTAAAATAAAAATAAAAATAATAAATTAATAGAAATAAAGTTTTCCTAATATTTTAGTCCCCGACAACGGTGCCAAAAACTTGATGCCCACGAAACCAACTAAAAATCTGACTAAGGCAAGTGCACCTATCAATTAATAGTATAGCTACGATGAGCAAAGATATCGTTCCCACGAAGACTAAAAGTACTAGTAATTACCGTCTTTCTATTATTTAACCGATAAATTCGAGTGATTAATTAAAATTAAAAGTAATTAATTTAATTAACTAACGAACAAGACAAAGAACAAATTAGGAAAATAATCGAGTAAATAACCAAGAAGCGAAACAATACACAGGAAAAAAATTCACCTAGATTTCATCTGTCATTATCAATCTAAATTACGCAATTTCTTCACTTATCATCTTGATCTGTAGAAATCCCTAAATTATACTAATATCTCTCTTAAAGAATAAGAGCAACTGACTATAAGTTGATTAATTGAAATTTATTTCAATTTTAAAACCATATTATCACATTAACTCAATCTATGGATTCCCCTATTAGATTTGACTCTAATACGGTAGATTTATGTCGTCCTATTTCTAGGATTACATGCAACTCCACTCAATTACGCTAGATCTACTCTTAAACAAGGTCTATTCATCCTCTGATTTAAGCACACCAAACATGGATCAATAGTCTAAAAATACTAAACCAAGAATTAAGCACACATAATTGAGAATAAGATCTAAATCTTTATTGCGTAAAATAAAAATCAAAAGACAAAATTCATCATAGGGTTCATTTCTCCTTGGTATTTAGAAATTTAGTTCATGCTTGCAAATAAAAACATCCAAAATACAATATAACCACAAGAAACAAAGAAAATCATAATAATCTCCGAAGAAATAAAAAGGGAATCTTCAATCTTAATGGAAATCTGCTTAAGAATCCACTTCAATGGTGATTTTTGAGTTGTTTTCTTGAATATTCTATTACGGCTCACTCTCATCTTCTCATTTTTGTCATATATAAGTATTAGAAGGCTAAAAAAAACCTAAAAATTGCGTTTCCTTGCAATTTAGAGTCCAAAATTTTGAAATTGACATGACCTACTACATGGTTGTGTGGCAGCCCGTGTGGCTCACACGGTCGTGTGGAAGGGGTCAGCCCATGTGGCCCTTGTACCTTGCTCAAATTTGCTGGTTTTCACTCGTTTTTTGCTCTTTTTGCTCCCAAAAGCTCTCCTAAGTATAAACATGAATTTAAAGGATTAGGAGCATAAAATTCATCATTAACATCGAATAATCACCCAAAAACACATTAAGAATGAAATTAAAACATGTTACTTTTCGCATCTATCAGTGGTGAGATCTAAAATTTGCCTAATGAGTGAATTGTGTGTAGGTTGGTCAAGTATGAAAATTGGCGTAAATATATGCGCCGATATTAGAAAGATACCACCAAAGACTAAAAAGAAATCCAAAATCTTCGAGTTGAGGAGTTCAACAACAAATGCTCCAAGGTAACTTGGGTTAAAATTCACTAAGTTTGTTTGAACTTACAAGCATCTGTTTGATACAAGTTCTGTTTAATGAGTTGGTATGCCAGGAGGGACCAAGTCAGGAATGCGCCAATGTGACAGTTTGAGTTGCGATATTATGCATACAGAGGGCACCATAGTAATATGGAGCTTAGTTCTCTACAACAAAGTTTTAAGTTGTAACATCGTATGTTGCTTTTGAAATTTTGGTGTAATTATAAAACAGTAACGTCATATGTTGCTTTTGAAAATTTGGTGTAATTATTAAACATTCTCTTTTATTAATCTTCTGTTTTTAGATAGTAAATAAATGAATAAAAAGTATATTTTAGAATGATTTTGCGCTTGTCGTAAAAATTTTGCTAAGTGTTTAAGTTTTGTAACATCTAATATCCAGATTTGATATTTCGGGGTGGGATATAGGGCGTTACAGTTGAATTGTCTTGTTTAACTTTTCCTAGTAAAAAAATGTTATAGAACCATGTACAATTAATGTAATTGTATAAAAATAGGGTGAAAGAAATCAAAT
This sequence comes from Gossypium australe, assembly GCA_005393395.2. NCBI lineage: Eukaryota > Viridiplantae > Streptophyta > Magnoliopsida > Malvales > Malvaceae > Gossypium > Gossypium australe. The sequence continues at coordinate 106,399,687 of CM016617.1, forward strand.
CACTTAAAAAATTAATCAAAATCAAAAGGAAAACATAAAAGGAAGAAGAGAACTTATCTTGGGTCATTAGCGGTTTATAGAGCTTCGACCATCACTTTGCAAATCCCAACGGTGAAGAAATAGCCACCCTTGAGAAAAGTAACATATCTCAAAATTAGACTGATCTAACTGCCGATGAGAAAGATTCGAGTTCGAGAAGCTTGGAAGTCTTTTGGAATATTTAAAAATTTTCTAGTGATTTTTCAAGAAAAGCATTTAGAGAAAAGAAGAGAGGAGGTTTCACACTTTGCTTTGGGTGCTTTTGGACAATGTTTCATCATCAGAGTGAAGCGATGATAACACAACAAGAAGTTAGGGCTAAGGTTGAAGGGAAAAAGAGGAGGAAAAGGAGAAACAATAGTGAGAATAGAATAGTGCACCTGTTGTTAAGAAAATGATCGGTGACGACACGAGAGACGTGGCGACCACAACATTGGAGAAGCCACGATGATAGTACATGTGGCTAGGGTGTCTATGGAGAAGAAAAAGAGAAAAGAAGATAAAATAAAAGAAAATAAGGAAAATAAAAGAGATAAAAGGGAAAATAAAGAAAATAAAAAAAGATTTAAAAACATAAAAGCCACATGGATTTATTGTGTTAAAAAATACTCACATAGATGCCACATCATATTTTTAACAGCTCCGTACTATTTCTATCGAAAATATACTAAATTGACAATACATTATTGTTTAAAGGCTAAAAGAAGTAAAAAACAAAAAAAGTAAAGGGCTAATTTAGTTTTTTAGAGAAAGATTGAGGGTGAAAAATGTCATTATGCCTTTTTTTTTCTTCTTGTTTCATTTGTTTGTTATATAATTTTGTTACTTTTTGTTATTTATTAATTCTTGTACTTAAATCTTAAAGTTGCTAACTTTGCATTAGTTAAAGTTTAAAGTTGAGTAATTTGAAAAACTAAAATTTTTATTATTTATTACTATAAATGGTAAGAAAATAGTAATTTTATATATTTTTAAACATATTCATGTATCAGTTGATATACAATGTTTTAACATGTACAATTAGAATTAGACGAAATGAGTTAGTGCAATTGATAATGACCAAAATTTTTATTGGTGTGAAAAAAAAAAGAGTTGATTGTTCGATAATACGTGACTGAAACAACACTAATTTAAAAGATGCCATATACATTTTTTTAAGTATAGTAATTAAAAAAATAAAATATTAAATAAGATAAGTGGCAGAATTTAAATTTTAATTTTGAATAAAAATTCTTACTGGCCTTGTATCAAATTGTATGTGTATACATGATGATAAAATGATTGACATAAAATAAATAAATAAAGTTTAAAAAATACCATGTGCCCTTTCCCCTGTTCTAAAAGCTGTGTCCCAAGACCCCATTTTCATCATTGAAGAAAATCTTGAAAAAAACCAAAAAAAAAAAAAAAATCCAATCTCCAACCCTCTCACATGTGCTTTTTCTCTCCAAACTTTTCCCATCTCATATCTCTAAGACTAGAATATTTATAACCCACCCCCATGTGCCCTCACTTATTGCTTTATATACATAATACATCTTTTTCGATTTTAATATATTTTCTTCAGTTTTCCGATTTATTATCATGCTGTATTTTTTATAAAATTTTTATTTATTTTAAATAGGATTAATATTTATTTTTAAAAAATACTTTATTATTCTTTTATACAACACCTTGAAAACTGGGGTCATAATTTGTATATATTTTTCTTTCCTAATAAAATATTGTCTTGTCTTGTTTTCAAATGATATTATATTCTCTTCTGGATTTAATTTCACTAAAAAGGAAAAAGAAAAACAGACAAGAGACATTTACGATAATGTGAATGTTGAATAATGAAAGACCAAAAGTAACTTACACCCTTTCAATAAAATAAGTTTTTTAATCACATTTTGATGATTCGGTGGGAATTTGAAATGGGTGTGATTTTCATTAATTAAAAAGGGGGTGGGCCTCCTACTCACCGACCAACCACATCTAAGTAAATCTGCCACATCAGCATCGTATTGAAGGTTTCCAAGTGCTTCTTCATCTCCCTCACCAACACACTACCAATCCGGCTTCGCTGCTCATGCATGCATGCATAGCCCATATCTTCTCATATATTATCTATATTAAAAACCAATAAAAATAGGAATTTAAAACATTCCATTTATCATTCATCCAAAATTTACATTTCATTATTAATAATGTTATTAATTGAATTATTCTCACAAATTAACTTAACACTAATTTATGATTGATGACAACATCATGAGAAATAATTACGGTGCATTTAATATTGTCAATCTGATATATTTATACGTTTAAATTTCATTTACTCACAATTTAATCTACTTTTTTATTTATTTTAATATCATGCATGTTTTATTTGTTATTATGAAACCATAAATTTTATTATTTATAATATATTCTAAGTTCGTGACTACCACGTAAAATTTATATAGCTGAATTTCTATGATGAAAGTAAATGCTTAGAGATTACACAAGCTTAATCACTTTTTTAGTGGCTACAAAATGCATGATAGAAGTGAAATTTAAGTTATATGGAGGGGGTTTGACCTTTTGCTTATGATTAAGATGAATAAACAAGTCTTTGGAAACAATTACCACATGAGATTTCATAATTGTCTCTATTTTTTGTTGAACATGATAGCAAAGTCTTCTCATTAATACATACTTATAGCCTATTAAATTAAACACCTTTGACCCTTCAAAAATTAAAAAACCTTTGAACATAATGTACTCCAATATTATTCTAAACAATAAACAATGTAAATAAAACACAATATTGATTGAAAAAGTAGCAACACGCATTTTTTTCTCTCTAAATTATATAAATGTAATTGCTTGATTCCTAATAATTTTCTAAACTATGTATCTTACTTGGGTAGTTATATTATATTTCCCTTTTCAATGCATTAAAACTTTAACATATATCCCTCTCTATATAATTTTGTTATATATTTGATAAAAAATAGATATAATTCTTAACTCTTTTTTAATCTTTCAAATTTTAATTACCGTATTTTTCAAAAACTAATAAATTAATCCAATTAGTAACGCTATTGAACCTTACTGTTAAATTGTTGATTTAGGAAATAACACATCATCGATTTATATGCAATGAAATAACAAAAATCAATATTTCAACAATCTATATACAATAAACTAGCAAAATCAACCATTAAGGTTTATGTATTTACCAAAAACTAAATTAACTTCTCGATTATCCTAAAATACAATGACCAAATTCTAACAAATTAAAGTTAAAATATTATTTTTTGAATTTTTGTAAAATAAAGGGATGAGAATAATAATTAAAAAAAAAGCCCATTGAAACTGATGTAACCTAAAATGAAATGTAATTTGATTCACAACTTAATAATCTTACATAACAATAACAATTAAAATACAAACAAATTATGCAACGAATCAAATAAACTTAATTAACAAATCATCATCAAGACAATATGCAAAAATTACGGTAATTAAGGGTTATGTTTTATATTTGAAATTCAGAATTAGGAGAGTGTTGTTCTTGTCATCTTTTTATTCTGTGATCATGTGAATAATATGCAATATTGTAAAAATCCAACCATTAGTTAAATTAATTAGACCACCGATTTTCAGTTTAATTGATTGACCACCAATTCAATCATAAAAAAAAATAAAAAAAATCTTAAAAATTCACAAAGAAAATTAGAAAAAAAACACAAATAAATAATAATAGAGCAATAAACATTCATTTTATAAATTATAACAACAAAATTAAATATTTAAACTAGCTTTAAGCCAATTCAACGGGTTTTTAATCGGTTAGATCGATTTTAGCAGTTCAACCGATTTTTATTGATTTTATGGTATGGAATGTGACAGTGACTTTTTAGGTCTACAACCCAACACTACACCAAAACAGACTTTTAGCGGCGTTTTTTTTTTTGCCTTTAGCGGCGTTTATAAGCGCCACTAAAAAGCGCTACAAAAAACGCCGGTAAAACAAACGCCGCAAAACTTAGTTGCGTTTTTAAGAAAAAAATGTCACTAAAGGTCATCACTTTTAGCTGCGCTTTTCACACAAACGCCGCTAAAGGTCATGACTTTTAGCGGCGCTGTAACACCCCAAACCCGGTTAAAACGCTACAACCGAATCTGGCGTGCCACGGGAAGAAAACGTTTGAAAACTGTTTTGTTGACTTGTTTTAAAAGGAAGTCGTTGTATTTTGTAATGTGTAATACATGTCGAAACTTGGTTTGAAAACTTAGTGGACATACTGTTACTCCGTATTAATTACTTAGTCATTGTATGTAAAATGAACAAGTATTTATTTTAGCTTTTGAAAACATCCAAATCATAGTTTAATCACCATATTCAAACAGTAACTATAAAATCAACTAAATAAGAGAACCCAAAATAAAGCTTAGGCAGCCTTATTACAGAACTGGAAACCAAAATGTAATAAAATAACTAAGTCTGAATGGAAAACTTTGTAATAAACCAAATGTTGTGCATGGCCACCTTGAGTCCACTCCGGCTTCATATCCACGATCTAAGTCTGATCTGCAAAATGTAAAGGAAGGGGTGAGTCACCGAGACTCAGTGTATAAATCCCCATCCCAAAAGAAAATAAGCTCTTACACAAATTCATACAATAATATGCAAGTCATGCAACCCATCCAACCTAGGTATCCATCCGAGTCTCCCAAATCTACCCCTTGTGGTACCAAACCACTGGTGGTGCCAAACCACTGAGACTTAGTCACAATTTTTATAGTATGTGGGGCCAACCCACTGTGTGATACCAAACCACTGGTGACAGTCTGATAGATCATACTCCCCCTCCTCTCATCACCCATGGCATATATTTATGCAATCGATATCAGTATGATCATGCTTAACATATAAAACTACGTTTACAGAATAACATGCTTTCATAGATCACAATCAACGCGAGCAATAATAACAACTTACCCGGCATCCTTGCTTATACCCACAAGGGTATTTTAGTAACCTTTGTCGTCATTCCGGCTTTTAATAACACATAACATTAACATATCAAGTAAGAAAGTGTGTAAGAGTTACACACCTGGTTTTCGTACTAACGCTTTCACTGCCTCTACGCTACTGTCACTCGAGACTACCACTTTCGGCCTATGATCTAATTCTGATGTCGGCCCACACCCCGATGGCCAATCTCGCACTCCCGATATAGATCGTTTCTTGTACTTTGGCGTTGGATTTACAGATCCAACCCCTACTGCTTGTCTGTTATTATTGTCCATAATAACTCCTTGGTCACTAAACCGAATGTAAATGGTGAGATCTAATTAATTAAATACTTATAGCACTAAAACGCAACCTTACCTAAACTGTCGGATCCCGAAAGTCTTCAAGAGGATGTCACCACCAACCTCCCTACATTCGATCAACACCCAAGTATTAAACCAATCCCTTAAACGCAATCCAATGAGTACCAAACACATTCAGCCAAAGCCAAAAGAACAAGAGAGGCCATTCGGCCAAACCTACCACCACCTACCTTCGGCTTTTCCACCAAATCGGCACAGGAGACCTTTAATGAGACAGATTCGGCTACTAGAAGCAGAGAGGAAAAATCGACAGGCCTTAGAACAAGTGATTTGGGTTAGATCTTAATGAAAAGAAAGAGTGAAATCGCATAGAAACAAAATCCCGAAACTCGCCAGATTAAAGAGGAGTATTCGGCTTATGGTGCACCTTCGGGAAAAGAACCCTCCCTTGTAGATTCGGCTATGGAGGAAGATGATCAAAGGGGATTGGGCTTTGAAAGAAAAAGACTGAAAAAGAAGAAGAAAGTGTTGGAAAGTGGCGGCAAAGAAAAGAAAAAGAGTTTGCGACAATAGGAGGAGAGGATTTTCGGCTAGCAAAGTAGATGAAAGAAAAAAAATGAAAGAAAGATGAGTACTTTGGCTACAAAATTCGGCTACACATGCACACACCTCAGAGTTGGAGTTTCGGCCAACTCTCCCCTCTCCTGATAACTTTTATCCATCCATTATCACATCCATCATCATATCCCTTATCCAATTCTTCCTATTTATCATCATTTATCACTAAAATAAAAGAATTTAAGCTCCTAAATTGTAGCACAAGTGCCGTTCACCCCCTTCCCTTAGGAGTGCCGAATTTTACCCATTAATTTGGGCCCCAAGCGGCCACACTAGGCCCAACTCCTCCCCCTTTGACGCCACCTTCATGCCCTCTTAAAGCACTTCCAAACTTTGGGCCACAAGCCCAGTTTGCTACCAAACATAACTATTTAAATTTAACTACTACTAACACTATTTTTAATCATTTTAACCCAAATTTTAAGCCCAAGCCTGAACCCATTACACACCCCAAAACCTCAAATTGCCAACTTAGCCATGCAGCACACCAAATACACAGACCCACAACATCAGGATATTACAGGCGCTTTCCCACAAACGCCGTTAAAGATCATGACTTTTAGCGGCGCTTTCCCCAAAAACGCCGCTAAAGGTCTTGACCTTTAGCGGCACTTTCCCTAAAAACGCCGCTAAATGTCATACTTTTAGCGGCGCTTTTTACAAAAACGCCGCTAAAAGTCATGAGAAATAAAAAAAATTAAAATATCATACTTTTAGCGACGCTTTTCCTGAAAACACCGCTAAAAGTTATGAAAAATAAAAAAAAATTATAATATTATAAAAACACCAAAATTGGTACATTATAAAAACACATGATCAAAACTATAATATTATAAAAACCCCAAAAATTATAATATCACATATATTATACCAATAGCATGATCAAAGAACTTAATCACATAAAGAAAACATATGGTTAGATCTTTTTACATTTTAATACATCATAACCATAATTGGTACAATTTTATACCGTAATTGCTGCACCAGCTGTAGTTTCTAGTTGAAGAACCTTGATTCTATTGACCTCCTGCAGCCAATTTAATCCACCAGAGACGACATAGTAAGAAAAGAATATGCCCATTCTAGGATGAGAAGCAAGCTAAAAAAACTATAAGAATATCTAATCTTAAACTTGGACCACTTGTGCAAGTTGTGAGAAACCAACCCTGACTGCAACTTAATATGGTGCTCAGAAGGATAACACTTAATATGGTGGTTACAGTTTCTGTATTTTTACACTTACATACTTAGGATTAAAAATAAATAAATTAAGAATTTGAAAACGTTAAATCTCACTCATGTCGATGATGGCCAAGTCTTCAAAAGGATAGCACTCGTGTTGGAAAAAGGATTAATTAATAAATTTTGAAAATTGAACTAATCTAATAAAACAAAAATAAAAATAATAAAACCTTTGTTGAGAGGAATAACTAAAGATCTCGAATATGAATAATATAAAATGAATTAGTTAAATTCGATAAAAAAATAGTTTTTAAAATTTTACAATTAAAAATATTGGTTAAAAATCACATCTTAAAAGATTTTTTTTGAATGCATTAGACAGGATCTTGTACGTGGAGATTATGAAATCTTTGCAGATTACAATATTCATTTTAAATCCAAAAATAAAGTTGATTTGCTTCGCATTATTACTATTCAATTCGAAACTAACTAAAAAAAAAAAGGAAAATGGACAGAGAATTATGGGATTGAGGATGCATGCCATCTTGACAACTAAATAAGAAAGATAGAATTATAAAACATTGTTGATTGGACCTACTTACCAAATGGCAGCTCTTAGTGGGCGGCTTTCTTTTTCACAGTGATGCAATGCACTCAGCCTTGCCTTCAAAACACACCCAATTATTACATTTTGTGTGGGGGCTTAAGAAGTTTAAAGCACCTGATGCAATGCACAACTTTTTTATTTCTATCATAAAATTTGACATGCATAGCCATTTACTTTATTTGCGATAACATAAAACCAGCAAATTTTGGCAAAAAGGTAGTCTAAGACATTTGGCAAACATGATAGATAGAGTCAGAAGATTTTTCTAAGCCAAAACATATACCTCAGAATGCCTACATCCCCAGGAGAAGTAACGATGCTTAGGATTTGCAGATTTCCCACCCCATCCTCTATACTCGTACAATTCTGTGGAAACATATACACATCTGGGCACCCTCCGGTAGGATGACTCCAACGGAATGCTGCCACAGGTGACAACTTACACCAAAAGTTGTGATTTTGTTAATCATATAGCATAATCAATGTATAATACAAATAAAAAACTTAAGGGTCTGCTAGTAAACTTGTATGGCATTCAATACTTTTGGATCCAAAACAACTTGTTTAGCAATCACATGATTCTAGCAGCATGGTAAAACACTTCAGTTGTTTTGACTTTTATACATTTTCCTATAGTAATAATTCCATGTTTGTGTCAGTCATTGAACCAGTCATTTTTCATCTGCAATGTAAAATAGACACAGCTAGTACCTCATCATCATATTTATAATCCCGATTTCAATAAATATACCTTTTTAAAATGGAAGGAGAAACATACAAAGTAAGGGTAGTCATCGATGTTGAAGTTCTCCGGGCATTTTTGACGAAGAAATTTATGAAATAGAGAACAAAATTCCCACATTCTTTGCCATTCCTTTGTTGTGGCACCTGAAAAGATATCAAGGGTCAAATTGATTAAAAAAAGAAAGGATGGCGGTAAGCATCATGCAATATCAACAACGATAAAATGCCCAACATCTGTAACCAATGACCTCTCTCAAGTTTCTCACAAAATAGCTACTGACAATGCACCATTCATCAAGTAGCACGTTCGTGATTTCAATTACAACATAAAGAACACAATGCCATCTCTGGAGACGTCATTTTGATCTACTATGATCATTCTCATACTTCACCAGGCAAAAGAAATTGAAACGAGCGACCATGATTATGCTTAAACCATCCTAGAATATCCCATGATTTCCTACTCAAAGAAAAACTTAAATCTAGAACTCCTTAAAAAGAACTCATATAGTTGAAACAAAACCTGAATTCAAACAAGTTCCTCACACAAACTGGAATTTACTTGATTTAAATACAAACCCACAAGTTGTGTATAATCTATTTCTTTAACTGTAACCAAGTAACCTAAAATTAGTCACAAATCAAGCTACGAAACACAAACAACAACCAAGAACCTCAAAACCTGAGCTTTGTACGATGCCAGTGCCTGCGCTTTGTATTATACCTAAAAAAAAGGATAAAAATTAAAATCCGAAAAGAACAACTAACAAGAGATCAAAAAATAAAAATAAAAATAAAGGAAACCTGATGGTATTATCCGTGCGCATTCGGATCCAGTGAGGGATAGGCCTATTTTTCCTCTTCTTCTTGGCCAACTTCTTCTTTATTATGAATGTCTTGTGCGACGGCTATTCATTTCGACTCCATTTACCAAAATCAACATCAGATTAAATCAAATAAGTAGTGTCAAAAGGAAAAATATCAAACCAAACAATCAGCATGTATATTAACTCATAAACTTATCACAAGATAGAGAGAAAGGAAATAATATCAAAGTACCATTTTGGTTTTCTTCTTCTTTCGATCGGCTGCTTGCTACGACAGAAAAATCCCTGATTATAAGAAAAGAGAAAGAACCCTGGGAAGACGGTATTGAAATCGGCCCTAATTTATATGAAGACCGAGTTTGACCGCCATTAAGTTTGGGGCTATGAGACGTAACGGGTCGGACATCTGTAATGAATCCAACAGCAACATACAAGGTGTTCTAGTTTTTGATTGCAAACTTTCACCAAAATGACAGAAGATTAAGAGGCTCCAATGACCTCTAAAAAAAATACAGTTTTCAAATGATGAAATCAAATTTACTGAAAAATCGAGCACCACCATGATATTTGACAATACTAACCAGCAAACTATTGGAATGAGAACATATTTCGTCGACAATATCTCTTTCCTCTTAACCCAAGATAGAACCTTTTCTCTATAAGATGCTTTCCTATACCATGCAAACCACTGACAATCTAAGCGCATAAACAACTCCCGCTTATCTGCTGGCAACCTGCTCCACAGGGTCCTGAAAATCTCCCAAAACCCATTAAGGAAAACACACGCACCAGAACAACAACACTGAAAATTACTAGAATACAATATAGCTTACTCCAAGGGGAAAATTACAAAATGGGTTAACTTACAGTTGCAGTAGAAACTGACGTGAACCATGGCGTCGTTAAAGTTGTTGTAGATTAAAGTTGGAGGGAAAGGGGAAGATGCCGAAGTACGGAAAGAGAAAAGGACTGGAGAGTTGAAATATGTAAATTTTAGAACAGATGGACGAAGGGTGGGGCAAACCGATTTGGGGATTTTGGTTTGGGGATTTTGGGAGGGAAAATTTGGGGATTTAAGAAATGAACTGGATAGTGAACATTTTTAGCTTATTTAATAGAAATTTTGTGGCGTTTTACTAAAAAACGCCGGTATAGCTTATTTTTTGCGGCGTTTTTATTAGAAACGCCACTATAGCTCTATTTTTTGCGGTCGCTATTACCTAATTTTAATTTTTTTCTATTTTTTCTTCTAGAATTTGTGTGTTGAGATTATTATTTTTTTGAATTTTTATTTTTAATATATTTTGAGTATTGAACTTTTTAACTAAAATATTAAATATTAAAATTTTAAGTTTTTAAGTTTTTAAGTTTTTAATTTTTTATTATTAAATTTTAAAAATTTAATTATCATTATCAACTCTTTTACGAATTCTTTCTGTTACAAGTAATTATAATTAATTTACATAAATTAATTTGTTCATTAGCACAAATTTCTTCTATTTATTTTAACATTTGACATCTCTATTTATTATAATCATTTTAATTTACTATTTTCAAAGAATAAAATATATTTTTTATATGTATTATTGATTTTTTAAGTTAAGATTAAATTTATTATTTATTTTTTTTAAAATAATTACATTGACAAACACTATTAGCCTGTATGTCATATGGGTATACAAATTAGTTATACATATACTATAGCAATATGAAGTTACAATAAAGAAAATAAATAGTTATTATTCGTTATGGTTTAAGCACTAAACCCAAAACCCTATAACTCTAAAATAATAAAAACTAAACTATAAACCCAGCCTAAACCCTAACCTAACCCTTAATCTTAAATCCTAAACCTTAAACCCTAAAACATAAACTCTCGACCCTAAACTATAAAGATTAATCCATAAATTATATACCCTAAATTAAACCATAAACCCTAAATTATCATGAGAATTAATTCAATATTTTAAAATTAATACTATCTCTTTTACGATTATATAAGAAATTATTTAATATTTTTTTCATTTTTAACAAATATTTTTCTCTTAAATAATTTAAACTAGGATCATAATTTTAATGTATTAAAATTAATGTTATCTCTCTTACAATTATATAAGAAATTATTTAATATATAAATTAAAAGACACCAATTTAATCTAAACCCATAACCCCTGTCATCTATCCCATAAACCCTAAATCATAAACTATAAAACCCTTAACCCTTAACATATTAACCCCAAACCCCAAACCCTTAACCATTTACTTTTAAACCCATTAACCCTAACTTTTAACCCATGAAACCCTAATACATCCCCCTTAAACCTTAAACCGTAAATCATAAATCATAATCCCTAAACATTAAAATAGTAACTCCTAAACCTTACACCCTAAACTATATATGCTAAACCATAAACCCTAAACAATCATGAGAATTAATTCAATATTTTAAAATTAATACTATCTCTTTTACGATTATATAAGAAATTATTTAATATTTTTTTCATTTTTAACAAATATTTTCTCTTAAATAATTTAAACTAGATTCATAATTTTAATGTATTAAAATTAATGTTATCTCTTTTACAATTATATAAGAAATTATTTAATATATAAATTTAAAAATAATCAGTCATATATCCAAAAAAACTTTAAAATTATTTGCGGCGTTTTTCCAAAAGCGCCGCGAATGCTCAGACTTTTAGCGGCATTTTTCCAAAAGCCCCGTTAATGCTCAGACTTTTAGCGGCGTTTTTCCAAAAGCGCCCCTAATGCTCAGACTATTTGCAGCGTTTTTCCAAAAGCGCCGCTAATGCTCACACCTTTCGCGGCGTTTTTCCAAAAGCGCCGCTAATGCTCACACCTTTAGCGGCGTTTTTTCGTAAAACGCCGCTATATATCCTTTTTAGCGGCGTTTTGTAAATAAACGTCGCTATTGCTCATTTTTTGGCGGCGTTTTCCTTCAAACGCCGCTAATGGATAATATTTGCGGCGTTTTTCTTTAAAACGCCACTAAAAACGCCGCTAAAAGTCTGTTTTGCTGTAGTGCAAGTGCATTTTATATTCAAGTAATAAAATCTTGAGAGTTTGAGGTTGATTCACAGAGAAGTTGATTAGAGCTAATTACAAGATTACAAGTATTATGCTAGAACAAAAATTTAACACTTAATTTTGAAATAAGCATTGGTGATGAAAGTAGTAGCTAGAAACACTAGAAATAAAAAAGTCAATGAAAGAAATTAACTAAAAATAATAAAAAGCAAATACCTGGAAGAAAATATGTTGAGGTTAAAGGATCAACTCTTGGTGTCATATTAAGATTGAATTTTAATACTCAATGTTATTACTCAATTAGAATCCACACATAAATGGAGGTCCCAAACGGATGATCTAGTAATGTTTGTCCACTAATTAAGCATATGAATCCGTGAGCTAAGGTATGTCCATCAATGGAGTGTCCAAAATGATTGTCCAATAAGTTTAAGAGTTTAGCAAATGAATCCATAAGTAAAGGATGGTGCAATATGACAGTTCAACTGTTTAAGTTCAGTCCAGCCATATGGTATTTGTAACGCCTCAAATTTTGAACATTTGTTTGATAAATTCTGTCAATAATTAAGTCTCTATATTTGTGATTAAATGTTCTGTTTTTGTGTTTGAGAGCGGGGGTTCGAGCATTCCTTCTTGAATTTTACTATTTATTTTGGTTTAACCCCTATCCTTGAACTCTCAAGTTTAATTATGTGTGATTCTGTGACAATAATGAGTCTGCTGGTTCAATGGTTAAGCTTATGTATATCTTCTGGTATTATGTTTGAGTCTTTGCGTATGCAATAAGGATATATGTTCTTATACTACTCTGTAAAAATTATGTTATTTTAAAATTTATTTGAATGGTTTCTTTCTCTCTCTTCTTTTCTTTTTACATTTTTCCCCTTTTGTTCGTTCCCGTCGTTCTTTTTCTTCTCCAGTTATATATATTTTTTTCTTTTTCCTTTTTTCTTTTTGTTAATTCTTGCTACCGTTCTGTTAGGGGAAGTACGCATCTCATTGTTTCTACTAAAAGGTTAATCGTGTAAGTTGTTGTTGAATTTTGTTAATGTTCGGTCTTGCAGGTTTTTGCCAAAAAAAATTTGGTTCTTGCTTGTTCGTTTGATTTTTCTTGTTTTAAGTTTCGGTTGGCTTTCTTTTAGGCGAGGATCTTGACGGTAGCGTCCCTTCAACGTGTTAGTCCCATGTGTTGCTGTTTCGTATGAGGGTGAATGCCTAATTTTCGAGTTGAGTTTTGCGTCGAAGTTAAAATTTAAGTTAAAATTGTGGTTAAAATAGTTATATAATAAATAAAACTTAATTAATTAATAAAATAAAGTGGGAAAGAAACAAAAGACATTTGATATTTTCTTTCATGCAAAACCGAAAAGGAGAAAAGATGAAGGGAGAACGGCTTTAGGGCTTCAAATTGGTTAGTATATTTTGGTCCTTATTGCATAAATTTTATGTTTTTGGAACCTAAGATCATGAGTTAGCTTACCCATGTTAAAATTTTTAGAATTTTTGAGGTTTATAGAAGTTGCTATTATTGAGAAATTGAAGTTCTTGATGTTACTTGATAGATTTTAAGGGTAAAAGTGAAATAAGATTATTTTGTAAAGTTAATTGATAATTTTGTACAATAAGGACTAAGTTGTGCAAAATTCAAATTTAAGGGTTTAATTAAGAAGTAGGAAGTCCTACAGGGACTCTAAAAAATTTTGGTCAAATGTTGGGAGGATTTATGATAAAATATGTTAGTATCGGTTTCGATGATTAAATTGAAATTTATGTTAAATTAGTATAAATTTTGTAATTAAATATTAATTGGTATATAATATGTTAATTTATTATATTTGTTTAATTCGTAACTAACGTTGAACTAGAATCCTCGAGTAAGAAAGAAAAAAAAGTAAGGTTGTCGGCGAGTAGTTCAAAAATTACGGTGTGTGTTTCTATAATCTAAACTATTTAAATTGTTGTGTTGAGCATTTGCATTAAATAGTGAGTTAAGGTAAGTTACAAAATTGATTTAATGTGATATGTTTGAAATGGTTGAATTAGTTACTTGTGATTAGGATTGTATTGAGTATTATTGAAATTGAAATTGATTATGTTATGGAAAGAAAAGATGTTGCTATGAGCATATATTCAAATGATTGAATTATTTGGATTGATGAAATTGTATTGTAAATTGGGAAGTTGATTTATGAATTAAATTGAGAATTTCATTACCCTATTAACTGTTTGGGTAAGGTCAGGTATAATTGGCATGTCATAAGATTGGAAGAGTTCAGGGTTTACGACTACGTGTCAGAGAGTGTTGGGCACTCCATTTGTCAGTTTTATCGGCCAACGCAGGGCGCAATTTATTTTTACGGATTATTTCGTCAGGCATTGGGTGCCAAATTTGGTGTGTTGGTTGGATCCATGTATCCGAGTCCGAGTCATGTTAATAAGGGAAAATAAATATAAAGTGAAATTGGAAATGAAAGTAGAAATAACGATGGAAATAAATTTTGTCTATTTTATAATGAATGTATTAATGGAAATGTGATGGTTCATAAAATTTCTTATGCTTAAATTGAAGTAATATATGTTTCTTTGCATTACTTGAGTTGCATTTTAGTTAAGTAATTGAATATCTTGTACCATGTTTTAATACTTTGATTATGGAAGCACCACTGAGTTATACTCAGCGTACGTTGTTTTCTTGTGTATAGGCTAGGTACCTAGTAGATCTAACATCAACTCAGCATCCAGTGACGATCTCGACTTCAAATGTTGGTGAATGGTCTTTATGTTGGCTTTGGCATGTACCTAGGTTATAATGTGATAGTTTTGGTCATTTTTGTATCTTGATGGTCTTTTGTGGTTTGGCAATGTTTTACTTTTGGTTGATAGACATAATTTTGGTTTTGGTAAATTTTACAGTTATAAAATGTATGAAGTGTTTATAAGATAGTTAACTCGTAATGTGGACATATTTGATTGCCTTATGTTGGTGATTTGATGTTTAGTACTTTAGAAGCATTATTGTGGATGGAACAAGTGGATATATTAATGATGTTTTAGATGAATGTTTAGTGTTTATGAATATACTTTGTGGTGTCAATAAGTGGACATTGGTTATGCACATAAATTGTAGGAAATATGTATGTTTTAGACTCAATTTTAGGTGTTTAAAAGCATATTTATAACTGATTATTATTTGGCTTGGCACCTAAGGAATTGGGGTTGAAATGCCTTGTTTTGAAAGTAAATTGTAGGTACACATGGCTTGGGACACGGGCGTGACACACGGTTACACCACACAGCTGTGTGCCTTATTAATTTTAGGTGCAGATTTCACATGGTCTGCAACACGGCCGTGTGTTACAAAACAGTTTGTCATGGTTTAGGTTATGTCGCACGACCTGGCCACACGACCATGTGACTCTTGTTTTCTAAATTTTCAAGTTTTTCTGAAATTTTCTGAATTGATTTCATTTGATCCCCAGATTGTTCTCAAACTATTTTTAGGGCCCCATAAGCTCCACCTGTAAGTGCATTTTTTTACTATAGGTATAATGTGTTTTTTATTATTGTATTTAGAATTGGTTAATTGTTTCCATTTAAATTTAATTGTTTTTAATTGTACTATAATACTCTATAACCCTAACCCAACGACGGAGAGGGTTAGGGGTGTTACACTAGAGACACAGGCATGTGCCCAGGCCGTGTGAGATATATTTTGGATTTTAAGTCAGATTGGTGTGTGCTAGACCATGTGGACCACACGGGCCAGCCACCCAGGCCATGTGAATCCACACAGGCGTGTGGGTCAAAAATCAGGATTTTTTCCTTAAGACCGTAATCGTTGTTCGAATCGAACGTAGGCCTACCATAAGGTCCATATGATCTGAATTAAACTATGAAATCATTATCTAACGATCTGTTACTAAATAATTTTTTATTTATATATTTGATATGAAATTTGATAAGTGTGATAGCATAACATTAGCATGATCTGAACTTGTATTACCGTACACGCATATCTGATATCTGTTATATCGTCATATGCATTAGGTTGGGATTGTGAAAAGGAGGAAGGGTGGGCAGTTTAATAATCTGCCAAATTTGGTGGTTAAGCCACAAACATGTATCTGACTCTGGCAATTTATCACATTTTGATCTGACAGCTAGACTGCAATTATTTTGAAACGTGACACACAGTCACTACGCGATGTGTAGGGATGGATGGATATTTGATACCCTATATGATGTGTAGGGATGACGGAGATGGTGTGTAGTGGTTGGGGGTGGGAACATGCATCTGTATCTAAAATGTCCAACAACTCTATCTGATATACTCTGTTTCTGTATCTGTTACTGAAAATTGACTGATTGATGAAAAATCGAAATCATATATGTTATGTTACTGATTAATTGAAAATGTTGGTTACACATTGAGTTGTAAACTCATTTAGTCTGTTTGTTTGGATTAGGTAACCCACAGACTTAGGCGGGTCAGCGTGGCAGGAGCTCGGTCATCTCGCTTTTAGTTATTTTACTGTTTTATCTAGACTTATACTATTGTGTGTTTTATTTCAGATT
Source organism: Gossypium australe (assembly GCA_005393395.2). Taxonomy (NCBI): domain Eukaryota; kingdom Viridiplantae; phylum Streptophyta; class Magnoliopsida; order Malvales; family Malvaceae; genus Gossypium; species Gossypium australe. The sequence continues at coordinate 106,416,637 of CM016617.1, forward strand.
ATAGTTTATAAGTTTGGATTTCCACGTTTGGTTTAACTATTTAAATAATTTCCGACTGTTAAACTTTAAATGGTTAAAGGTTGGACTTTTCTGAAATGATTTGATTTAGCTATCTAGACTTGGTCTTAACGTTCAGGCCAAGTATAGGATGTTACAGTATTATAATCACCTAATAACTTCAAGACTTATAAAAAGATTTCAAATATTTATTATGCTAGTTTTTATGTCTACAACAAATCAAGGTTAATTTATCCAAGCATTCATTGTGTCATATATTGTCTATAACAAATAAAATATCTTACTTTACAAGTATGATTATGACAAGTGATTGATAATAAATTTTAGCTCAAATGATGAGTATGGAATGTACCTTATTATTTTCCAAGAGTTTCACCCTTTCACCTCAGCATTGAAAACTTAAAATAACATACCAAAAATAAACAACTCAAACTTAGATGAAATAGAAATATTAGAAATAAGAAATTTAAAATTTTACACGAATAATGAAACAAACAAAAACTTAACAAGCAAATGATCTTGAACTCCACTTCAAGATGCCTCCTATGTTGAAACCAAAGGCTATTTATAGATATTTGTGAAAAGAAAAATGACAATACAAAAGGCTTGCTAATAATAAATTTCTAAGACTACTTCTTTGTCATCTTTTGAGGCATTTTTCACATGTTAAAAGATGACTCATTTTGTCCAAGATAACGGCTCTCAATGGGAAAAGTCCAAGAGAGTTAATTGATGGTTTGCATCTTGTTTATATGCTATAAAAATTTCAACTCCAATTTTGTTAAGAGATATGAGCCAACACGAAAATGCGTCAAAATTGTCCATCAATGTGAAACTTGTAACTTTATCTTTACTTTTAGATCTCTTCCTGATGCATTTTGGTGTTAGTGTTCCAATATTTGAGTAGATCTTCAAGTCCCCTTTACGACAATATAAGGTACACCTAAAATGGGGTCCTGAAGCTCGAGACATGATCGTAACACTAAGAAGTGTTCCTACTGAAAGTTCTGGATGTGTTCAAATTACAAATTTTTAATTTTTTGAGCTTTAAACTTTCACTCATCATCTTGGATCAACTTTAGGCTTAGTGCATTTAATCATGGTTCTATGTATTGGCATTTTCTTCCCAAACTTGTTTTACCTGCAAATTCCACATGGAATATTTTATTGAAACTAAATGCATGAAAAACATTAAAAATACATAATATTTACAATACAAACAAAAAATGGTCAAATCACTAAAATAAATTTAAAACATATAAAAATGCTCAGCAAATGTAAGTAAGATATAGTTCAAAATAATCATATGATGATGACTCATCAGAATGCATTACTTGGACCACAGGCTCCTAGATCAATTCATAGTCTAGTCTAGTTTTGGCAATTATGAACTAGCGAGCATACTTATTTTGAAAATTTAAATTCAATATATTCAAAAAAAAAAAAAAAAAACACTCAAAAGAACTTGTCAAAATTGAGTTAAAAAGGAAATTAAATTAGAAAAATAATATATGCTTTATACTTATATAAAACATATGACTAAATTAATCAAATACAAACTCAGCTGAAAATGACAAAAATAAATTTACAACAAAATTTTAAACATATTTAGTTATTATTTTAAAATTTAAGGTTATTACATATGCATGCACATTTATATATAAACTAGTGATAATATGCATATAGATTAACTAAACTCTTATCTCCAAATAGAGATGTTCATGGGTCAGACCTATGTAATGAAATTATTACACTTTATACTTATCCAAACTCGACTTGAGTTTGAATATGGGCCTCAAGTTTTGCCCAAGTCCACTAATATTTAAAAATAGTTAACTTAAATTCATTTTAGCCTCATCCATATTTTTTTTAATATATTATTTACTCATTTAATAATTTTCTTCTTTTTTTTATTAAATTTTAAACATAGATAACTTAAGCATATCTTTTAAGGCTTACATTTTTAACATTATATATTTAATTTAATTTTATATAAATTACATACTATATAAAAATAAAAATAAAAATATATATTACAAAGTAGAAAATAAGTTGGGTTTAGTCTTTGAACGTTGGAACCTAAGCCTAACTCATATTTTAAGCAGGTCTAATTTTTTCACAAGCCGATTTTTCGATTCTTATATATATTTTTTCAAATTCTCTTATATTTCAATCGTGCCTTCGGGTTAAGGCTAGTAATCTGACCCTTGAATAGGTCTATCCCAAATTTTTTTATGAAAAACACATAATTAATAACTAGAGTTTGTCACACATATGAAAAGATAATTCATTATATATATGTTTATATCTTAAAAATAATAATTCATATATAAATTATAAATTTTAAGAAAAAATAATATTTAAAAAAGGTGGGTAGCTTTTTTTTCTTAATAATTAGAAGTTACATGAATATTAATGGGTAGTTTATTTTTTTGACAAAAACAAATGGATAAATATAATTGAGAAAATGACTTTGTAGGCAGTTAGTTTAAGAGTACCAGATAAAATCAATTTATTTTATAAAATAGCTAAAGGAAAATTATTTAATATATCATTAATGGAGTATTTTAAATTTTACAAGTGAGTTAAGGGTTTGGCAAATGTATTTAAGATTTATTAATTAAAAAAATAAAAAATAAAAAAATAAATTATATAGATAAATGTAATACTTATCGCACTCGCAACTGTTTGTAGAGTCTAAAAAACTCTACTAGCGGTGTATCAAATAAATTATAATTGTTTTATTGAGAAGCATTTTTATATTAAGAAAAAGCATGTTTATCTTTATTATATTATGAGAAAATATTTTTACGTGTTTAGATTAATAATCTCATGATTTATTACATGATGAGAGAGAAATATGGAGAGAGAATAAAAAATTCCATTAAAAGGGCTTCCTTGTAATTTTATAAATTTTTTAAAAATATATAACAGTTCCCTAATTTTAAATTTTATATAATGTATCCATGCATAAGGGTCTAATATTTAATCTGTTTGTTAACCTCCCAAATATCAATATTTTACCATTCCCTTTCTTCGATTCGTAATATGGAAGGGGCAGATGGTGAAATTGATTTGGACGAGATTAAAGAAGATGGTAACAGAGACGGATACAGGGGGCTGGCCCTCGCCTCTCCTAAATGGAAATTTTTTATTTAGGCCTTTAAATTTTTTTAAAAAAATTTTAAATTAGTAAAAAAAAAATTATATTTTGGTCCCTCTAAAATTATAAAAATTCAATTTAATCTTTTAAAAATTATAAAATATAAACTATAAAAAATTAAAATTTCGTTCGACCCCTAAAAATTTTTTCTCACTTTACTCCTGGACAATAGAGAGTGAGATAGAGGTATGGAGAGATGCATCCTTTACTATGAGACCATATTACACTTGTTTTAACCCCACTTATTCACCCCTTCCTTCACTCCTCCAAATCATGTAAACCCACACTCAATTACCCTATTTAGTTCACATTTATCATTGAAACTATATTGTTTGCTTCTTTTTAGGATCATTTCCATCAATTCAACTGCAGACATATTTAATGTTCTAATCGCAACAAACCCAGAATTAATTAGCCAACTAGACTGCTCATTGGATATGTTGAAGACTTTTCTTGGCTTTCATGTTGATTTTGAGGTGCTTTCAGTTTGATTTTGCATTGGCTTGATTCATGCTACAAGTCAAGAATCGGATGTCCTCGCTCACCATTTGGTCAATCAATCCACTATTTCATTTTATTATTATTACTATGTTTCTGTGGCCCATATGCTCAGTAACCTCATAACATGTCATCAAAGCCACAAGTAATATAAAATTGTTTAATTTCCATCTGCAAATGTTATCTGCAGCCTCTTCTTTTTTAGCTAAGATACTAGAATCCTCCATCTTTAACCATTATAAAATAATTAATGGTGCTCTCAATGGAGCTTACATGGTCCCCTCCCCCGTTGCAAGTTGGATACATGGCATAGAGTTAACCCTACCTTATTTCTGTTATCAGCAAATCTTGGTGCTCTCACATGTTTCCATGGTTCAAACATTATTCTCTCTTTTGCAGTCCTAGAAGCCAGAAATTTTATATTGTAGGATTGAGAATAAATAAATAAATAAAAAGAGAGAAAATTATAATTTTTTTTGAAGCTAAAAGAAAATTATTTACCACATTTAAGCATGAAAATTTGAAAACAATGTGAAATAGGAGGGAGACTAGGCCTCGGCCTGTGACCTTGCCTACGCCCCTAGGCCTAGGTCTGAGCCAGTTTCTAAAACAATAGCTGCGTTAGGCTTAATAAAGAAGAGGTTCCTTAATTGTTAGTGTCTCGTTTACCTAAAACCGTAATGGATAATTATTGTTTGTCTGTATCTAATGCAAGAATCTAGTGTATCTTAGTCTACAAATTTTGGAAATAATACGAACACACTACACATTTAATGAAAAGAACAACATTATAAGGGTTTTTTACTAAACTAGGACAGAAAAATAAAAAATGTTCCAAAATAGGATGCCATACCAATTATTTACGAAAATAGGTTAAATGGCTGGTGCCGCCTCTGCCACCGGCGGCACCTCTGACACTGCCACCTTTGGGTGCCGCCTGTGGCAGACCATCAACCCCCCAATTTTGGTTTTTTGTTTTCAGCAGTTTCTTGAGGGACCAATTAAGCAATTTTTCCAATTTTTAGAAAAGGAGGGAAAGGTGCGGCTGCCAAAGCCAACTTTAAATTTGAATAATTGCCTTTTAAGCCCTCCCTATTTATTATTTTCTTTTTATTCCCCTTCAACTCAGTATATTGTGTTTAAACAAACAATTAATCTATTTTTATAGTTAAATAAACCCCTTACTTATGGTTTTTACTTATAAAATTTAAAACTTGTTGATTAAATTAAATATATATTTTTTATTTAATAAATTATTCTCATCAAATTTACAACAATATAAGATGTAAATTAGTTTATATTTTTTAAATAGCTTTATTTTAACTTTATTTTACACAATTAACAATACTTTACTCTTAGGGCACATATTTGGAAATCGTAAACATTATGATATACATTTTTGCATTCTTCAAATTTCATATATGCATAGATTTAATAGTTATTATTATATTACTAAGAGTAATTATTTATTATTAATAATATCTATTTATATATTTAAATTAAATATTACAAATAATTTAGATATTTAAAATTTATATGTCATATATCATTATATTAAATTATTTACTGTTTTTACTTCCCATCATTATTTTTAAAATAGATATTTTAACTTTCAACCGTAATTTTACGATAATAATATTAAACACTTGAAATTAACATATTACACTTTTTTACAACATTTTTTCAAAATGATAAGTATCATTTCTTTTTTTTTTCTTTTATGATTTAAAGCTTTATTTGTTTTTAACGTTGAATATCTTATACTACAACTATTATTATATTTTTTTTTTCTTGCATAGATGAAGTCGAAAATTGTATGTCGTGGGATTGAGATAAATTTATAAAATATTAGTTGTTTAAAAAAAAACAAATAGGGGACCCAATTGTTTGTTTAAAAATAGATTAATTGTTTGTTTAAACACAATATACTGAGTTGAAGGGGAATAAAAAGAAAATAATAAATAGGGAGGGCTTAGAAGGCAATTATTCAAATTTAAAGTTGGCTGTGGCAGCCGCACCTTTTCCTCCTTTTCTAAAAATTAGAAAAATTGCTTAATTGGTCCCTCAAGAAACTGCTGAAAACAAAAAACCAAAATTGGGGGGTTGATGGTCTGCCACAGGCGGCACCCAAAGGTGGCAGTGTCAGAGGTGCCGCCGGTGGCAGAGGCGGCACCAGCCATTTAACCCATTTTCGTAAATAATTGGTATGGCATCCCATTTTGGAACATTTTTTTTTTCTGTCCTAGTTTAGTAAAAAACCCACATTATAATTATTACAACACATTTAAATACGATTAAATCTATTGAATTCTGTTTGGCCTATTAATTAATGTTTGTTTCATATTTACGTCCTGAGATTAGAATGTAAAAATTATTTGTTAATAGTTTTAATTCAATTAGTATAAACATTATTGTCAATATAAAAGAATGTGACTTTGAGTGTGCTGAAGCACATTATCTTTCTATTTATGGGTTGGGGAGAGACTATGAGTAGTTCTAAGCATTATGTCAAAAATACATATATAATCAGAATCTATAATGAAATTGTTAAAAAAAAAATATTATCGATGTGTTTACTAATAACCTAGATTCAATAACAACATTAAAGTATAAAATTCTTAAATTCAAGTATCATTTATGTAAATTTCCCGTTTGATTTTTATTCTAATTTAAGTATCATCATAAATTTACTTTAATTTAGTTCCAATATAATCGTGTTAAAGTTTAGAAAGAAAGAAAAAAAATCCATCTTTAAAAATGAAGTAACTTTGGGCGATGTATATCCATAGCGAGGTGTGGGTGATATCTTGCAACGAAAATGAAGGGGCCTTATAGGGGCCTTTTTTTTTTTGTAAAATACGTTGAGCCCATAGCCCTCGGCTCTATAGTCCATTTGACAATACCGGCTTCGCTAAGTCAGGTAATCGGGTCAAGTCGGACAAACATGATTTTTCATTTTTTGAACATGTTCAAAAGAATATATATATATATATTCTATATTTCGGCCTTGTCGGCCTACGCATCTCTACTAACATTAAAATTTTTTATTGAGTTTAATTTCACAAATAATCGAATATTAATTTAATTATTAAAAATGTTAATTAACTCAAATAATATAAGAAAAAAAGTTAATCACATCAAAGATCCTCAAATTATGACCCTCATTTTAAATTGATTTTCAAATTTTAAAATGTTTTAATTACATTTTTAAACTATCAATATTAAATCAATAAGACCTTTTCATTATTGAAATCGTTATTTTAAACATTTCAAGACGTGTAAAATCTTATGCGACATAATTAAAAATGAAATTTTAAAGAAAAGTAAAATATTGTCGCATAACTTTTAAAATTAAAAATTAAAAATAAAGTAAAATAGAAAAAAGAGTATGAACTATTGTTTCTATAAAAGCTTTGAGAACAATAAAATCAAGATTGTTACAACACCCATTTTTATAATATTCATTTTTCTTTAAAGTTTTCATTTTAAATTATATCACATAAGATCTGACGTCTCATTTAACAGTTAAATTAATGATTTTAGTAACGAAAGGACCTTATTGAAATAACATCAATAATTGGAGGATGTAATTAGAATTTAGTAACAACATCAAAAACTTGATGAGTGAAATTTGTAAAATAATTGCATGTATCAATCGAAGTAATTAAGTGATGAGAAGGTTTGAGTGCGCTGATGCACATTATCCTCCTATTTATGGGTTGGAGATAGGCTATGGGTGATTTTTGGTATTGTGTCAAAAAGAGCAAATAACTTTGGAACCTATAATGATATTGTTAAAAAAAATATAAAACAACACCATTTATATGTTTAGAAATTAAAAGAAGTGAGCATGTTTTAGGTTGTGTTTAGAAGTGCTTTTTAGAAGCACTTTTGTAACATCCCCACTTTTTTTTTAAAAAAAAAGATAAGAAGAGTATTTATGGTAGAAATCCTTAAATAAGTGATCTATAAATAAATAGTAGTATAAGAAATTGTGATCGTTTTTAGAAAAAAACCGTTAGACATGAAAACACAGAGGATTATTAGTAGGAGTATATGGTTAAGTTAAAAATTCAATATCAAGTTCAGGAATTAAATTGAATAAGTTAGAAACGTATAGAGACTAAAGTGAAATTATCCTATTTTTATTTTGATGGAAAGAACTTTGTAACACCCCTAACCCGAATCCATCGTCGAAATTGGGTTATAGAACATTACCGGGGTTTACGAATCAATCATATAGAAATTTCAAACGTTTCGTTCATATCAATATTCACAATAAAACCAATCAAAAATCATATATATTGTCCCTTAAACGAGCCCTCAACTAAAAACAAGTCGGGACTAAATCGAAAACTCAGAATTTTTCTAAAAAAGTAGAAAAGTTTTCAAGCTGCAGAGGTCACACGGCCATGTGGCGAGGCCGTGTGACTCACACGGTCAGGAGACGTGCCCATGTCTCAGGCTGTGTGGGCATTCAAAATAGGGACTAGGGACACACGATCGTGTCTAGCCCATGTCCATACCCGTGTAACTCTCTGACTTGGGTCACACGGCTAAGTCACACGTGTAACACTCCTTACCCGTATTCAACGCCAGAATAGGGTACGAGGCATTACCAAAACACATACACTTGTAAACGTATTAAACTGAGTCATAAAATTTCATCCAAATTATACAAAATGAACTGCTAAATATTAATGGCCAACACTTTAGGCCAAACCAATTATGACATATACAAATGACTAAGTCCCCTATACATGCCATCAACTTAAGAGGTTTGTATTCACTTTTACCCCACGATAATAGCTTGATAGTGTGATTACATCTCCGGCGATCTCCAACTCGAGTTAGCATACAACCCTATAAGATATGGGAAGCGAAGGGAAGTAAGCTACAAAGCTTAGTAAGTAAGTATATAAATAATAAGAAATGAGTTTAACATGTTTACAAAATAACACAATCATATCTACATTTAAATTCACTATTTATTCAAGTTCGGAGCAAGCTGTCTATTCAAGTCACAGTTACTAAATTATTTTTATCTGGAGCTACGAACCTCCAAATAAAGATCCGTAAATTTTCCCTGAAACTAGACTCACGTATCTTGTTACCATAAAATTTTCAGAATTTTTGGTTTAGCCAATTAGTACATTTTATTCTTCAAAGTCTCCCCTATTCTGCTGTCTGGCAGTTCCGACCATTCTTCGCTAAAATTTAATTATCTGTTTGTTCAGAATTCAAATAATGTTCTAGTTTATTTCTTCTAAAAATAGACTCATTAAGGAATCTAACCATATAAATTACATCCCAATTTTTGTACAATTTATAATGATTTTTCCAAGTCAGAACAGGGGATCTCGAAATCACTCTGAACCAGTCTCACAAAAATCTAAATATCTCAAAATACAGAATTTCTTTGCTTTCTCTGTTTATTTCATATGAAAATAGACTCAATAAGATTTAATTTAATATCTTATTCAAATTCTAATTCAATTTCCACCATTTTTGGTGATTTTTCAAAGACACATAACTGCTGCTGTCCAAAACTGTTTTATTTCTAAATTTCAGTAACTTTCATTATAACATTTACTCCGTATCAATCTTACCAAAATTCTATCACATATCGAGCACATTGCTCATAAGTTTATGCACATATACCTACACTTATTCATCACATAATCACAATCATTTACACTTAGTCATTTCTCGTTGACCACATCGGAATATTAACGGATACATCAGAATATTGCACATAGTGCCACACTTGTAGCCAAAGCTACTTCACATCACTTATCACACATAGGCTCGTTCCCGAGCTATTCATATTCGCGGGTCTGCTCACACAAGCTGTCGGTCATACGTAACTACTCAGTGCTGCTCACACAAGCTGTCAGGTATCCGCAACACATGCAGGATTACCTAGCCACTGGTAGAACTTATAAGACCAGCACCCGCTTCACATAATCACAATCTCGGGTCTGCTCACACAAGCTGTCGGTCATACGTAACTACTCGGTGCTGCTCACACAAGCTGTCGAGTATCCGTAACACATGCCGGATAACTCAGCCATCGGTAGAACGTACGGACCAGCACCCGGATCACTTATTTCACTTAGATTTCACATAGGTTTCTAGTGAACATGTCACTCGTATCCATTTTTATTCCTAAGGTTCAACCGGGAAATTTTTCACTTGTCGATATTTTGTCAATTACATCAAATATTCAGCCACAATTCATACAGTTTATAAAAATATGAAAACGTAAGTAAAAACGATGCATTATTTACATACAAACTTACCTCGAAAGCAAAATCGGTGGAAATGACATATTCGTCCATTACTCGTTCTAGTTCCAAACCTCGTTTTCCTTGATCTATAACAACATATTTCACTTATTTAATTAATGTACTATTTAAAATAGTCCTTAACTCAACTTTTGCAAAATCACAATTTTGCCCCTAAACTTTTACATATTTACACTTTTGCCCCAATACTCGAAAATTAAACATCAGCCCTTATTCTTATGTTTTATAACATGCTGATAATTTTTCCCTTCTATGGAAACATCAAATTCTTACTCTAACATACACTTATGAACATTAGGTATTTTTACCGATTATGTCGTTTTACTCATTTTCACTTAAAATCGCTTAGTAAAAGTTGTTTAACATAGTTTTAAGCTTCATATTCTGCCATAAAACATCAACATAAACATATTTCACATATGGGTATTTTTCCAAATATGAACCCTAGGTTAAATTATTGCTAGAATAAGCTAAATCAAGTTACCGGGACTCCAAAAACGTAAAGAACATGAAAAACGGGGCTAGAATGGACTTACAATTGAGCTTGGAAAGCTTGAAAACCCTATCCATGGCTTCCCACATGTTAAATTCGGCCTAAGCTTGAAGATGGACAAATTTGGCATTTAAATTTTGTTTTTAATTCATTTAATTTACTAAATTACCAAAATGCCCCTAAAAAAATCTTTTGAAACATACCCATCCATGTCCATTTTTGTCCACCAACTTAGCCAATGGTCTAATTATCACTTAAGGACATCCAATTTAAAATTTCATAACATTTGGACACCTCTAACATGTAGAACTCAACTTTTACACTTTTTACAATTTAGTCCTTTTGACTAAATTAAGTGCCCAAACGTCAAAATTTTCGAACGAAATTTTCACAAAATCGTTCCGTGAAATTTTAGACCATAAAAATATAATAAAAATAAATTTTATTACGTCGGATTTATGGTCTCGAAACCACTGTTCCGACTAGGCCCTAATTCGAGATGTTACAACACGCCCGTGTGCTAGGCCTTGTGAGCATACTGACTTGCATTCTTAAGAAGATACAGGGGACACACGACCATGTTACTTGGCCATGTGTCACACACGGCTGAGACACACGCCCGTGTCTCTACCCGTGTGGACGAAAATAGGCCATTTTCTAAGCCACATTTCTCACCCAAATTGACACCAACCTAGCCTCAAAAAATTGCACATCAACAAGCCATAACAAGGCATTCAACACAAGCTAAAATCAAGTCTTAAACATGTATTATCACCACATACAACTAATAAACCCTTAGGCACCTCAAATGACAACTTAGAAAAATGTCAACCAAGTATCCAACCTTACCTAATTAGTTTATCTAATCAAGTTACCAAAGTTCACTATAACTCAATTACATTCATACATATATCACCTATACTAACATCACAATCATACCTTAATTTATACCAATATGTAAGTTGGTTATGTAAACAAAATATTATTCATAATATTTTCATAAGCTAAACTTTAACTAAGTCCGTACGAAAGCCTATACATGCAATATAAACCGTATTAAATGTTTCAAAAACTACCGAGATAAGCTGGATAGTGTGACTTGAGCGCTGATCCGATCGTCCAACCTTCTGAAAATCTACAAAAACATTAAACAATACAAATAAGCTTAATGAAGCTTAGTAAGTTCGACGGGTTAAACAAAATCTTACCGAACCTACTATAACAAGTCAAATAAATAAAATAATTCATGTCAATTCCCTGTCATTCACTGTCAATTTCCTGTCATTCACAACTTCTATTGATAAATACATCCGTATTCAAATCAATATAAAAATAAATAATATATCTTTCAAATTCATTTAATAAATCACCTTACCGAAATTTTTCTATTCGAAGAATGACTTACGAATGAGAGTACATCGTCAACAGAAGCTCATAAGAGCTGGTCCATCTGAATATGCCAACAGAAGCTTGAAAGCTGAACAGAAGCTCGTAAGAGCTGAACAGAAGCTCATAAGAACTGATACACCAATTGTGCTAAACAGAAAAACACGAGAGTTCGCAACAAATGCTGAACCTCAATTTACTTGGAATAATGCCAATATCTCCCCCCAATGCCATCATACACCAAATCACGAATGTACTCAAATCTCGTGTTCAATTTAGACCGAATATCCAATTCAATATTATAATTTAAACAATAAATTATTTCCAAAAATAGAATATATATACACATAATGCCAATCATCAATTTATACAAAAGTTAAAATTTTAACTGTACAAACTTACCTGGATTGAATTGTAGTAATTGAAGAAGTTTAGGGACTATTCTGCTATTTTTTTTCACGAGTATCTATGGGATCTTGATCTAAAATATAAAATTATTAATTTGTTAGCATATATTCCATTTCCAATTCATATTACCATTAATACCTTTTTATTTTTTGAATTTACACAATTACCCTAAACTTTTACAATTTTTTGTAATTTAATCCCTTAATTAGTTAATCTATCAAATTAACTAATTTTCTCATTCAATAATCTATCAAAAATATTCTAGGCTATCATATAGCACCTAATAAACAAAAAATTCACTATTAAAACCTAATATTTTGACATTTTCACAATTTAATCCTAAAATCAATATTTAACAAAATCACTTTATAAAATCATCATACAACACAATCAAAGCTCTAAATCCATGTTATTCATAAAAAAAATCTAATATTTATCAATGGAAACTTCCAAGATTTTTAATAAAATCAAAAACAAAGATACGATCTAATTGGACCTAATTGCAACAATCTCAAAAACATAAAAATTACAAGAAACGGGTAAGAATTGAACTCACATGAAGCAAAAGTATGAAAAACTAGCTTAACCTCTCTCTCCTATGGTTGTTTAGGCCGAAAATTGAAGAAGAAATATCTAGAAAACTATCCAAATCCAATTTGTTTTATTTTAATTTCATTAAAATTACCATTTTGCCATTAAATCCTTTTATTTTATTATTTTCTTTTCATATGCCGCCTCATCACTTTATTTTAGGTATATTTGTTTCTTAAGTCCTCCCTCATTTATTAATCAAGTCATTTAATCACTTAATTATTATAATTATCAAGTTTTGCAATTTTTTCAATTTAGTTCTTTTTAATTAATTAACTATCGAAATGTTTAAAATTTTCAATGAAACTTTAATACTATCTTAATGACACTCCTTAAATATTTATAAAAATATTTACGGCTCGGTTTATAGAAACGAGGTCCTGATACCTCACTTTCTAAAACCACTTGACCTAATAAATCATTATAAAACACGAATTATCAATTCAAAAACCTTTTTTAAAATCATATTTGACTCATAAATATATAATAATATTTAAGAACTTACTCACCGAATTTGGTGGCCTCGAAACCACTATTTTTGACATTACTGAAAAATCGGGCTGTTACAAACTTAATGACAATTTTCCCATTACTTAAAAAAATAATCAAAAGTTTCATAATGGATTTAAATGATATTTTCATCAAATAATTATTATTTCACATTTTATCTAAAATAATAGTAATTTATGAAATATTATAATATATATATATATATAAAGAGAGAAAGATATAAAAAGAGAGAAAGATAAGTTCTTTCTCATCTTTCTCACAAAAAACTAGAAAAAAAAGAAACTCCTTTCACCATTTTCCTTCAATTTCAAGCCTAAGGTATGGTTTTTCTTCAATTTTTTTTTATAGATTTTGAATCTTTGAAGCTTGCTTTACATATACATACCAATAGTTTTTTTTTTCAAGTATTTTGGAAGTTGCCATTAAAAGACATTGATGGAAGCTTAGAAAACTTAAGTGAAATAGTGTAACAGCTTGATTTTCAGTGGTGTCGGAAATAGTGGTTCGGGACCACCAAATCTGATGAATAAGCTTGTAAATTTTATTATTTAGTATTTACGAGTCAAATGTGGTTTTAGGAAGATTTTTGAATTAATAATTTGTGTTTTATAAGGATTTATTAGGTCAGAGGGTTTAGAAAATGAGTTATCGAGACCTCGATTCTATAAACCGAGCCGTAAATATTTTTATAAATATTTATGGAGTGTCATTAAGGTAGTATTAAAGTTTCGTTAGAAAATTTTAACGTTTTGATAGTTAATCAATTAAAAAGGACTAAATTGAAAAAAGTGTAAAACTTGTTAATTAAAAAAATAGTGATTAAATAGCCCAAATGATAAATAAGGGAGGACTAAAAGGGAAAATAGACACACATGGATGGCTGAGGCGGCATAAGCAAAAAAAATAATGAAATTAGGTGATTTAAGGGCAAAATTGGAAATAAAATAAAATTAAATAGCCAAAATGATATTTTAATAGTTTCTAGATAATTTCTTCTCCAATTTTCTGTCCAAAAACACCATTGAAGAGCTCTTAAAGCTGGTTTTCATATTTTAGCTTCATGTGAGTTTAATTCTTGCCTTTCTCTAGTAATTTTTGTGTTTTTAAGACTTTTATAATTAGGTCCAACTAGCTATTTCATTAGTTTTTGATTTTATTGGAAAATTTGAAAGTAATCATTGATAAATACTGGATTTTTTTGATGAAATAACATGTATTTAGGGCTTTAACTTTGTTGTATGATGATTTTACATAGTAATTTTGTTACATATTAATTTTAGGACCAAATTGTGAAAAATGTTAAATATTAGGGTTGATATTAAATTTTTTATTATCAAGGGCTGTATGATAGCTTAGAATATTTAGATAAATTATCAATTGAGAAAAATTAGTTCATTTGATAGACTAATTAGTTAAGGGACTAAATTGCAAAAATTGTAAAAATTAGGGTAATTGTGTAATTTCAAAAAAATAGAGGGGTATTAATTGTGAAGTGAATTGGGACTGAAATATATGCTAATGAATAAATAATTTTATATTTTAGATTAAGAGCCTGTAGACACTCATGAAAAAGGAAAATTAGCAGAATAATCCCTGAAATTCTGCAAATCCTACAAATTAATCCAGGTAAGTTCGTATGGTTAAACTTAAACATTTATATACCGAATTAGTGAATGATATTATGTATTTATTCTATTATTGAAGTTGAAATATTGTTAAAATTATAAATTTAAATTGAATATCCGAATTAAATGGAACGCGGGATTTGAGTACATTCGACATGTGATGAATTGACGGCATTGGAGAAAAATGTGGCAATTTACCCAAGCAAACTGAGGTTTAGCATTTGTTGCGAACTTTCATGTTTACTTCCCGTTTAGCTCTCACGAGCTTCTGTCTAACTCATGAGTTTTCGTTTAGCTCTATTGAGCTTCTGTTTAACCCTTATGGGTTTCCGTTCAACTCTTATGAGCTTCCATTCAACCCTTATGGGTTTCTGTTTAGCACTTATGTGCTTCTGTTCAGCCTTTGAGCTTTTGAAAACGATGTACTATTATCCGTAAGTCGTTCCCCAATTTGGTAAGATTTGGTAAGTGACTTATATAATTGAAATTGAAAGATTTATTGTTTATTGTTGACATTGATTTGAAGGAAGTGTGATCATCAATTAAGATTGTGATTGACAGGGAGATTGCATGAATAATTTGCTTATTTGATTTGTTATATTAGGATACGGTAAGATTTACGTTTAACCCATCGAACTTACTAAGCTTCTTTAAGCTTACTTGTATTATTTAATGTCCTTGTAGATAATTGTGAGGTTGGGAGATCGGATCAGCACATCAAGTCACACTATCCATCCTATTTCGGTAGTTTTTTGTATATTCAATATGTTTATATGGCATGTATAGGGTTTGTGTGGATTTAATCAAAGTTTGTCTTGTGTAAAGGTTAATAATTATAATTTTGCTTATGTATATATGTTGGGTTGGAAGAGAGACATATTGGTGATGTTGATGTGAATGATGTAGGTTTATTGTATTCAATTTTGTTGTTAACTTTAGTAGACAAGTTGGATGGATTAAATAGGTAAATTTAGGTATTTGAGTATAAATGATGTTATGTTTTGTTGAAAACATGAATTTGCCTTGTTTTGAATGCTTGGTTGGGGGTTAATTAATGTGTGAAAATGTTGTGTTTAGAGTGCTACCTAAAAGGGTGAGAAAAATAGCCTTGAAATGGCCTATTTTCTTCCACACGGGCAGAGACACGGGCGTGTGTCTCAGTCGTGTATGACGCAAAGCCTAGCACATAGGCGTGTGGTCCAGCCGTGTGTCCCCTGTATCTTTAAAATTGAGAAATAGAATGCCCAGGTTTTTGCACACGGCCTCGCACTTGGGCTTGTGGCTTGGCCATGTGACCCCTACACCTTAATTTCATAAATTAATATGCTCACACGGCCTAACACACGGGCGTGTGGCTTGGCTGTGTGACCCAAGTCAGAGAGTTACACGGGCATGGACACTGGTTGGGACATGGCTGTTTGCTTTACATCGAATGTCCACACAGCTTGAGACATGTGCGTGTCTTTTGATCGTGTGAGCCACATGGCTTGGCCGCACGGGCGTGTGTCCCCTGCACGTAAGGAAAATTTTGAAATTTTGGGGAAAATTCTTTAAGTTTTCAGTTTAGTCTTGATTCATTTCTAACATAAATTTTGGGTCTCAAAGGCTTATATAAGGGATAATATGAGTTATTATGATTAGTTTCTAATAT
This sequence comes from Gossypium australe, assembly GCA_005393395.2. Lineage (NCBI taxonomy): Eukaryota > Viridiplantae > Streptophyta > Magnoliopsida > Malvales > Malvaceae > Gossypium > Gossypium australe. The sequence goes on from CM016617.1 coordinate 106,433,288, forward strand.
GTATGTTAAATGATATGAAATGTTCATAATTGATTGGAAAAATTCGGTAATGCTCTGTAACCTTGTTCCGGTGACATATAAGGGTTAGGGGTGTTACATTTAGTGGTATCAGAGCTTCGATTTAGTCAATTCTCAGAATGAATGTAGTGTGTAAAATGTCTAGAAATACATGCCATATAAATCTGTGATAGTGTGAAGTGTATGATCGGATCTAACCTTTGTGTTCTTATAGATTGTAAAGATGTCAGATGGAACTGAACATGTTGACCATGATGAGGTCAACAGTAGAGCACCGACTTTTGAACATGGGACGGGTAGTAATGTCCCGATACCTCAGGCTCAAGAATAAGAACTTAAAAACATATTCTTTGGATATATGAACCAATGGTCTAGTGAGTTCATGTAGGGAAGAAATTCGGTTCAACAACCTCCTTCCCCTACTGTACCACATGTAGTGCCACCGGTTGCCACCTCCACCCTTTAGTGACTAAATCTAGTAAACGTACTCCGATTGAAAAACTCGGAAAGTATGGGGCCGAAGAATTTTGGGGTAGGTCAGATGATGATCCAGTTAAAGCTGAGTATTGGCTCTAGAACACAGTAAGAGTTTATAAAGAAATAGCTTGCTCCCCTGATGATTATCTGAGATGTGCTATTTCATTACTGAAAGAGAAAACATATAATTGGTGGTCGATAATAGTGGCTGTAGTGCCAAAAGAGAAAATTTTTTGGGAATTCTTCCACAGTGAATTTAAAAAGAAATATGTCGGCAAAATGTATCTAGACAAGAAAAAGAGGGAATTTCTTAAGTTGCGTCAATGAAACAAAACAGTAGTTGAGTATGAAAGGGAATTTGTATACCTCAATAAATATGCTCGAGAAATTGTACCAACCGAAGAAGAAATGTGCATCCAGTTTGAAGAAGGGTTGAATGATGAAATCCGAATAATAATCAGAGGCACTGAAATACGAGAATTTATTATTTTGTTAGATCGTGCACAAAAGATGGAAGAGGTGTATAACAGAAAAGTGCAACGAGATAGGCAGAATCGAGAATCTTACAAAAGATGTTCTTCTAAATCATTATAAACATTACCTGCGAAAAAGTCTAAAGATGATTTCAGTCAAGCCACCTCAATGCCAGAATGTTCGAATAAAAACAAGACGGTTAACAAGATTTCGGAGGAACTACTAGACCCGTTGTTAGTTTCGGTAGTGTGCAAAATACTTCTAAGCTTAAATGCAGATACTATGGAAAATACCACCCTGGTGAGTGTAGAAGTAAAGTGGGGGCTTGTTACAAATGTAGAGAAACTAATCATTTTATCCGAAACTGTCATCAATTACAAAAATAGGAGGAAGAACAGAAAGAAAAGTAATTAGCTACTTCTTAGAGAAGTAGGCGTTCGAGCCAAAATAGTACCACTGGGACTGCTCGTTCGGGTATGAAAGATATTGCTGCTCGATCAGAAGCTAGGTCACCTGCGTGTACCTATGCTATCTGAGCTAGAGAATAAGCCATTGCCCCAGATCTAATTGCTGGTACATTCTATTTCTTTGATGTTACTGTGCATGTATTGATTGACCCTGGATCAACTCATTCTTATATTTGCACTGCATTAGTAGTAGAAAAAGAAATTGCATGTTGAATCTACTGATTATGATATACAAGTTACAAATCCACTAGGTCAAAGTGTGATAGTTAATTTAGTGTGTCGTAATTGTCCATTGAAAGTGAAAGGTAGTGAATTTCCTGCTGGTTTGATGTTGCTACCCCTTCGGGAATTTGATGTTATCTTGGGAATAGATTAGTTATCTTGGCTTGATGCTGTGGTAAATTGCAAACAGAAACAGATTGATTTGAATGTCAAACAGGAGAGATGATTTCAGTTGTGTTTGAAAATCCGAAGGATATTGTTAGAATCATTTCAGCTTTTTCTGCCAGAGATTAATGCGAAAAGGTAATGAGACATTTCTAGCCTACATTCTTGATACCCAGGATTTAGAATCGAAGCTAGAATAGTTACCGGTTGTTAATGAGTTTGCTGATGTATTTCCTAAGGAATTACCGTGTTTACCACCTGATCGTGAAGTTGAGTTTGTAATTGATGTGATTCCTGGAATTGCTCCGATATTAGTAACACCATGCCAAATGGCACCAGTTGAATTAAAGGAATTAAAAGCACAGTTGCAAGAGTTATTAGACTGAGGGTTTATTAGACCAAGCATGTCTCCTTGGGGTGCACCTGTTTTATTTGTGAAAAAGAAAGATGGTTCTTTAAGACTGTGTATAGACTACAGACAGTTGAACAAGGTTACAATTAAAAATAAATATCCTTTGCCACGTATTGACGATCTGTTTGATCAACTGAAAGGTGCCGCAGTGTTTCTGAATATAGATATTAGATTCGGGTATTATCAGTTGAAGGTTAAAGAGTGTGACATGCCAAAAATTGCTTTCAGAACTCGATACGGTCATTATGATTTTTTGGTAACGCCATTTGGTTTGACTAATGCTCCTGCTACTTTCATGGATTTAATGAATCAGATTGTTCAACCTTATTTGGATAGATTTGTGGTTGTGTTTATTGATGATATACTAATCTATTCCAAGACAGAATCTGAGCATGCACAACATTTAAGGATTCTGCTACAAGCTTTGAGAGAAAAACAGTTGTACGCAAAGTTTAGCAAATATGAATTTTGGTTTCACGAGGTTGGATTTTTGGGTCACATTGTATCAGTTGATGGGATTCGGGTTGATCCGAACAAAGTTTCTGCAGTGGTAAATTGGAAAACTCTGAAGAATGTTTCAGAAGTGTAAAGTTTTCTGGGTTTAGCAGGGTACTACCGATATTTTGCCAAAAAAATTTCGATGATTGCTTCACCATTGACTCGATTACTGCAGAAAAATATTGAATTTGCTTGGTCTGATGAGTGTCAGTGGAGTTTTGTTCAGTTGAAGAAGATGTTGACAGAAGCTCCAGTCTTAACTCAGCCAGAATTTGGTGTACAATTTGTTGTTTATAGTGATGCATCTCTAAATGGTTTGGGTTGTGTACTGATACAGTCAGGAAAGGTAGTGGCCTATGCTTCTTGACAATTAAAGCCACACGAGAAGAATTATCTTACACATGATCTTAAGTTGGCTGCAATCGTATTCGCTTTGTAGATTTGAAGATATTATTTATACGGTGAGAAATGTTATATGTTTACGGATCACAAAAGTTTGAAGTATTTGATGACTCAGAAAGAGTTGAATTTGAGACAGAGACGGCGGCTAGAATTACTGAAAGATTATGATTTGGTTATTGACTACCACCCGGGAAAGGCTAATGTGGTTGTGGATGCACTTAGTCGAAAGTCGTCATTATTTGCACTTCGAGCGTTGGTCGCTCATTTATCTCTTAATGAAGATGGTTCTGTATTACCAGAGTTGAGAACGAAACCTCTATTTCTTCAACAAATTTGGGAGTTGCAAGATGATGACCTGAAATTGGTGTTAAAACGACAAATGGTTTAGGACAATCTGAGTTCAGAGTATATCATTGATGATAGTGGTATGTTATGTAATCGTAATTGAATTTGTGCTCATAATAATTCGGATTTGAAAAATGATATTCTTTCTGAAGCTCACAGTAGTATGTACTCCATTCATCTAAGTAGTATGAAGATGTATCGTGATTTGAAACATATGTATTGGTGGCCGGGTATGAAACGGGAAATTTGTGAATTTGTAGTTAAGTGTTTGATTTGTCAGCAAGTGAAAGCAGAACATCGGGTACCAACAGGTTTATTACAACCTGTCATGATTCCTGAATAAAAGTGGGAGCATGTCACGATGGATTTTGTATCCCGTTTGCCTGTAACTCCGAGAAAGAAAGATTCGATCTGGGTTATTGTTGACAGATTCACTAAATCAACACATTTTATTCCAGTCAAAATGGACTTTTCACTTGAGAAATTAGTAGAACTACATATATCTGAAGTTGTGAGGTTACATGGGGTTCCAACATCCATTATTTTAGATCAAGATCCAAGATTTACATCGAGATTTTGGAGTAAACTACAAGAAGCTCTGGGCACTAAACTTAATTTCAATATAGCATTTCATCCTCAGACTGATGGGCAATTAGAACGAGTGATTCAGATTCTGGAAGATATGTTGAGATGTTGTATACTCGAGTTTTGAGGTAGCTGGGAAAGGTATTTACTATTAGCTGGATTTGCATGTAACACCCCTCACCCATATTCAACGCCAGAATAGGGTTACGGAGTATTACAGGACTTACAACACATTTATACATACTTTTAATCAATTCAACATTCATCACTCAATATCAATCATTATGTCCCTAATACGAGCCTACGAGGCCCTAAACATGCATTGAAAGTGGTTTGGGATTAAACCGATAACTTTTAAAACATTTGGGGCACTTAGAAAATTTTTCTCAAAACAGGGAAACACGCCCGTGTGGCCAGACCGTGTGTCTCACACGGCCACTAGACACGCCCGTGTTACTGGCCGTGTGAACATTCAAAATGGGAGCACATGGCCATGTCCCAGCCCATGTCCTTCCCTGTGTCCAAACAAGTGAGCTTACTGACTTGGGTCACACGGCCAACACACACGCCCGTGTGCCCTAAAAATGGCCATACACGTCCGTGTGCCAAGCCGTGTGCTAGGCCGTGTTAAACCTGTAGTGTATATGATTTATGCCACACAGCCAAGTCACATGCCCGTGTGAAGCCTTGTGGAGCATACTGACTTGATTTCTAAAACCACACTAGGGGACACATGGCCGTGTACTTAACCGTGTGTCACACACGGCTGAGACACACGCCCGTGTCTCTTTCCGTGTGGACAAAATGCTATGTACCAAGCCAATTTGCCACCTAAACTCGTACACACCTATACCAATTTCAATGTCACCAAAACATAACACTTATAAGCATTTAAAACAACCTCAATAAAACATCTTTCATACCATTTCAATACCAACAAATACAATACATACTATATCCCAACATGTCTTCCAAAACATTCATTAATTTACCTAATATCACTAACATATCATTCATCAAACATGGGCTCTTTCATACTCCAAATACTATTTTAAGATTTACCCATTACAATTAGCATTTATAGGACAATTACCAAACTCAAAACAAATATCATTTGCACACTTATACATCATCAAAATCATCAATATAGCCAACTCACATGGCTATATATATACAAACCAAAATATAGGCATTCATAAGTCAATTCAAATGGCAAAAGTCATTACCAAATTACTTATCAAAATGACCATATTCCTATACATGCCATAAGACCAAACCATAAGCTCAAAAGTACCAAATTGATGGTTGGATAGTGTGACGATATCTCCGACGATCCCCGAATCTGAGCTAGCTTCGATATCACTATAAAACACGAAAAAATAAAAAAAGTAAGCTAATAAGCTTAGTAAGCTCGTATGAGATAAATTTAATACAATCACTATAAACATGATTCAATAATTTCAATATGTCAATATGCAACTTTCCTTAACTATCAAATCTTTTACGTGCTTATTCACAAAACCATATACATTCGTCATTATTTCTCCCATTCAAAGCTAAAATGATTTATACACATACCTGTACCATATCGTACCAATCTCATATACATTCTCGTCTTTCATTTACCCGTTGAACCATTCGCAATAGAAGTCGGATACTCAAGGTTTCACTCGATAAGTACCTATACCATGTCCTGAAGCCAAATCAAGGTAACTTATCCGAAAATTCTAATATCATGGCCCTAAGCCAAATCAGCCGATATGCATGGCCAGAAGCCAAATCGGTTTATCTCACGCATATAGTGCTAAATCATGGCCCGAAGCCAACTCAAGTATACCTAATGACATGTCACTAGCATCCTAAACTATTCCTAAGGTTTAACCGGGATTTCAAATGTCAAATCTTCACCGAATCATTTCCGAACTCATACGTAATCACTTAAACACGATACATGCTATATCGAGGCATATAAAATACATTTGAAATGAATTTATAACATACGAACTTACCTTGAAGGTGGAAACAACGAAATAAGTCGATTAGTCGATAACTTTCATTTTTCCCCGATCTAGACCCGAATTCCGCTTTTATTGATCTAAATATATTCAAAATTGACTTATTTAATCAACAATTTATTCAATTCAATCCAAAATACACTTTAAAACATATTTACACTTTTTCCCCACATATTTCACATTTTTACAATTTAGTCCTTATTACCTAAAATCACAAATTAATGAAATTCCCAATAGACCCATGCTAGCCGAATTACCATAATGCCCCTAGCAGCCCAAAATTTTCATTTATTTCACATTTTAACCACTAACTTTACACTTTTCTCAATTTAATCCCTATTTTGCATTTTTACTAAAAATCACTTTATAAAACTTGTATAATTCACAAGAAACTTTCAAAATCTATCATTAAACATCAAAACACATATGTATTCATCAATGGAACCATTCAAAATATTTAACAATTTTGCAAATTAGTCCCTGGGCTAGCTAGAATACGAAGCAACAATAACAAAAATATAGAAATTATTAAAAATCGAGCAAAAACGTACTTACTTGCAAGAGATTAGTGTAGCCGAATGTTAAAGCTCTTTCCATGGAGTTTTCCACCCTTAATTTCGGTGGAAAATATGAACAAATAAGGTAATTCTTTTGTTTTCTATTATTATCTTTTATTTATGGTATTACATTTTTAACCTTCAATATTAACCACTAAATTGTTTCATTTAAAGATGATATAAAATTATGAAAAGACAAAAAGGTAATCTCAATAATACTAATTATAATTTAAAAGAAAGGGGATTTTTGTAATTTCATAACTGAGTTGATGTCATCAACTCAGTAAAGTGCTTAAATATAAGTGTTATATATAATTATATTTTAAAAATAAACTATTATTATTGTATAAAAAAAATTTAAACTCAAATCATGTATGTAACTTCAATTCTCACCTTCCCTAAGAATTAGATAGTGTTATTACAGCTCTAACTACACCAAATCCAATGAAACTCACTAGTTATATAGTAATTATCAAATATACCAAAAATATGTAATTACGAGTAATTAGAACCTAAAATATCATTAGGTAACTTTTTAAATGTCCCAACATTTTTAGTTTAATCAATTAAAGATGGGTCCATGGCAAAGGCTTTAAAAGCCCAAAACTAGATAGAAAATGAACCCAAATTGATCATATGAAATATGTGGCCCAATTGGTTTGTTTAATCAACTTTTTTTTTCCTCATCAACCAAACACCCCCAAAATGAAGTAAACCACTAACATATTCCGAATCAGTTCATGTTAGAAACACGCGTCCAAAATATTTCATGGTAATATGAAAACCAAGCACCACATTGGAGTTTGACTATGTAATGCCAAAGAAGCAAGGGGACCCAAACTTTTGCTTTAAAGCTGTGCTGATTGAACAAAAATCAGTTTATAAGCAGGGCAATGGAAAGTGTGTGTCTTGACTGTCTTCTTTTGGAGTAATGGCCTCCTTGCTGGAAAGCAAATACTAGCTCACATAATGAATCGTGGCCTCCAGGAGGAGTAATTATTCATCTCCAATCATTTGGGTGGCTTCGCAATTGTTTTATCATTTATCCAATAATGTAGGGATTTTTGGACTGAGAAGATCCCATGTACAAATTATTGTATACTAGTGTTAAAAGAGGCCAAAAGTACTTGATGTAAGTGCATAAACAGATGATACCACAAAACAACCAATAATTGGTTCACCACAACCACATTATTAGATGATATTTAGTAAATTCCAATATTCAATTTCTTTTGTATGGAAAGCTGCGAAATTGATGCCAAACAATTATCATGATTACATCTTCACGGAATGAAATATCTCAAATATTGTGCTGTATAGTTGATTTGATGTAACGTAAAAATTAGAATATAATTGTGAAAAGATATTTTGGATGAATGAGAATTATTGCCATGTTTAGTACAATCATTATTAAATGTATTATATAATTAATCAAAACATTCAAACTCTTTGAATGAAAGCGAATAATGTTGTAACCTGAAGACCTAAAAGCATCCAATAAGCACAAGTTAGAGTATCTAATTGAAGGAAATAAAAATATTATAAACTTGGTGAAAAATATGGTACTAGATGAGATTTTATATTACCACCTACCCATTTGCTACCTTTGTCAGGCCACCAACCCTAAAAAATATACCCATCCTTCATCATTTATTTAATTATAATTCTACATTTTCAGCATGGAAAGAAGGGAAAGTAATATAGTAATTAAGTCATAGTCATGGCCACCCCTTAAGTTGGTCGAAATAATTGAGATGATATATATTATATTCAAATACGTAGCTATCTTCCTTATAGTTAATGGATTTGTGCATGAGAAAGAAGGATTAACTAGATACAATAATTGTAATGGTTTATACCCATTTCCCCCTTTAGAGCTCTTTTCCCATCTATTTCTTGTACTTTTCCCATATTCTTTGAGAATCTTGGGTCTCCAATTCACCTTATTATGTCACTGGCGGCATTAACTCCAATTATATACACATCTGCATGAAAATTTAGGGTTTCTTTTGCAACAAACCCAGCTAGGGAACATTTTTAGCCTTGTCATGGATTCCTGGATGATGCATGTATATAAGCACTTGATTATGAAAAAAGAAAGAATGCATGTACCCGAAAGGACGGGTATTTTTAGACATGAAAACCCTAATAATACACCACTTGAAATGCTTGTGAATGAATGATTGGCAGGTAGCTCTCCTAATTCATCATCCCAATTCTCTGGATTGAAACTGGCATCTGGGTTTTACATTTTTAAAAATATAGTAAAACCATATCCTCTTTTATTGGTACAGCATCTCTTTTGAATCTCATCCTATTATTGTGCCAAACTCATTATAAAAATCCAAACTACAATTTTGTTTCTTTTTTAGCAAGGAAATCCCTTCTCTGGAATTTAAATTATTGAATGGCAGCTTTGTAAAAACTTCCAATATGATGTTTACAGCTCACCTCAGCAACTATACTATTATACTACTGGGACTAAAATAAATTTACCTCTCATTAAGCTGCTACAAAATTCTGGATTTTGCTGCAATAATAAGTAAAGGATCATTCTCTTACATTGCCAAAGGAAAGTGAAAATTTCATAAATATTAACATTAACAATACAAAGATATATCACATAGTATAAACCAACGCATAAATGTCAAAATTGGAAAAATATAATCAAACAATACCGATAACACCGAAAGAATTTAGAAACAAACAAAGATGCATCAACTTGATTAAATTGTTAAAAATTGCATTCTAACCTACCATCATCAGACCAACTTGACGATGAACTCTAGTCAACCAAGAAACCATCACCAAAAACCTCAATATGCACAAAAAGTCAAATCTTTGATGGCCTATGCACTTTCCCGTTATCTTGGATACTATTTTTACGAATACAATCATTGCACTTTATCATGATAAGATGTTGTTAATATATCTTACATAACTTTAATTTTAACAAATCTTATATATTTACCATAAATAAGTTAGAAACAATTCATAAATGAAATTAAAAGAGTGACATCCATGACCATCTCTTATGATACATTTAATTTTTTTAAAATAAATAAATGAAATTCATATTTGTGATTTTCTTTTTCTTTTCTGTCTTAGTTTAGCTGCTAATAATTAGATGAATCAAGACAGCTAATTTACAATTTTGTTTTCTTGAAAGACCGTAGCTTTTTGCTTTGGGTTGCTTCCTGTTACTTTCTCCTACCCTTTGAATATAACAAATATATATACTGTTGTTTTCAGCTCAGGATTGATTTAACTTGAATAACAAAATTATAGAAGAAAATAAATTTTTAAAATGGAGAAGGAGCCAAGGAATTTTTCCTATAAAAACCCAACTTTGCCTCTCTTCTTCTTCCCCCTTCTCTCATAGTCATTCCTTTGAGAACATTACTAAAACCTTTTCCTTCACTTTCCTCTGTTTCTTGGCCTTCCAAGACTCTTTCTCTTATTAGCTTACTTGGTTTTTGAAATCGGTACGATGATTTTCAAAGCTTTCTACTTTCTGGGTTTTGTTCATGAAATGCTTTTTCTTTTTTGGTCTCCGTGATGAACATATAAAATGTATCATTTCTTTTTGCCTGTCGTTGCTTCCATTTCAAAATAAAAATGGCACAATTATATAAATCCATGTTTGTTTAACCTAAAATATTGCTGATTTTCATTTATGGAAAGTTGGGTCTTTTGGTTGCAATCCACAAATTTTGTGGGGGCTTTTTCTTTATTTAAAGATCAGCACATCAAAATAGTGCTTTCTTTTTTTCCTTTTTTTTTTTTTTGTTGGGGGGGCGGGGGTTTAAATTATCATGACTTTTTCAATTCCAACTCTTCAAGTTGCTGTTTATTAATCACATTAGCTTTCTTTTAATCACTTTTAGTCCTTAATCCTAACTTTATGCCTTTTTCGATCATTAACATGGAACTTTCGAGCTTCATAAAGTGTACTTTAACAGTCTAAAAAGAACACTTTGCATACCTCTTCTTTATTTCAATTAGTAGTTGTGGTTGTGGTTTATCCACTCATGAACTCATTGATTAAAGTCTTATCCAACTACTTGGAATCGGCTAAATCTCATCCACTTATTACGATTTCTTCCTATTTCATGGTGGTAATCTGAGTCAATTGTGTGTCCTCTGTTGGATACAAGCCATGAAAACTTTGTAGCTGCAGATGTTAAAATCAATACTTGTATTAAGCTTACTTGGACTTCAATCTTAACTTGTCTCCATTGATTATTTAAGGTCCTCTTTGTTGCTTATCCTACCATCAACACAGAAATGGAATTCGAGGACCGTTATAGACAAGCTCAGGGGCCTAAATATGATTGCCTTCTTTTCGGTAAGCTAATCTGCTTTCAGTTAAGTTTTCAACATATCAAGTAATAAAAATGGCTAATAATTTGGTTTGAATTTGCAGATCTTGATGATACCCTTTATCCCCTTAGTTCTGGTATTTCAAAAGAATGTGGAAAGAACATTAAAGGTTGGGATTTGGATTGTCATGATATGATACCGTTTTTACTGTCAAGATTCCATATTTTTTTTCAAATGAATGCCCTTTTTCTTTTTTTGTTCTTGTTCAGACTACATGGTTGAAAAGCTGGGGATAGAAAAGGACAAAATCGTTGAACTGTCCAACCTGTTGTATAAGAATTATGGGACAACAATGGCTGGCCTCAGGGTACTCATTTGTTTTTGCTAACATCTTTTTTTTCATCTAGACAAATATATAATTTAGTTTGGTTTTGCAGGCAATTGGTTATGACTTTGACTATGATGAATACCACAGTTACGTTCATGGAAGACTCCCTTATGACAACTTAAAACCAGATCCTCAATTGAGGAGTCTATTGCTGACCTTGCCTCTAAGAAAAATTGTAAGTGTGTGAATAAAGAGTAACGAGCCATACTTTATTGAAATGTAAGTTTGAACAATGTGTGTTGTTGGATTAGATCTTCACAAATGCAGACAAGGTCCATGCAGCTAAAGCTCTGATTAAACTCGGACTAGAAGACTGTTTCCAAGGGATAATCTGTTTTGAGACACTCAATCCTACCCATAAGAATACAGTTTCTGATGATGAAGATGACATTGAGTTTCTGGGATCAGCTGTTACTACAACTGATGTCCCGAGCAGCCCTGAAATTTTTGACATAATTGGCCATTTTGCTGAGCCAAAGCCAGGTCCAAGTGCAACATTATTACCCAAGACACCCATTGTCTGCAAGCCACAAGAATCTGCCATAGAGCTTGCTCTCAAGATTGCCAAAATCAACCCTCAAAGAACTGTAAGATGATGTTCTTTTCAACTTCAATGGTTGGTTGGTTTTACAATCTACTGATGTTGGGGTTTATGCTGTTTCAGTTGTTCTTCGATGATAGTGTCCGCAACATCCAAGCAGGAAAATGCGTTGGTCTTCACACTGTGCTGGTATAAAACATTTAATATCTTAATAATTAACAAAAACAACAATCACTTGGAATATAGGAAGATGAATAAGAATAATAATATCTGCAGGTGGGCACATCCCAGAGACCTAAAGGAGCAGATTATGCATTAGAAAGCATTCACAACATAAAGCAGGCATTACCAGAGCTTTGGGAAACAGACATGAAATCTGAAGTCAGTTACTCTGGCCAGGTTACAGTGGAGACACCAGTGACAGCTTAGATTCCATGTTATTTATTACTTGTTTTAATATTTATGAAGATGAAAAGCCATCATTAGATGGTCCCCATTCCTCTCCTTGTTGAGATGATCCAGATGTCTGGCTCTCATCTTCATTATATTAAATAATATTAATGTATAAAATGAAAAGGGTTCCTCCTGTTGCGGATGGCTTAATCAGTGTTGTCTTAATCTATGAATGACCATGCTAATCACGATATCTATATAATATATGACACTGGATTTAATTTAATCATTTTCAGATCAAGAGGGGGCAGATTTGATGCATGAAAATTAGAAGCAACAGGCTAACGTACATACTATTTCACTTCTTTATCTTATTTTTCACCTTTCAAAATACGACCAATATTCTTATTTTATATTTGGTAAAAAAAATAAAAAAAATCTAACTACAGTTGTTCAAAGCTAGAATCATTATTTTATTTTATATAATAAATTATTGTAGGTAAAAGTATCATAATACTCCTTATACTATATCTTGAATTGCATTTTGATTCTTTTACTGCAGTAGATGAATGGGTATAATAGTATTGAAGTTTGTTGTTTTATCCAACGAAATTTCGTATGATACATGAACTTTCAATTCTTTTTTATTTTGGATATAATTTTTTTATATTGTTTATAACATTTTATATTTAATAGTATGATTTATTACGAATATTTCATATTTATAGTCAAGTTATTTAAAATTTGAGTTTGTTTAAAAGTAAGGATAAAAATTTAAAATAAAATTTTTTAAAGTTTAAATTTTCTATTTATCAAATAGTCCAATTATATTCAATATTTAATTTTAACTAATATGACTTAAATTCAACACTTAATTTTTCAGTATTTATTTTTTAATACTTTAATGTTTTCAATTTCAAAATAAAAAAAAATACATGTATTGATTAAAATATTTTATATGAAATAATAATTATTCTATTGTTGTAATCTTTTTAAAAGATATTTAAACAAAAAATAAAAATGAAAAAAGAAATAACAGTCCAGGAAATGAAAGCTAAAAGTATCACTATTATTGCCATAACTTCTGAAAGAACAAGCTGCGCCACAAATTGTACATATGTATTCATCACTTCATTTCATTTCCATGATTTTTATTTTCTTTTTTCTTTTGGAAAAAAAATATTATTGTTATTATTATTATTATTATTATTATTATTATTATTATTATTATTATTATTATTATTATTATTAAAGTTTAAATTTATTTTTTTAACTTTTACGATAATTTAAAAAAAATATATAATTTTACCCAAATCCTCGTACTGTCGTGATTGAATTCAGTTGACTAAACATGGATTTCGTTGTACATAGGGCTCAACATAAAGGTAAACTATTAAAATAGTCACTTTTGTTTTTCTTTAGTTACATTTTAGTCACTGAGCCATAGATTTTCGTTAACAATGTAACGGTAAGCTGATGTGGCACGTTAAATCATTATTTCAAACAAAAATTTCAGGTTAAATTATATAATTGGTCACTGTATTTGGTAATTTGACCCAAATCCTCATACTGTCGTGATTGAATTCAGTTGACTTAACATCGATTTCGTTGTACATATGGGCTCAACATAATTTACCCCCCAAAAAATTGAAAAATAGCCACCATGCCCTTATAAGGCCCCTTCATTTTCGTTGTAAGATATCATCCACACTTCGGTGTGGATATATCGCCTAAGGGCTAGTTTAACATTACTTTTGAGAAGTGTTTTTAAAAGTGCTTTGGAAAAGTGATTTTGAAAAATTTGGTTTAAGATTTAAATATTTAGTATTACTGTGAAAAAATGCTTTTGAGAAATAAAATATCCATTTTAGACATAGTATTATAAAGTAACAAATAAGCATTTAAATAATGTTTAAATTAGTTAATATTATGATATTTTAATAAGAATATAGAAAACAATTTATTATAATTTGTTGTTATCATTTTAATATATGAAAAATAAATTTTAAATATTTATTAAGCAATTAACTAGAAAATGGAAAGTACCATGCGTTGGAGTAGAGGTGTCCATAGTTCAGGCCGGGTCCAACCAAAATTTTAGGCTAGTTTGCTAGATCCGGGCAAAAAAATGGGCCTAAAATTTTGCCCAAGCCTAGCTCGGATAAAAAAGCTAAAATTCAGGTCCGGCCCCCTGTATTAAATTTTTTATATAAATTTTTAATATATATATATAAAAAATACTAAAAATATTAAAATAAATGTTTCCCAAAAAATTGAAAATAAATTAAGAAATAATATGTATACTTAAATAACACTAACATAGGTGCAACTTAACAACTAAATGCATCTAAAATAGTGACAAAATTAACAATAAAACAAGAGTTATATAATATCCAAACAATAACAACAAAATAGTAACAACATAATAGTGAAAAAAACAATAAGAAAATAGCAACAAAACTGTGTTGTTGTTTTTTTTTTGCATATCTAGGCTGGGCTCAGGCTAAAAAAGTCTTACTCGAGGCCCTATAACAGCCCTAACCTTTTCCGTCGCCGGATTAAGGTTACCGAGCATTACCATGCAATTTCGATCAATTAATATCAAAACATTTCAATAATCATTTAAAACTCATCAAAACTCTAGCATACATGTACATTTGGGCCTAAAATTGGGCTTTCGAGGCCCTAAAATCAGATTAGAAACAATTCGAAACTAATTCGAAACAAATTAGAAATTTTGGGAAAAAGTTACAAAATTTGAAAATAGGGGTCACACGGCCGTGTGGAATGTCTCAGACCATGTGACCTTTGAAGTTGGGACACACAGTCGTGTCCCAGCTCGGGTAACTCTCTGACTTGGGTCACACGGCCGTGTCGCAGGCTGTGTGTCAGCCTGTGTGAAAACTACACTTATGTAATTATTCTACACGCTCAGGGCACACGCCCGTGTGTGTTACTCGTGTGTGACATACGGCCGTGTGCACCTAAATGTACCTTAAAACTCAAGTTTACCAAGCTGTGATTGCTTGGGCATTAAGCAACCCTTTCACCAGCCATTTAACCTATTCAAAACATGATTAAGCATGCTAAAAACAAGCCAAAACAACCATCCTAAGTGCCTAACCAATGTACCTTCATTGGTACCACATTATATATCATCAAACACCCAAGCAAAGCAATCAACCATTCAAACTTCTATTCATACCATATTTGCCATAATTTAACTAACTTTCAACTCCTTAAGTTACCAATTTGAAGCTAAGCACATATCAATATTAGGCTAAGCTATTTTACCAACTTTACCACAACTAGAATCACATATATATACAATTATCCATCATTTCACTAAGAAACCAAAATATCATCACATCATAAACATATCAACAAAGGACCCCTTAGGTACATGCCATTATAAAATATAACATCACCACACTTGAGTCCGGGAATCGTTGTTGGATGCTGAATCTGCGACAAACCGAGAAGTACCTAACCTGCGCACGGAAAACAAAACAGCATGCTGAGTAAAACTCAATAATATTTCTATAATCGAATAATAAAACATGTTATAAAGGTTATAGTGCATTTTAACATGTCAATATACAAGTCCTATTACATCTCTAATTAT
Organism: Gossypium australe; assembly: GCA_005393395.2. Taxonomy (NCBI): domain Eukaryota; kingdom Viridiplantae; phylum Streptophyta; class Magnoliopsida; order Malvales; family Malvaceae; genus Gossypium; species Gossypium australe. The sequence goes on from CM016617.1 coordinate 106,449,195, forward strand.
TCAATCTCTTTACATATCTTAAACTGACCTTATAAACTAATATCCATTATCTACCCTTGTTTCAATTTCATTATACTCAATTTCTCAGTTCTACAATATAATTTCATCAACCAATCATTAAATCACATATGTAACATCATGATTCATCACTAATTGAACTCAATTGCATAATTATAATAATATACCATATTTTCAAATCTATTCAATTTAGTCCTTATCACAATAAGTAATTCGAATCAGTTCAATTCAGCTCGTTCTAACATTTCGAGCTTACTATATGTCATTACCATGCAGCGCAGTTTGTGAATGTAACAATTGAAAAAGATCCGGGTTATAGAAATACAAATCGTATATTCCAAGCTACTCGATGTCGAACTTGTCTTTCTCCTTCTTACTTGAGGATTCCAGAACAACGTTTGCTACAGAATAAAATAATTACAATTTAATTAAAAATACACAACTTAATTACAAAAAAAATCAATTTTTATACCATATTTTGTTTATTCTTCAATTTAGTCCCTAAACCGAGACAAATTTTAATCTTCATACTTAACCTCAAATTTTTATACAAATTTCACTCCAGGCTAAATTTAGCTCCCTATTTTCAATTCTACCCCTTAGTTTTGATTTTTTCGCAATTTAGTCCCTATTATTCAAAATTAACAATTAACTCCACAATTTAGTCAGTTTCCACTTCTAACTTAAAAATCTATCTATTTAATCCCTAATACTTAAACTATTCAAAAATGACAACATTGGTTGGGTAGCCCTAAATACCGAGATTCCAAAAACATAAAAATTATAAGAAAATGACTAAATTGCACTGACCAATTTGAAGTTGAACCCTTAGGTCGTTAGCCTTGTGCCCCTTCTCTCTTTTCTTTCTTTCTTTTCTATTAGTTTGCATGTGATTCTCTTTCCACTTTCTTTATTCTTTCTTTTATTATATTTTCATTTTATCATTATAACATATATATAGTATATACATTTCATGTTATATATTATAACATATATATATATATATATATATATATATATAATAAGTTAATAAATATATAAATATATATTCATCATTGTCCACTTCAACAAAAATAATGGCTATTTACTATTTTAGTCCCTTTAATTTATTTTAATTTATAATTCAACTTTTAACTCAAACGCGATTTAGTCATTGTATCTTAATAACTCCTAATTTCATGAAAATTACTTAACCAAAATCTAATTCACTTCTAAACGAACCTCGTAAACATTTAATAAAAATATTTAAGGGTCCAGTTCGCGGAAACGAGGTCCCGATACCTCAATTCCCAAAACCACTAACTTTAGGTCTAATACACTCGTACCTTGTCTAACTTTTCACATAACCAAAATTATTAGACCAAACCTCAATATAATATTGTAATACCCTCATAAATGTTAATAAATAATATTCACAATTTCTATCATCGGAAAACAACATTCCGAAACCATAGTTTTTCGACTCCACTGACTTTTGGGTCGTTACAGACCCGGTCTATTTTCTAAATGGGCCTTATTTTTTCCCAAGCCCATTTTTCAGGCCTATATTTTTTCCCAAACCCTTCCACTTTTCAGGTGACCCAACCCATGGACAAGTCTATGTTGGAGGGGTGAAAACGTAATTAAGCTGTCAAAAGTGCTTTTGAGAGAGAAAAGCTAAAAATTTTAACTTCTGCATTTCAAGAAAACTGCTTTTGAAAAGCCACAAATTTCCTTTAAAAGTTGTTTGTTTAGTATTCATTTTACTTCAAAAGTGTTTTTCATGTTAGAAGTTGTGACACCTTATACCCGACCTAGTTGTTGGATCTGAATATAAAATGTCACATTTCGTTGCCGAAACAACTCACTTTTCTATTTTTTTAAAAGGAAATGTAGTGGTAAATTATTTTATAAAAATTTAGGCAGCATTTCTACCTATTTTACATAAAACCCCTTGAAAAATTTAGATTTTCACAAAATATCCACATTCAAATTATCTCCCAAATCAATTCCCAGCACTACGATTTCTCAAAACATATCAATAAATTAGATTTCTATGCTTTACTATTTTATCGAAGCATTAGTTATAAAATACTAGCTAAGAAAAAATAATGAAAATATTTAAATTCAGTTTACGACATAATATTATATATTTATAAGCCTAGGTACTTGCCATTTACATCAACTATAAAATAAACTCTTCACCAACATTGTTTGAGCTGAACTTCGAATCTTCGGATGCTACTGGAATGATCTAATAAATCTAACTACCTGCGCACAGAAAAATAGACAAACCGTACGCTGAGCAATTTTTATGCTCAGTGGTGCTAATATCATATAAATCATTACATAAGTATTGGACACAAATTAATTGATAGAAATAAACTAAAACATGATTATAAATATCATTAATAACATCACAATAAAAGAAAATTCTAATATTAATAAACTTTAATATTTTGATATTGACAAATCGAATAAAGAAAATAAGCTTTTTAATTAAATTCAAAATCGTGAAATTAATTTAATTTGCATAATATGAAAATTCAAATAAATTCAAGTTTTGTTTTTGCTTTCTTTCAGTTTAGACCCCGTACTAAAGTTTAGACTCATAACCAGATACACGAATCCGCCACCCCGAGTTGTTTGACAACGATGGCTATCAGAGTAGTCCACGATCCTCTAGGAATTGGAGGCTAACAATAATAACAGCTGACCGACTTGGCATTTTCTCCTTCGACCCTCTGGGAATTGGGGAGACCTAAATTCTCTTACATAAAGACTTTATGGCATGCCAACTATATCTGATTTAGTCTAACTTAGTGAAATGGGGTAAAAACCAAATTTCGTGATCCATTTCAATTCTATTTTCATATAATTCTCATTTCAATTCTGTTTCATACTCAAATCACATATCGCCTAATGTAAAATAGGCTTCCAATTTGAAACATATTAAATATTTTCTTGCTCAATCATCTAAAATCATAATACTCAAATCCAAATCATAACCATGAATTCGCTAATTTAGTCTTATGAAAAACATAGTGTTCATCTCGAAACATAATTTTATAAATATTAACTAAATTATTCAAGCTCATCCAAAACTCATAAAAATTTAAAAAAATATATAACTAGTCATATTGAATTAAATATTCTAAAACTTTATATAATGAAAATAAGATATTAGCACAAACTGAAGTTTTAATTGCTTAACTCCTTTTCTTCACCCTTCTCTTTCAAGATATTCGCTTCGTTTTTAGCTGCAATAGGAGCAATTCAATACAAAACAACATCATTTATCCATTCTAAAACTAAAACTAATAAAAACAAATTTAAATATGCATGATTATTCATATTGACAACTTAAGTTTTCTAGTCCGAAATTTGCATATTTTTTGACTCGATTATCCGTTTTCAATTCCGTTTTCACCAGAGTATTCATTGCTTCACAAGCTATCATTTAGCACCAATATTACACAAAGTGGCCAATGTTCTCTACTTCCCCTTTAACATGGCCAAATATACCGAATAAATTTTTCATCCATTTTTATTTCTTTTTCACACTTCTAACAAGGTAGAACTCATCTTCTAATAATTTCCTATCCAAAAATATATCTATTTCACTTAAGTTTTCTAAGTTTCCATCAATGTCCTTTACTTCCAAAATACTTGATAAAATAAAAAACACTATTGGTATATATATGTAAAGCAAACTTCCATGATTCAAAATCTATACAAAAAATTGAAGAAAAACCATACCTTTAAGCTTGAAATTGAAGGAAAATGGTGAAAGGAGTTTTTTTTTCCAATCTTTCGTGAGAAAGAACTTATCTTTCTCTCTTTATATATATATATATATATATTATAATATTTAATAAATTACTATTATTTTAAATAAAATGTTGAATAATAATTATTTAATGAAAATTAGCCATCATGAAACCAACTTAATAACATGCATTGCAACGCCCTAAATTTTTAATGTCGGCATGTAACACCCCAAACCCGGCACGTTACTAGCGGATTTGGTATGTCACAAGAAGAAAATGTTTTGAGAACTTATGAATGTACTAAAGAATGACATTAATATAATATAGTTAAGAAAGCATGTTTGATTTATAACTATTCGATAAAATACAAATTTCGAGAAGTTGATTGATGTAACAGAAACCGAACTTTTGAATTTTAAAACCATGAAGAAAATCGTAAAACATCATGTGATTCTACTAAAACAGGCGTTACTTAGTTGTGTTTTAAGTAAATAAATTTTGTATGTAAATATAAAATACAACTATTTTTGAAAGATCATTTGATGAGTCAAAAATCGAGGTAGTGCTTTAAAGTCGTGACTTTTGAAAATGTCGTAGATAATATTGAAAGAAAATCTGAGTTAAATCATTTGTAAAAGTTTGCTATAGAATCCATTTATTAATCAGTTCTGGAAACCATTATTTAAGTTTTTAGAAAATTTCCTTTTTAAACAATTTCAGAAAAATAATAAAAACATCCCAACCATAAAGCAAAAATAAAAATAGTCCAGAGGCCTAATTACAACTTAAAAACCCAAAATAGTAAAGGTAACGAAATAATACGGAAAAGTAATTTACTAATGATTGCAAACATCATTTATGAAGTATGGCCTCCACCGAGTCATCCATGGCCCCAAGTCCTCGTCACTGAGCGTTACCTACAGGGATTAAGAAAAGAAAATGGGGGTGAGTTACAAGAACTCAGTGTATAATCCCCTTACCGTCATCCACTAGGTCTGAACCTATTTAGCAAAAACTTGGGCCGAAGCCCATTTACAAAACAGAATATATCGAATGAATCAAATGAATGTAATGAATGTAATGCAATCCCAAACCAACCTAATAATCCATCCGCTACACACCACGCGTACCATCCAACACACTTGTGGGGATCAAGTCAACCCACCCCGCCAACACACCAATCGCAGGCATTAAGCCATTTATAACAAATTTAAATTGTGGGCAAGCCACCAGAATCACAGAGTATCATATTATCAAACATATTTGTGCCAGTGCCACCGGAATTACTTCTCTTCCACATTTTCCCATCCCATGCAAAATTATGCATATGTAACAAACATAGTAGATGATATTACAATTATAAACAACAATTAATAACTCAGAGATTCATTACAAAATTTGGCCCATTAACACTTTGCAAAATCGGCCCATTAAGGCAGTCTATCAAATCGGCCCATTAAGGCAATTTATCAAATCAACCCATTAAGGCAGTCTATCAAATCGGCCCATTAAGACAATTTATCAAATTGGTCCATTAAAGCATTTTCGTATTTAGGCCCTTTAGGGCATTTTCGTAATCCGGTAATTTTACCCAGTAAGGGTAATTCGGTAATCTCGCAACCTAGGGGTATTTCGGTAATTTACCCTCCAAGGGTATTTTGGTAATTCCGCAACCTAGACTTAACTACTAATGTGAGGCACAAAAATTGAAACTGTCCACCTGCATCATACTGACTAAATTGTCTATAACTTGAGTTAGGAATCTCGAAATTTAAATCCGTAAATTTTCCTTGAAACTAGACTCGTATATCTTTCTACTATAATTTTTCCAGAATTTGTGACTTAACCAATTAGTACAGTTTATTCCTTAAAGTTTCCCTTATTTCATTGTCCAATGATTCTAACCTCTCTTATCTTATTTTCAAATATCTCACTGTATGATTTTCATATACTGCTCCCACTTGTTTCTAATGAAAATAGGCTCACTAAGGAATCTATACATATAAATTATAACTCATAATTCACTTTGTACAATTTTATACGATTTTTCCAAGACAGGTCAGGGAACCACGAAGTCAATCAGAACCAGTCTCACTAAAATTAAGATATCTCAGAATATAAAATTCCTTTTTCTTCTCCGTTTCTTCCATATCAAAATAGACACAATAAGCTTTGATTTGATATCTTATTCACTTATTAATTCCCTTCCTCCTATTTTTCGTGATTTTTCTAAATCACGTCACTGTTGCTGACCAAACTATTTTATTGCTAAAATACGGTTACCGCTATGAATATACGCACTCCCGAGTGATCACGGATGCCGGTTTCCGGTTTTTCTTCGGTATTTCGACCGAACCACAAAACATATCATACAAACTTTCAGAGAGATGTGAGATTTCACACCATTTCAAACATGTATTCGGAAGGTACGGGATTACACACCTTATTCACGAGTTGTGCTATCCACCGATTTCAACACCACGGATGTGATCTCCCTCAGTGCACCAAGAATCGATCCTACCCTTTGGCTACTGAAATCCCGTCCTAACAATATTTGGTGAGCGAAAGAGTTGTTAGCAAATATCCCACCTTTGGCCAAAACAAATCTTATAACAACGTTCTTACCCCACTTGCTTGACGAGTCGATGATAACGATTTGGTTAAAACAAATCACTTGTGCTCCTTCACCTTATTGAAAGTCCAAAGCCCAACAATGGCCATATCACAGAAAAGAGTGTAACTCAGACCCAACGAGAGAGAAAGAAGAACACATGATTTATTAAGGAAGAACTCGAATGAAACAAAGTTATTGACAAAGAGAGAATTACTACTTACTGATTCGATTAAGAAGAGGTTTTCCCACACAATAGGGAACAAAATGATGAAGAAATAGGATGATAATGGGTTCGGCTATAGAGAAAATCGAACAAGAAGATGTGATCACAAAGTGATGTCGATTAAAGAAGAACAAAAGGTTGATGAAATGGTCAAAAGAAATGAATGGATGGAGAAAAGTGCTTTGGTGGTTTCGGCTATCAAATGGGAGATGAGCAAAGGTGAGTGTTTTGGCCAAACCAAAGAAAAAGAATGCACAAATGTGTTAGGAGATATCGGCCAAAGCAAAGAGGGAGATGGATTTGAAAAGAAGACACAAATGTTCAAAGAGAAAAGTGTACCTCTCATGCACCAAAAACTAACAAAATGATCTAAAGAGAAAAGAGAAATTCGGCTCTCCCTTACCCCTAACAAAACCGTCCATAGCTTGACAATAAGGTCAACATTAGCCAACCAAAACTTTCCAAAACACCTTCCTCTCTTTTTTGGGCCAACATGTCCTCTTATCTTATCCCTTTCTTTGATTTCCTTCCTTCTTTTTCCCTTATCTTCCTCCTTACCATAATCCTTAGTCTTCTATCCAAAAATTTAAAAGTCTCCCTTGCCATATTAAAGCCTTGACCGACACTTTGGATGAATAGCACAAAAATTAATCAAAAGTTTGCAATAGATGGGATACGAACCTCAGACCATTAGTACACTCCACACAACACTTTCCACCTTTACCAATAGACTCCTTGTGCTAGTAAAATGCACACTTATTTCCTTAAGTCTTGATGCTACTTGCCTATTCTCCTTAAATGCTTAAACATAACATTTTTCCTATAGCCCATCTTGAATCCGGAACTTCCCAGAAACCTCGTAACCTTCCAAATTCACTTAAATAATAAGTCCAATTTGCAATAACGCCATTCTCATGTTCTCGAAAATTTCAAACATTCCTACGCCCAAGGCCCATTGGGCCCAATTCTTCTAGGCCCAATTTCGGGATATTACACGGCATTTGTGAGTTTTGACACAACTGCCTGTCTGCTTCAGTGGTTAAGTGTTCGGGAAGTGTCTGAGAAGTCTTAGGTTCAAGCCATGTCTTTGGCAAAATTTTGTATTTTTTTTTCTAAATCAAGCTCTATCTCTAGTTAGTAGGCTTTTAAGTAAAAGTCAGTAAAATCATATCAGAATGGGCCTGCTGGTCTGGTGGTTAAGTAGTGTGTTGGCTTGCTGATGGTCCTGTGTTCGAATCCCTGCGTGAGCAAGGGAGATTATTTTTGCTCAGTTTGGTGGTTGAGAGATTGAGTTGTATTGGGAATCTGAGTAGTGGGAGTTTGATGGAGAGAATTTAGGAGTGAATTAGGGGTTGTGGGGGAATATCCAAAAATCTGGTTTAGGGTTTCCTTTTTGCCAAAAAGTCTGTTCTCTTCTTTTCCCTTTTCTTTATCTCTGCCGATTTTTTTCCCTCTTACTGCTGAAGTTTTCTACTAAATTTTCCTCACCCTTTCATTTTTCAGGTTCTTTTCTCTCGATTCCGTGGTGCTTCGTAGATTACACGCATTCGGTAAGTTCAGTTTTTGGTTAAACTTTAATTATGTTTTGGATAAGCGTTAAGAAGGGTTCGTTTGGTGTTTAGGGGTTTTTCGAGAGGCTAAATATCGTTCATCGGCATTTAAAGGGTGTGGAATCTCTGATATTCAATTGAAGGTAAATGTTTTCTCTCGAATGATGAATATTCCATTTCGGGTTTTGGTAGTTCGGTTGTTTAAGTGATTAACTAAGTGAAAATACTGGTTTATTATAGGTTCGGGATTGTTTGGAGTTACTTTGGCATTAAAATGGTCTAATTACAACATAAGAACCTCCTCTTTTAAGTTACATAACTAGTAGGCACCTTTAACTAATATAACATCAATTTTGCACTTTACGCAATTTAATCCTTTTTCTCAAATTGACCATTTAAACGATAAAATTTCTTAACGAAATTTTCACACAATCATCAATCATGCTGTAAACATTGAAATAATAATAAAATAAATATTTTGATCTCAGATTTGTGGTCTCGAACCCACTGTTTCGATTTGACTAAAAACGAGCTATTACATTGGATATAATAATAGCTATCAATCCAGTATAAAAATGGCACCGTTTGAAGCTCTTTATGGGAGGAAATGTAAGACTCCAATGTATTGGTCTAAATTGAGTGAATCTAAACTAGTAGAAGTTGACTTGATTTGAGAAACTGATGATAAAGTTCGGATTATCTGAGACAGTTTGAAAGCTGCTTCTAATCGTCAGAAATCATATGCAGAATCCAAGTGAATTTAAAAAGAAGAGATATAGAATTTGCTTTTGGTGATCAGGTATTCTTAAAAGTCTCTCCGTGGAAGAAAGTGTTAAGGTTCGGTAGGAAAGGGAGGTAAAGTCTAAGATTTATTGGACCATATGAAATTGTCGAAAGAATCGACCCTGTAGCTTATTGGAACGACTAAATTGTGCAAGTGTACACAATTGCAACAAGTAATAAAGTGACAAGTAAATGTTGACTTATCGTACCCATAGAGACTGTGAAAAGAATTATTTATGAATGAAATTTAAAACACTTTGGTGAAGAAAAATATTTTGATTGAAGGAGGTGATTAAAAACTAAGATTTTTACTAAGTAAAATAATAAATAGAAAATAAAAGTTCCAATGCATAGTTTCAAAAGATGATTTTAATCCAGATGACATAATTGTGTTAGATTAATTACATTTCTTAACTTAGAATTATTAAACTCATGTTCATGTTGTTACGAATAAATTCACGGTAACTCGGTAATTTGCTAACTTATGGATATACTTACTAAAATCTATTTATCTCTTGACTATATCTCTATGTCGATTCAACTGATTAAACAAATTTTAATAAGCAAATGTGTTAATGCACATACATACTTATGAAATTAAAATAATCTCTTGTACATATCTCTATGCTAATTCAAACAATTAATTCAACCTCATAAGCACATAAAAGATTACGTGATGTATTTCTACCTTGAAATAGTTTAATCACAATAATATTGCAAGTTATGCAAGGCTAATGTATCGTTAGATACCGTTACTAATTTAATCCTCAGCTACCTTAGATGTTTAAACATGCACTGATTAAGTATTGTGTCAATTAATTACAATTTCAATCCATTTAAATAATTGATTCATTAGTTACATTACAATTGTAATACAAGAATAACTTAGTCATGGTTTTACTTAATCAAACATCTTATCGAGGCCTATAACAACACAAACACAATTTTAATAAATTAAGTGGACAAAATGCAATCAACCTAACATGAATTAAGTTTAAGCCATATTAATTAAATTAAAAATTTCAACATCATAAATATTCATAGACATCTTCATCATAACAACAACAAAATTAAAAGGATAGAGAACAAGAATCAAATCCGATGTTCTCTCCGTGGCTTGACTGGTTTGCTCCACTCCTCATTCTCTGCTTGTTCTTATCAAACTGAGGCTTCTATGAACTCTTGAATGCTGCTCCAAATGGTTGATGAATGACTATTTTTCAAGAGATGAAATCGGCAATGGAATGAAGAATAATGAAAGGGAAATGAAGAGAGAAAAATGAGAGAGAAGTGAATAGATGAGAAGGGTTGAGATGTGATTGAAGTGAGAAGCCAAGATGGGTATTTATAGGTTGAGATGGCTACTAAAATTAGCAAAATTCAGCAGCCAGAGTCCTCCCATGGCCGGCCACACATTTGGCATGTTTGAAGAATTCAAACTTGCTATTTTAAGGTAGGGGCAAATCTAGAAAGGCACAAATAGTGGAGGGGTTTGAATGCAATTTGAAGGAGTCTTCAAGGGAAATTTTGAAAGTTATATATAAGCCAAACAAGCTGATTGGGTCAGCATGTGGGACGGTTTTGGGCTGCCCAGTGCTCAGTTGGTTTGGTTTTCTCGGTTCTGCTCAACTGGGCCACTTTTTATAATTAATTAATAATAATTCATTTAACCCAAATTAGATTGGATTAAAATTAAAATTAATTATACTATGAATTAATACACATAATTTGGACTGTCTTAGGCTGAAAAAGTATTTTGTCTTGATGCTTCAAAATTGCTTCTCGGTTTTATGCTTCTAGCATTGTCTGTCGAGCCGTTTTTCGCCATTTGTGCAAATCTTCGAAAATAATCAAAATTTGATATAAAATTAATTAAAATTCAACATTTTAATAATTTGAGTGTAAAATAATTTTTATAATAATTATTTATTTTTCGACAAGTATTTTACCGAAACTGTATGAATTTGAGTTAAAAAGGGCATGAAAAAGTGTGTATATTTTCGTGTTTCCACACCCCAAACTTATTTCATTGCTCGTCCCTAGTAATGCACAAATTTGGAAAGAATTTTTCGAAAAAACCTTTAAAAACTTTCTTCAGAACAACATTCATCCCAAAAATCATGATTTAAGTATACTTATGCTCAAAAACAAGAAATTTGATACTTATGCTACTTATGTATACATATCATTGAAATTAATCTCAATTATTATTATGATAGCAAAAATGGACCAAGTGCTTTCTCAATAAAGACATGCTAAATTCCTACCAATTTGACTTTATTCCCTTATTCAAGAAAGTTGCAATCATTAAGTTTAACTTATGCCTTCATATGTTGAACATAATAATTTCTCTCCACTAATGTAGGTAGCATAGAAACTTGAATCAATAGGTCTTTAAAAAGGTTGTAACATGGCTAGGCTAGGGGTGGGTAAAAGATAGGTAAATTTAGGCTAAAAACCCTAGACTCAACTTCAATCGGACCTTTGGAATAATTATCATCAATACACCAACTTACTTTGCTTTCACATGCTCTTTTGTACATCTATTTTCTTTCAAGTACATATGCTCTTCTTTCTTCTTTTTTTTTACATGAGAATTTTACTGTATGTAGTACAATTTTTTGAGCATTTGATACTTCTTTTCAACTCCCCCAAACTTATTTTCAAAGAACATTCTAAATAGTACTGAGTCTAGTGTTTGGGACAATTTAAAGATAATTAAGAGAAAAATGATGGCTAAATATTGCAAGGGTTCAAATAAAATTAGGCCATATAGTCTCAAAGTTGGGTTTCAAGGGATAAAAATTCATCATGGTTGGCTTGAAAGGCTCAAACGGTCCAAACAAAAGTTGCCTAAATCATTTTCAACTTCCCATGCTTCCTAGGATTTCGCCTTAAGAAACTACTAAGTCAATTCTTGAGACTTAAACTTTCATGCATGCCTAACTTTCCTAAGGAACTTAAATTTTTATGGTACGATTTGCATGCTTTATTAAAAAAACATTTATGTCATATTTCAATTAACATAACAATTATTGAAATAATCGAACTTTATTCATACTGAAGTTTAGCATACTTAACAAAATTTCAAAATTTTGAACAAAATATAACCTAAACATAACTGAAAGAAAATTTTATTCTGAGTGGAAATAATTTCAATTTTTCGGTCCCCCTTACTTAAGATGAACAATGTCCTCATTGTTTAAAAGTGAATAAATACTATACACCATGTAACACCCCTTACCCATATTCTACGTCAGAACCGGGCACGAGGCATTACTAGACTTGACTTGCTTAATCATTCCACTTTGGGCTATAAAAATTCTCTCAATTTAAAACTTTTCATTCACCATAGTAACATCCCTATCATGGGTCAACGAGACCCTTTACACCCGCTCGAGATGTTGTGGAACCAAACCAGAACTTTACGAACACTTAGAAAATTTACACCTATCAAGGGCCACACGCTCGTGGGAAATGGGACACGCCCGTGTGGGCAGGCCGTGCGGTCACACACGCCCATGTCCCTACCCCGTGTGAGATTTATTTTCATTTCGAACCTACAGGGGTTTTCACACGGCCGGACACACGCCCGTGTGCTTTATACGGCCCAGACACGCCCGTGTCCTCGCTCGTGTGTAAAAACTTGGGTATTCTGTTTGTGACGTTAGCAACCTCATAAGGGTCACACGGCCTAAGCACACGCCCGTGTATCTAGCCCGTGGTCGACACTGACTTGCAACACTAACATGCAGGGGACACACGGCCAAGTCACACCCCCATGAGGCTGACCGTGTGTCACACACGGCCTTGACACACGCCCGTGTGTCTACCCGTGTGGACCAATTCAAGCTATTTTCCAAGCCATTTAGCCACCCTCACTTGCATACATTCATACACCATCACATAACTTCATAAATCATCAAATATAACCCTTGAATTACCATATTTAAATCATAAAATGAAGTTTTCATCCCATACACGAGGGAGAATTATTTCTGGTATAATTACAAATGATTTAAGCCATCATCTATGGCTATACACAACTGAACCATAAACTCTCTTAGGCCAACACATTTGGCTATATCAACTAGGACTTATTCAACTTTAAATAAGATCCCTATACATGCCAGAACTCATAAGGACTTAAAACCTCATACCAAGTGTCTGCTCGATAGTGTGAAAACATCTCCGGCAGTCTCTAACCTGAGCTAGTTAAGCTAACCTATAAGAGATGGGAAAAGAAAAGAAGTAAGCAATAATGCTTAGTAAGTTCATATGCAAAATAATAATCAGCTATTAATGTTCATATGATTATAATCAATCACAAGGTATTATAATGAGTTTTACTCTTAACTTATGGTTACCCATTTAACCATTCATAATGCTTACTCATTCTGTCTCTTGCCACGTTCTAACCATATCTCGAGCTTAATGCTCGCATTCATTAACTTATACCCCTGCACTTAACATCACATAGTTACATGATACAACACATCATAACTTCACAATGTACCATTCATTTTACCAGTCACTCGGTGGTTTCGCACTTAGCCCACCATCAATCTCTAATAGGGTGTTATTGCACATAGCCCACCATTTGATACCAAACTCGATGGTTGCGCACATAGCCCATTGGTAACAAATAATAAGGTGGTAACGCACACAACCCACCATTTGATGCTAAACTTGATGGTATCACACACAACCCATTGGTAACAAATAATAAGGTGGTAACGCACACAACCCACCATTTGATATACATTCACGGATATATATACCCACATGCATTTCTCCATTTCAAATGTTCATCCAAGAACATCCTCATAGACTAACACTCTTACTTAGATTTCTACAATAATCATTTACTTTCACGCAATGCATTTATAAATACAACATATGAAATTAGGATGCATCATTTACACATGACCCACTATGGGTTCATCATATACCAAATTCACCTCAATTTAGTTCTAACACATACCTGTACTTCTCATGGTACAACCACATACATTCTCATTTTCGACATACCTATTGAATCACTCAAATTGTTAAATAACACTTTTGAATCTCATACATATAATCTCACATCAACATCATGCCCCTGATAGGGTTTCACATGAAATATTATATCGATGCCATGTCCCTGACATGGTTTTATTCAAGATCTCACATCGAGGCCATATTCCAAATATGGTCTTATACGGGACCTTAATTATCATCATATCTTACTATTTGCATTCCCACTATTCTTAGATACAATTCTCTTGACATCTCGTCAAAACATATTTAATACATCCATAGAGTAAATATACATTCCATACAACATTGGAATATTAAATACTTCACTTAGAGTTGCATAATTTAGCACATGAACTTACCTCGATACCGAAAAGGGTAAAAAGGAAATCTATTTGCCCACCTTTCTCTTTTCTCCCGTTCTAGGTATGAATCTCTTTTTCTTTGATCTAGAGCAATAGATTTTACCCATTTAATCACTTATAAATCATAATACATCATAATCTACACTTAGGCAAAAATGACTATTTTGCCCTTATACTTTGGCAAAATTATGATTTTGCCCCTAGGCTCGTAAAACACTTTTCATCATATTTTCTTATCAAACAAGCCTAGTTGAACATTTAATCCTCTTACAACTATTAATAATTCCAACTATTTCATGCATTAATGAACAAATTATAACATTTGCATCTTAGTCCTAATTAGGTGTTTTCAGGACAACACCTTTTACAAAAGTTGTTTCTCATCTTACCAACATTCATTTTCTTCCATAAAAACTCAGTAAACAACACAAACTCTCTCATGGTAAGTCCCTAGACTTTCAACCATATTGCAAAATAGTCCCCTCATTAGCTAGCTTAAGCTTTGGGGACTCCAAAAGTACAAAAAAATCAACTAAAACCATCAAAATCACTTACTTGAAGAGAACATGAGTTGCTGAAATTTTCAAGCTTTCAAAGCCCTCCCTTTGTTGGTATTTTCGGTTGGAGAAGAAAAGAAAATGAAAAGATGATAGCCTTGGCTTATTTCATCTTATTTTATTCATTTTATCAACTAATACCACCAACTTTTGCCCAAAATAAATGCTCTTGTTCCCTATGCATACTATGGCCGGCCAACTCACTTAAAACAAGACCAAATTGCACATTTGGGACCTCCAATTGATATTCCATAGCTATTTGACACTTCTAGCAAATAAAATAAAACTTTCACACTTTATGCGATTTAGTCCTTTTTCGCTATTAAACATGAAATCGCTAAAATTAAAGAACCAAAATTTTTTATGCATCCTTATAAACATGTTATAACGCATAAAATAACATGAAAATAATTTCTCTAACCTCGGATTAGTGATCCCGAGATCACTGTTCCGAGTAGCCCCTAAATCGGGCTGTTACACACCAGGTAGGATTCTAGAAAAGAGGAGGTGAGTCAATTTGATTGCTTAAGTACCAAACTCTCTCTAGATCCAATCTTAGACATGTATATATATCTACTGCCACACTTTGCACTTTGCGACTTGTTTATTTTTTATTTATGAATTCCACATCTTGTTTTATTATGCGAAAATAAAAATTCCTAGTAAAACCTAATCCTAAAATATTAAATAACCTAAGAGCAGAAATAAAATAAAGTCAAAATCCCTCCTTTTTATTTATTTGCAGATCCCTCCGAATCCGACTCATCTTTTGCTCCATCGTCTTTGTTTTTGAATGAATTGCTTTGCTCACTCTTCAATTGTGGACTCCATAGTTCAAATATGAAATCTGGAAGCTTAGGCACAAAAATAAATGAGTCATTGTATATTTTCGTAAGAGCACTTCTCATTGAGTCATCCCGTATTTTTGAATATCTCCAGTAAGCTTGTTGCTGCCACTGCATATGTTGCATTATGTCCATCAACTTTGACAGCTCATATCAAAGATCTGAGCGAGGCGATTGAGTCTTAAACATTGAAGTTGCAATGTCAGGTTCGGTTACTGGTTCCATTGGTTCTGCCTTATCAGGAATTTCAGCTGATTGCATCAGTTCGATCTCTGTGGGATCCTCTTCTTTTTCTTCGGGATCCTCGCTTTCTTCGACTCATTGCTGTAGAACAAAGTCTCTGGCTATCCGATAAAGGTCCCAATCTATGATTGTACCCTGGCTATACCCTGTATTCTTTACGTTTGCAAGAATTTTAGCTTTCAAGCACAAAATTGTTATTGTAAAGGGGAAGTAAGTTGGGCCAGAACGTCTAGCGGCACAATTTCGCATTTCTCTCAGGTTGATTTTTCCCACATCAATGGTCTTTCCAATTATAATCGAGTATAATAAGATCATTCGCTCTAATGAAATTGTAGTCCCATATGAAATAGGCATAAGGTTGAATAGAATGAAATAGAACCATACCTTTGCTCGTGGTGTCAAATATTCTCTGTGACAAGTGTGAATTCCTTGCTTTGACATAGCCCACTTAGAACCTGGAACTGTAAGTTCCTCGAGAATTTTTTGCAAATTTTCAGAATCAATATTGCTCATCAAGGAAGAATATTCATTGTTTTTGAAATCAGGTAATTCAAAGAATTAATTAATAGCGTTTGAGCTTATTGGTACCTTGATTCCGAGAACAGAAGCTTTCGTCAATTTTCTTGAGATCAAATTCGCATAACATTCACGAACTAACTCTTCAATCTACACTAGGTCTTTTCTCACAAAACAACTCCCATTTGAGAGCTTCAGCAACTTGTCAAATGCGCGCCATGAAATCAATGTAGCTGCTTTCTTTCAGTGTAAAGCCCTTCTCTAGATGCATCTGTTGATTCTTGAAAATACTTTCGTATCTCGCTTTGGCTTCGTCACAGTGGAATTTATTTTGTGATTTGTCAATTTGAGTAGAAGCACGAGTTCTCTTGCGAGGCATGATTAACCTGAACATAAGATGAAAATAAATATTTTTTCAAAAATTTAATTAGTATAAAATATTAATAAATCAATAAGTTGAAAAATTAAATAATTAATTAAATTTAAAATTCAGGAGAAAAATTTATCTTACCACCTTTTTATAAAAGTTAAGAACTCAAAGAAAATAAATTTAAAACAAAAGAAGTTGGTTTAGGGATGTTTGTAGGGTGTCTTGATGGTGTGGTGGGAGTAGCAAGGCAACAAGCGGCACTTCGGGCGAACAACAGAGCTGGTGCGTTGGCGCGCATGAGCAAATGCGTGAGATTGGTCTGGCGCGAGCAAGAGTAGCGGCGTGAGCTGCTGGTACGCACGTGAGCTACTGGCCGAATAGGGCTGCCGGGCAGTGTTGTGGCTAGGGTGTAACAACCCGTTTTTAGTCAAATCAAATCAATTGTTTTGGGACCACAAATCTGAAGTCGAAATAATTATTTTATTATTATTTTAATGTCTACAATATGATAATATGTTTGTGAAAGTTTCGTTAAGAAATTTTATCGTTTGGTTAGTCAATTTGATAAAAAGGACTAAATCGCGTAAGGTGTAAAAGTGGAGTTCCATTAGCTAAAGGTATTCAATAGCTATGGAATCTTAAATTAGAGGTCCTTATTTTGTAATTTGACCATTTGACACATGGGTGGACATATTTGGACATTAAATGAATGTTTTAAATGGTTTTTCATTAAGGTTATTATTGTACTTTAGTAATTAAGGTAATAAAACAAAAGAAATAAAGATATCATCTTTCTAAAGAAGATACCACCACTGAAAATTCATAATAAGAACAGCCATGGAAGCTTGAGCATTCGGCTATCTTCATTTCCCATGCATGTGAGTATTCTTTTATCCGTTTTTAGTGATTTCTATGTTTTCGGCATCGTTGTAACTTAATCTAGCTAGCCCAGGGACTAATTTGCAAAACTGTTAAAGATTTTGAATGATGCCATTGATGAATATGTATGAGTTTTGATGTTTGATGATAGATTATGGATATTTATTATGAGATATACAAGTTAGTGGTTAAAATTGATAAATATGGGCTGATATATGTATTAACAAAATTTGGCTAGCATGAAAGTGAGTTGAATTGAATGAATTTGTGATTTTGTATAATAAGGGCTAAATTGTAAAAATGTGAAAGTTTAGGGGAAAAAGTGTAAATGTGCCCTAAAGTATATTTTGGATTGAATTGAATAAATAGATGATTAAAGATCAAGAAAAGTGGAATTCGGATCTAGATCGGGGAAAAATGAAAGTTATTGACTAATCGACTTATTTCATCGTTTCCATCTTCGAGGTAAGTTTGTATGTGATAAACTACAATATAAATGTATTTTATATGCTTTGATATTGCATGAATTGCAAATACAAGACTATGGATATGAACGATAGTGATTCAACGATGTTTCGACATTTGAAATCCCGGTTGAACCTTAGGAATAGTTTAGGATACTAGTGACATGTCATTAGGTGATACAGTGAGTTGGCTTCGGGCCGTGATATAGCACTTTGTGTGCGAGATAAACTGATTTGGCTTCGGGCCATGATAGCAGTATTTCGAATAAGTTACCTTGATTTGGCTTCGGGCCATGGTATAGGTACTTATCGTGTGAGACCCTTGAGTATCCGACTTCTATTCTGAATGATTCAACGGGTAAATGAAAGACGAGAATATGTATGAGAATTGTACGAGATGGTACATGTATGTGTATAAACTATTTTGGCATTGAATTGAGAAAAGATGATGAAAGTATACAATTTTGTGAATGAATATTAGAAAGGCTTGTTGCTAATATAAGCTATATGTTTTTGTATTCAAATTGTTGAATTATATTTATGTGATTATATTAAGTTTATTTCATACGCGCTTACTAAGTTTTATAGCTTACTTTGTGTATTTTTCATGTTTTATAGTGATATCTAAGCTAGCTCAGATTCAGGGATTGTCAGAGACTTCATCACACTATCCGCTGACACTTTGGTACTTTTAAAACTAAGTTTTTCGGTCATATGGCATGTATAGGGACTTTGAGTCAATTTTGGTGAATGATGTAGCCATTTGGTTTGGTTTATAAACATCTATGTTTGGTTTATAAACTATGCTTTTGTTTTGAGTTGGCAATTGAACTATGTTGTGTGATTGAGGTGGATTCATAATGCTCATTGATAATAGGTAATTTTGAATGTCAATAGGTGATGATTTGTGAATTGGTATGTTTTTGGAATTGAGTATAATAATGTATAATTTTAAATGGTCATTTTGATGTTTAAAGAAGTAAAGTTTGGTACAATTGGTATGGTATGTTTTGGTGATTTGTATATATGTAAAAATAGAAGTATGGAATATGTATATTTTTTGTTTGAATTGGCTGCTTTAGATGATTACATATGCTATGTGCTTTGTGCCATATGAGTGGTGTAAGTGTGCACAAAATTGGGTGGCAAAATGGCTTGGTAAATAGCCTATTTTTGTCCACACGGGCAGAGAAACGGGCGTGTGTCTCAGCCGTGTGTGACACACGGTTAAGTACACGGCCGTGTGTCCCCTGGTGTTAAAATTGAAATGAAGTCAGTATGCTCCACACGGTCTCACACACAAGCATGTGATCGGCCGTGTGGCACAAGTCAGTATACCTCCTAATTTGTACACGGCCTAGCACACGGGCGTGTGACTTGGTCATGTTGCATAAGTCAATAAACCCTACAAGTTTGGCACGGCCTGGCACACGGGCGTGTGTGGCCACTTTGAAGGGCACACGGGCGTGTGTGGCCACTTTGAAGGGCACACGGGCTAGACACACGAGTATGTGGTTGGCCGTGTGACCCATGTCAGTAACCTCACTTGTTAGGACACGGGGTAAGACACGGGCTAGGACACGACCATGTGCTCCCAATTCGAATGTCCACACGGCCTGTGACACGAGCGTGTCTAGTGGCCGTGTGAGACATACGGCCTGACCACACGGGCGTGTGTCCCCTGTTTTGAGAAAAAAATGTTAAGTGTTGAAAAATTTCCCAAGCTTTCGGTTTAGTCCCGAATCACACCTAATGCATGTTTAAGGCCTCATAGGCTCGTTTAAGGGACACTATGATTGATTGTATTTGTATTGTATATGAAATGTATGTTTAAAGGTGTTGAAAGTCTAGTAATGCTCCGTAACCCTATTCTGACAGTGAATACGGGTGAGGGGTGTTACATAGGGAGTTGGGAGCTGCGGCATTAGGTAATTTGGTGGGTTTTCGATGCTAGGTTTGATTGAGGGATGAGTGTAAAAAATGGAAAATGAGGGTGAAATTTATAGTGAAAGGAGTAGTAGTTTAATTAGAATTCTTAGAACAATTTAATACTTAAAATATTTTATGTTCTAATTCTACACTAAGTTAACAACTGTTAATAATTAATATAATGCATATTAAATTACTATTTTCTATTAATTTATTAAAATAAAACTTATGAAATAAAATATGATCAAATTTAAACTAATCCTAATTCTATGCAAAGTTGATAATAATTAATATATATTATAATGGATATAATTATATATTAATGATTATCATCTTATTTATTAAATTAAAAACATTTATTCTAGATGCCTTTTGAAAATATTTACAAAAAGAGAATCTAATTGTTAATATTTACAAAAAAAGCAACCAAAATTTGAAAATAATTCAACTAAGTACCTATACTTAAAGAAAATTTGAAATTGAGTTGCAATTTAAAACTTGGATCAAAATTGACACCTTTTATTTGAAAAACTAAAAATTTATTTTTCCATTTAGGGAATAATTTTTCGGAAAATTATGTTAAAATCAATTCCCAAGAAAGATTGAAGGGGTCACAAGCGGTCCCGCTTAAGTTCCAATCTCCTAGACAGAATTTATTTAAACATACTAATCCCGAAAATATACCCTAAATCTTTTATTTAAAAAGGAAAAAAAAAGAAAAATTAATCATATAATAAAAGAACGAGATTTGATCCTGTTCAATTTTATCTCCCTAGTAATGTTTTAAGCGCTGAGCATTAACTCGAAAATTACCTCCCTTACTTTGAAGTCTGACAACTTCGTATGGATAAACTCAGTGAAACGTAAATGGACCGGACCAACATGATTTTAACTTACCTAGAAAGAACCTTAATCTGGAACTGAATAACTAGACTTCCTGACCTGCTTCAAATTCTCAAACTCGAATGTGCTTGTCATGCCATTTCTTAAGTCTTTCATTGAGTAATTTAGCATTTTCATATGAGAACAATTGGAATTCTTCTAACTCGTTGAGTTGGAGCATCTGTTTCTCTTTAGCAAAGCTTAAATTCCTAGTTGAGTTGTTGAAAAGCCCAGTAAGCTTTGTGCTTTAACTCCAGGGGCAGATGACAGGCTTTCCCAAAGACCAACCTATAGGTGACACCCCTAAAGGTGTCTTGTATGCTATCCCATAGGCCCATAAAGCATCATCCAGTCTTTTGGACCAATCTCGTCGGTTCGGGCTAACTACCTTCTCGAGTATGCCTTTGATCTCTTTGTTTGCCAGTTCAGCTTGCCCATTCATCTGCGGGTGGTAAGCTGTGGCAACCTTATGCTTCACTCCATGTTTTTCGAGTACCCATTTCAACCACTTGTTCACAAAAATGGTACCCTTCATCACTGATGATGGCTCTTGGGGTTCCAAACCTTGTGAACACATGCTTTTGCAAAAACTTCATCACAACCTTAGCATCGTTTGTTGGATATGCCTTAGCTTCAACCCATTTAGATAAGTAGTCTACTGCTACCAATATGTACTTGTGTCCAAAAGACGGAGGAAAAGGACTGAGAAAGTCAATACCCCAAACATCGAATAATTCTACCTCAATGATGTTTGCTCAAGGCATCTCATTTCTGTTGGTGATGTTTCCATCCCTTTGGCATCGATCACAAATCCTTACGTAAGCAAACACGTCATTAAATAGTGTTGGCCAAAAGAATCTAGCTTGCAATACTTTGGCCGCAGTACATGTACCTCCGAAATGTCCCCCACTCGGATCTGAGTGCAATGATATAGAATCTTATGTACTTCATCTTCTACCACGCATCTCTTGATCATTTGATCTACACATATTTTAAACAAGTATGGCTCTTCCCAGAAATAGTACTTCACATCGTGAAGGAACTTTTTCTTTTGATGATACATCTTATCAATCGACATCAAACCACAAACTAAATAGTTAGCAATATCAGCAAACCAAGGGGTATTATGGACATGATTTACCTTCAGTATATGTTCATCTGGAAATGTCTCCTAAATGGGTATAAGTAGAGAATTCCCTTCTTATGGCTCCAATTTGGACAAGTGGCGTGCTACTTGGTTTTCTACTCCCTTTCGATCTTGGATTTCTAGATCAAACTCCTGAAGTAGAAGTACCCATCGGATCAGTCTCGGCTTAGCATCTTTCTTGGCAAGTAAATACTTAATTACCGAGTGGTCCATATAGACAGTCACCTTGGTACCTACAAGATAAGATCGAAACTTTTCAAAAGAAAACACAATAGCAAGTAACTTTTTCTCTATTACCCTATAATTCAGTTGAGCTCTTGTTAGAGTTCGACTTGCATAGTAGATGGGATGAAAAGCTTTGTTCCTTCTATAACAGCCGTTTTTAGACAAATCAGAACAGTGGTTTTGGGACCAAAAATTTGAGGTCAAAATATTTATTTTATTATTATTTTAATGTCTACAGCATGATAGTATGATTGTGTAAAAAGTTCATTAAGAAATTTTATCGTTTGAGTGCTTAATTTGATAAAAAAGGACTAAATCGCGTAAAGTGTAAAAGTTGTGTTTTAAT
The DNA here is from genome assembly GCA_005393395.2 of Gossypium australe. Classification (NCBI taxonomy): domain Eukaryota; kingdom Viridiplantae; phylum Streptophyta; class Magnoliopsida; order Malvales; family Malvaceae; genus Gossypium; species Gossypium australe. Next base: position 106,471,919 of record CM016617.1, read on the forward strand.
AGCTAAATGTGTCTAATAGCTATGAAATTTTAAATTGGAGGTCCTTGTGTTGTAATTAAACCATTCATAATGTGAGTGGACATTTATGGACATATTATTAAGTGTTTTAAAGGTTATTAGTTAAGGTTAATATAGTAAATTAATAATTAAACATAGTAAAATAAGTAAAACAAAACAAATTTTCTTGTCCATCTTCTTCTAGCCAAAATTTCAAGGAGGAAAACACACCATTTTTAAGCTTCAACATTCGGCCATCTCTCTTTGCTTGCATATCAAGAAAAGCGAAGTTCAAAATTAGATCGGGGGAAGAATAAAATAGTGGATTGATAGCTCATTTCTCTCCATATAAATTCGAGGTAAGTTCGTATGTTAATAAGTATTAATGTAATTGTGATTTAAACGCTTTATAACTATATTATTGATGAATATGACCTTACGAAAATGTTCGACAAAGAATTTGCTATGTGTGAAATCCCGGTTGAACCTTAGGAATAGATTAGGATACAAATGACATGTCATTAGGGGTTATTTTATTTGGGTGTTGGTCCATACGTTCTACCGGTCCCTGAGTTATTCGGCATGTGTTGTGGATTCCCATCAGCTTTTGTGAGCATCACCGTGTAGCTATGTCTTGATTGTCAGCTTGTGCGAGCAGACCCGTTGATAGCTCGAGAGTTAGCATTATATGAGATATAAGATTGAGATGGCTTCAATCATGTATTGGCACTTAGGGTGTGAAATTCTCGAGTATACAATATTATTCCAAATGGTTCAATGGGTATATTGAAGATATGAAAGAGTAAGAGATTGATACATGTCAGTGCAGGTATGTATGTAAACCGTATAACCATTGAATCTATGAAGTTTGTGAGTTGCATGATCTACTATGTGGATGAGCATATATTAGCCGTGTGATTAAATTAACTTGTAGTGTTTTATGATAGATAACTTAAATTGTGAATGAATGGTAAGTTATATTTATTAATCATAGGAGCTTACTAAGCTTTATAACTTACTCTATTATTTTTTCATGTTTTATAGTGATTTTAAAGCTTGCTCGGATTGGAAGTTGTCGAAGATCTCATCACACTATCCATCTGTCATTTTGGTACTTTTGAACTTGTGTATTTGGTTATATGGCATGTATTGGAGTTGTAGATAATATGGTTTATATGTTGGTGATGAGTTTAGCCAATTGATTTGGCTTGTAAATGATGTATGTTTTATTTATGTGTATAGCCATGTGATTTTGCTTATTTTGGAATACTCGATGTTATATATATATATGTAAATGGCCTTTTGTTATGTGGTGTATAAATTGCTATGTGAACGCTTGTTACGAATTGGTATTTGAATATCAAGTGGTTGAATTTTGAGATATGGTATGAGTGTGGTTTTAGGCAATATAATGCATAGTTGATAGCGACCATTTAGGTGATTTTGGATGTGAAATAGGTATGAAATTGAATGGCTAATTGTGATGCATATGTGCTTTGTGGTTATTGGTATTGATGTAACATGAATTGAACTTGGTTTAGATTGGTTTGAATGCCTATTGAAGATATGGTCATATGCAATTTGATTTGTGTAGGTGAATGCAAATTTGGGTGAGAAAGATGGCTTGGAAAATAACTTATTTTTATCCACATGGGCAGATATAAGGGCGTGTGTCTCAGCCGTGTGTGACACACGGTCAGGTGGCACGGTCCTGTGTCCCCTGATGTTTAATTAGAAACCAAGTCAGTATGCTCCACACGACTCAACACACGGGCGTGTGACTTGGTTGTGTGGCTTAAGTCAGTATACCCTCTAGTTTTCACACGGCCTAGCACACGGGCGTGTGAGGCCATTTCAAAGGGTGTACGGGCTAGTCACACGGGCGTGTGGTTGGCCGTGTAACCCAAGTTAGAGAGTTACACGGGGTCAGACACGGGTTGGGACACGGCCATGTGGTCCCATTTCGAATGTCCACATGGCCTGCGACTTGGGCATGTTTTTGGCCGTGTGAGACACACGGTCGGGCCACATGGGCATGTGTCCCCTGTATTTTGAAAATTTTTCTATGTTTTCCAAAAAATTCCTGAGTTCTCGATTTAGTCTCGAACCACTTCTAATGCTTTTTTTGGCATCAAAGGCTCATGTTAGGGACTATATGACTATATTTTTATGGTTTTTAATTGATATGAAAATTGTAATTTGAATTGTATGATTGTTAATGAGATTAGTTCGGTAATGCTTCGTAACCTTATGCCGATGATAGATATAGGTTAGGGGTGTTACATTTATTAGTATCAGAGCTACAGTTTAGTCGGTTTTTGGACTAACGTAGCGTGTGTGAGTCTTGCTATACATGCCATATATAACCTGTGATAGTGTGATATCTCCTGACAGTTTTAAATCATGTTTTCATATAGTAATGGATCCCAATCAAGAAGTTGCTGATGATGTAGAAAGTAATGCGCAGCTTCCGTTCAGAGAGCAGTGCCGTCTGAATCGATACCTGTATCTGGGAGTCAATGAGGAGAGGCTAAGGAAGCTTTCTTCCAAATGATGAATGAATGGTTCACTGAGTTTGTCCGAACTAATCCGGCTGCTCAGCAACCTCCACCCCACCTATTCCCTAAACGGTTCCTGTAGGTCCTCAAGGTTTGAAACCTTTACGTTTAAGTAAGCTACCTGTTGCTAAAATTTTAAAGTACAAGGCTGAAGAGTTTAGAGCTACAGTTGATGACGATCCTGAGAGAGCCGAGTTTTGGCTTGAGAATACGGTCCGGGTATTTGATGAATTGTCTTGTACGCCAATAGAATGTGTCAAATTCACTGTATCACTTTTGAGAGATACTGCATATCAGTGGTGGAACACTTTGATATCTGTAGTGCCGAGAGAAAGAGTCACGTGGGAACTCTTTCAGACCGAGTTCAGAAAGAAATACATAAGCTAGTGGTTTATGAATATTCAGATGTGTTTCCAGAAGAGTTACCTATGTTGCCACCGTTTAGAGAAGTTGAGTTTTCCATTGAATTAGTATCGGGAACATCACCGATATCGACAGCTCCGTATAGAATGGCTCCAACAGAGTTAAAAGAGTTGAAAGCTCAGATGCCAGAATTAACAGATAGAGGTTTTGTGCGACCTAGTTTTTCGCCATGGGGTGCACCAGTTCTGTTCGAAAAGAAGAAAGATGGATCGATGAGATTGTGTATCGACTATAGTCAGCTTAACAAGGTTACAATTAAGAATTAGTATCCTTTGCCGAGAATTGATGATTTGTTTGATCAGTTGAAAGGAGAAATAGTATATTTGAAGATTGATTTGTGATCTGACTATTATAGTTGCGAGTTAAAGATTCGGATGTGCCGAAAACTGTGTTCAGAGCAAGGTACGGGCATTATGAATTTCTTGTTATGCCTTTCAGATTAACTAATACTCCTGCAGTTTTTATGGATTTGATGAATAGAATTTTCAGACCATATTTGGACAAACCATATTTGGATAGATTTATTTTTGTATTCATTGATGACATTCTGATCTATTCCCAAGACGAATCTGAGCATGCTAAGCATTTGAGAATTGTATTGCAGACTTTTGAGATAAACAACTATTTGCTAAATTTAGTAAATGCGAGTTTTGGCTTCGAGAAATTGGATTTTGGGGACATATTATTTCAGCAAAAGGCATTCGATTTGATCCAAATAAGATTTCAGCATTAATTGACTGGAAACCACCAAGAAACGTATCTGAAGTCAGAAGTTTTCTAGGATTAGCTGGCTACTATCGACGTTTTGTAAAAGGGTTCTCAATGATTGCTACACTGATGACTCGATTGTTACAGAAAGATGTGAAAGTTGAGTGGTCCGAGAAATGCCAACAGAGTTTTGAATAGTTGAAAGCACTATTGATTGAAACACCAGTTTTAGTTTAGCCTAAGTCGGGTAAAGAGTTTGTGATTTTTAGTGATGCGTCATTGAACGATTTAGGATGTATTTTGATGCAAGAAGGCAAAGTGATAGCTTATGCTTCGAGACAGTTGAAGCCACATGAAAAGAATTATCTGATGTACGATTTAGAGTTAGCTACTATTGTATTCGCATTAAAAATTTGGCGACATCATTTATTTGGTCAGAAGTATCATATTTTTACCAATCACAAAAGCCTGAAGTATCTAATGTCTCAAAAAGATTTGAATTTGCGACAACGAAGATGGCTCGAGTTGTTGAAAGACTATGAGTTAGTGATTGATTATCATCCGGGGAAAGCGAATGTAGTCGCAGATGCTCTGAGTAGAATATCTCTATTTACTTTGCAGGCGATGAACACACAGTTAACCTTATTTGATGATGGTTCGATTTTAGCTGAGTTAAAAGCTAAACTATTATTTCTTCAACAAATTTATGAAGCTCAGAAATGTGATAATAAGTTGCAAGCTAAAATATTACAACGCGAGTCGACTACTAATTCAGAGTATCAGATTGGATCCTATGATTGGTTGCAGTTCCAAGGTAGAATTTTTGTACTGAGAAATTCCGAGCTTATTCAGAAAATTTTACACGAAGCACACATTGGTTGTTTATCTATTCATCCGGGGAGTATTAAGATTTACAATGACTTGAAATATTTGTATTGATGGTCGGGCATGAAACGAGACATTTCAGAATTTGTTTTGAGATGCTTGGTTTGTCAACAAGTCAAAGCCAAACATCAAGTGCCATCGGGACTACTACAGCTAGTGATGATACCAGAGTGAAAATGGGATAGAGTTACGATGGATTTCGTATTGGAGTTACCCCTATCTCTGAAAAAGAAAGATGCTATTTGGGTTGTTGTTAACCGACTGACGAAATTTGCACATTTCATTCCGATATGTACAGACTTTTCACTCGATAGATTAGCTGAATTATACATCTCTGAGATTGTCAAATTGCATGGAGTGCCAGTTTCTGTTATTTTAGATAGAGATCCGAGGTTTACGTCACGATTTTGGAAGAAATTGCAAGAAGCTTTGGGTACGCGATTGCACTTTAGTACTGCCTCTCACCCTCAAACCGACGGTGTAACGCCTCAAATTTGGGCCTAATAGAATTGGGCCTATTGGGCCTTAGGCACGGGAGCGTTTAAAATTGTTTTGAGAACAAGAGAATGGCACTAAGGCAAGTTGGACCTATTAGGTGAGTGATTTTGGAAGGTTAGTGGGCTTCTATGAAGTCCCAGGATCAAATTTAGGCTTTAGAAAAATTTTGTTTTAGGTGAATAAAACCCTGGGAGTTAGTAGGTAGGCTTTAAGAATAAAATATAGAGAAAAATGACACAAAAAGGAGTGTGGTGTGGTGGCAAAGTGACGCCACTTAGGGAGCAAGGGAGTGATGCCAGAAGGAAGAAAAGGGGGTCCAATGTTCAAGCCTTGGCGCTGGCATTTCATTTTGATTTATTTTTAAGTGAACTTGGACTTTGGCTCATAGATTTATATTTAGTTGCGCATGATTTTAGACACAAGAGGAGCTTGTGGCTTAGTGGCAAGTGGCGTGAATTGGCTGATGGGAGAGCTTGGGTTTGAATCTCATGACAAGCAAGGGTGTAACACCCCAAACCCGGCCCATGCGTTAAGGCCAGATCTGACATGTCACATGAGAAAATACTACTAAGTCCTTTTTCATAATTAGATTAATTAAAACAACTCCTTTAAAAATTTTTGTCAAAGTATTATTGAATAAAAGTTTAATTGATCATTCAATAAAATTGAGATATGAAAATCTTATAAATCGCGACTTTGAAAATATCGTTAATGGTTTGAGAAGAATTTGAAAATAATTTTCGAAAAGTGTTGATAAAAATTTTAAGAGAAATTTCTGAGTTAAAAATATGTTTATAAAAGTTTATTATAAAACCCTTTTTGTTATCCATTTTAAGAAAACGATTATTTTAGTTTTTAGAAAAATCTTAATTTGAAATACTTAGAGCAATTTATAAATTCGTCAAACATAAAACAAAACAAAAATTAATCCAGAGGCCTTATTACATCCTTAACTCAAAATAGCAAAGTAATTTAAAGTACTAAAAGAAATCCAAATTTCAAAATTAAACCATTTTTGTAGTATGGCCTCCACCGAGTCATCCATGGTCGAAGTCTCCATCACTGATCATTACCTGAAAGAGGTAACGAAAAACGGGGTGAGTTACTAGAACTCAGTGTATAACCCCCTTACCGTTGTCCATTGGGCCTTAATCCCATTAAGCAATATTTTAGGCCTAAGCCCATTTACAAAAATAATAATGTATTAAATATAACATGTGTATGAAATGCAATTCCCAAACCAAACCTAGTATTCCATCCGCAACACACCACCCGTACCAACAAACACACCTGTGGGGATCAAGTCAACCCACCCCGCCAACACACCAAACGTAGACATTAAGCCATTTATAACAAATTTAATTGTGGACAAGCCACCAGAATAACAGAATTTACGTGGCATTGCCACTTTATAGATTTGTGGCAGAGCCACCAAAATTTATGTGGCAGAGCCACCAAAAATTATGTGGCAGAGCCACCAGAACTTCTCTTCAACATTATCCTATCCATGCAAATGATGTATATAATGCATAACAAATCACAATATAACAAAAATAATTTATTCGGATATTTATTACAAATTATAGCCCCTTATAACAATTTATCAAATAGGCCCATTTAGCAAAATATCATATTGGCCAATATAACAAAATATCAGATTGGCCCATGTAGCAAATTATCAGATTGGCCCATATAGCAAATTAACAGATTGGCCCATATAGCAAATTAATAGATCGGCCCATATATTAAATTATATCGATTTGGCCCATTAGCAAATTAACAGATCGGCCCATTAGCAAATTAACAGATCGGCCCATATAGCAAAATATCAGATCGGCCCATTTAGCAAATTAACAGATTGGCCCATTAGGGGCATTTTCGTAATCTTTCACAGTGTTAATACCAATTTTGTCAATTTTATCAAAATAGTGAGATCTAAGCCAATTTTCCCGGTTTCACCATAATACGATTTTAGTCAAGCGATTTACTACTGATATGATATTAATCTTTAACCCACGGAAAACGGTGTGAGATTGCAAACCTGATTACGGTAAGCACTAAGCTTTCTTGATCGTCGACACCTAAAATTATTATAACGCTCGATTAGTCAACGTACACGATTTAATAAATCTACTTTAAAACAAACAATCTAAAATTTTACCCTCAGAATCGTGAACGACTACGATTTGTCGGTTTTCCCAGGATGACGGTCCACAACCTGGTGGTAAATCCCGAATCGCTGATGCCTCAAAATTGTGAATGATCTCGAATAGTCGATTCTCACCAGATGAGGGTCCAAAACCCGATGGAAAGTCTCGAATCGCCGATACCGCCCTCGCTTGAATTTAGGAGTAGGGATCGCTAATCCTCTCCTTTTGAGATCTCCACTAGACTTTCCATTCGAATCGGTACCACAAGCCTCCATTCGGTTAGATCTTATATAGATCGATATTATGATAAAATATGGATTATCAAAAGGGTAAAGATCGGATTACCACTAATTCTGAGTGATCAACGGTTGGGTAGATCGAGCGATTTAATCCCTATAAATAATATCGGTTAATCTTCACCATCTTAACGAATAAAGAATGATTATGCAATCATTGAAGAACTCCTTACCTTAAAGATTTTAGGACCGATTCCTAGCGATTATACGATGTCTTCGAAAGAATCAAGCTTTCGACCGTCCACTATATCACTACGAAGAAGAAAATAATCTCGAATGAGAGAAAGTAAGGTTATGGTCTCGGTCAAAATGACCATCCCAAACCTAAGTATAAATTCGGTCATTAAGAGAAAGAAAATAAAATATTGAGAAGAACACTTACCGATTGATCAAGAAATGGATGCTAATATGGATGAGAAGAAGAAATAGAGAAAAGATGAAAGTTCAGTTATAGAGGAAATTGTATGTTAATATTCGGCTATGGTGAAAAAGAATTAGGACAAAAGAGATGCTTGAAGGATTTCGTGAAAAATAAAAGAAATAAGAAGAAAGATTTTTGACTAGCTTGGTTTTCAAGAAAGATGAAAGAACAAATTTTGGTCTCAATGGTTGGTGTACATTCGGCAACAAGAAGAAAGAAAAAAAGAGAATATGCACACTCAAAGTTGAAGATTCGGCAAGAAGGAAATTTGGAGAGAAGAGGAAGATGTCACAAAAGTTACATAAAGGAACTTTGGCCAAAACAATACCAAAACTTTTACCAATTACCAAAGACAAAATTCGGCTAAGAGAATGGTATTTTGGAGAAAATGACACACTTGATGGTAAAAGAATTTGACCAAAACAAGCACTAAAACTTTACCAAAACACCAAGCAAAATTCGGCTATCCCCCCTAACACACAAAACCGTCCACATACATGACCATAATGGTAAAAAATTTGCCAACCACAATTTCCATAACATTTCCCTTGAAAAAGGCCACATGTTCCCCCCACTTTCCCCTTTCTCTTGATTTCTTTCCTCACCTTCAACCTGTCCTATTTTCCTTAGCCATCTTGCTAAAAATAAAAAGTCCACCTTGCCATATTTACATGCTTGGCTAACACTTAAGGAAAGAGTGCAAAAATAAAAGTCAAAATTTGCACACAATGGGATTTGAACCTCTTCCCTCAAGGTACTTCATGTGGCACCATATCCTCTCTACCAATTGCTCATTTATGCTAGCAATTTACTCATTTATTTCCATATGCTTTAAGGTCACTTACTCTATCTCCTTAAAGTGCTAAATGCCAAAATTTTTACTAGGTCCAATTAAACCCCGAGCCTTCTCAGGATCCCCTAAACATACAAAAATTAATAATTAAACTAGCTTAACAACAGAAATAATGCAACACATGAATTCCAAATTTTAGGATGTTACAAAGGGAGTATTTATTTTGCGGATTGGACGGCCAGAGTTTGTGTTGGATTTAAACTCTACTGAAGAAGGGATCCCACGTCGACTAGATAATATTTTTCCTTGTTCACTAATAAATCGACTAATTAAACTCATGTTTCTATAATCAATTCGAGTGGATCGGGGGCAAACGTCTACGAAAAGACCGCTTGGATTTAAGAAAGAGTCGCTTGGATTTATCCATGATTTCTTTATTCCTTATTTATAAAAAGAATCCTATCCCTATCTCTATTTCTAAAATCCTATTTGAAAATTCAAATTATAGAATTAATATAATAAATAGGATTTGGTTTTTTTATTTTTTTATTGTTTATTTTATTATTAATAATATATAAATAATATTATATAATATAATAATATATAAAGAAAATATGCGTTATATATAACTAATTATATATATACTTAATATATTATATACCTAATGTCATATTTTCATATTCGCGGGAAGTGGTGACATACGAGCACTTGATTCGATTTATTTCTTTATCTCCCCGTGAATTGTATGTTTGTAACAATAGCGACAGAATTTATTCAATTCCAATCGACTGGGCATATTGTGTCGATTTTTTTGAGTAATATACCTGGAAATACCCGTTGATTCCTTATTAACGCCGTTTCGAACACAACTGGTACATTCCAAAATAATCGTTACTCGGACATCTTTACTCTTGGCCATGAACCTCCTTTGAGTTTTTAATTCACCCAACTTTTCTATTTTCCGATCAAAAGCGAAGAAGAAAGGAATGAAAAAGAAAAGAAATAAAAGTTGCTAACTCAAAACCAAATCCTGAAAGATTTTGTTGCAATCAATATAGTAAATCAATATAGATTTATAGTAATAGTAAATAATAAGAAAGTAATAGTAAATAATAAGAATAAGTAATACAACGATTTCGAACTCTATTTAGAATCAAACCATCGTACGATATTTTCTTTAAGTATCTTGTAGGAAGGGAGTATTTATTTTGCGGATTGGACGGCCAGAGTTTGTGTTAGATTTAAACTCTACTGAAGAAGGGATCCCACATCGGAAAGCTAGCAAGAGGGAGGGTGAGAAGCTGGCTTTAAATAAAGCTACCTATGAGGAGAGGAAGCATACCTTGGTGGGCGTTTGGGCATAGGAGCATTCGGAGCACGGATCAACTCCAGATTCCTATCAGGTGTGTATTTCGCACTACTCTAGTTGTAGAGCAGCAAATGCCGAAATGCCGGTCACACGGCAATGGTATCCACATGAGCGTGTGAACGCAAGTGTGGGGGCTTCGACGCGATAGTTGAGGACATCATGAGTGTTTTTGTGGGTTAGGCTGTTTGGGCCTCAATGGGCCGAAATGGGCCATGTGGGGCCAATAGGCCCATTGGCCCATATGAATAAATTGTATGATTGTGTAGTAGATAGTGAACTGGTCTATGTGAATCTCATATCTATGGCTAGATTTGGGCTAAATGGGCTACACGAGCGTATGGGCCTATTTGGGCTGAGAATGGGTCCTAGGCCCAATCGTCTCATTATCTCTGTTTAGAATACCCCTAGTTTATGAAATTACTGAAATACCCTCGATTTGTAAAATTATCGAAATACCCTTGGTGGGTAAATTACTAAAATACCCTCGGTGGGTAAAATTACTGAAATACCCTCGATGGGTAAAATAACCGATATGCCCCTAAAGGGTAAAATGACAAAAATGCCCCTACATGTTATATGGTTATTCTTGTATGCGATTTATGATTGTTATCGTATGATTATTATTTTATGTTGCATTCATGTGTTATTATGTTGCATGGGGATGGGATTATTAATACGGAGGAAGTGCTAATAGGATCGCATGGTCGCTTGACGACTGTGGATCCATAGAAGGCTTTTTAGCCACCGAGCAGCTATGCTGCATCGATAAGTTAGTGCCGCAACCGGTGCTGCATAAGGAGTGTATGGGATGGGTGGGTCGATTAAATCCCCACAGGAGTGCAGGGTTGGACAGGAGACGGAGTGCAGGGTTGGTATGGGCATTAATGCATTGCATATTTGGATTATGATACTGAAATGGGCCTAGGCCCAGATAAATATGATATGTGACATTTGATATGGGTTTAGGCCCAACTGAGGATTTTATGGGCTAAGGCCCAATTGCCACCGTTACTGAAATGGGCTTTGGCCCGGATTGTTGTGATTCATGTTCTTACTGATGAGGGTTGTACACACTGAGTTTTCGTAAACTCACCCCCTTTTTTTAATTTTTCTCAGGTAATCCTCAGTAGGCGGTTCGACGTATTGGAGGACTCGGAGGTGGCCATACTACGAGCAGTTTCGAATTTTCGTAGACTACTTATTTTTATTTTTATTTTGGGTTCATATTTTGTAATAAGGCCTCTCTTACATTCCGGTTTTTAGTTTGGAATTTTTAGTTTAGCATGTTTTAAATATGATCAACATTTAATCGCGGTTTTCCAAAATAATATTTGTTTTCAAAACACTACGCTTTCGCAACTGAGTTGTAAATATCACGTTTTCATAAGTCAATTGTTTTAAATTAAGCTTTCGCATTGAACAAGGTTTTGAAGGTAATGACTTCTTAATAAATGTCGACTATTAATAACAATCGCAAACTGGGACTTTAGTTTTTAAATATCAAGAAGAGTTTTCAATGAAAATGCAGTTTTCGAAAAACACCTCAATGTGACACGCCAGATTCGGGCCTAACTTCTAGGCCGGGTTTGGGGTGTTACAGACAGTCAGTCTGAGAGAGTGATTCAGATTCTCAAAGATATGCTTCGTTGATGTGTTTTAGAGTTTGAAGGCAACTGGGAAAAATATTTATCGTTAGTTGAATTCACGTATAAGGATGGCACCGTATTAAGCTTTATATACTCGTAAATGTCGAACTCTGTTGTTTTGGAACAAGCTTAGTGAGAAAAAGATTCACGGGGTTGATTTGATTAGAGAGACTAAAGATAAAGTGAAAGTAATTCGCAACAGTTTGAAAGCAGCTTCAGATCGACATAAATCGTATTCAGATTTGAAACGTAAAGACATTAAATTTCAAATCATCGACAGAGTGTTTTTGGAAGTATCGCCGTGAAGGAAGATTCTTCAAAAAGTTAGACACAGGTTATGCCCACGGGCGTGTCAAGGCCGTGTGGAATTGGTCAGTACAGACCACGGGTGGAAGACACGAGCATGTCTTAGAGACACACGAGCGTGTCCTTAGACCTACACGGGCGTATGACCTCTGTTTGTTAAAAAAGTTACTTGAACTCGTAAAAGTTCCCGGAATAGTTTCTAGACTTCTCGGAAGTATGTTTAGGGCCTTTTAGGCCAAGTTTATACAAAGGATGGGTTTAAACGAAATTTTTATAACCCTATTTGAGATGTTTAAGTAAGATAAGTTAGGTAATGCCTCAAACCCTATTCCGACTCGATTACAGGTAAGGGGTGTTACAAGTACCCTAACCTATTTTCTGGTAAGATTTTTGGGGACGAAAATTCCTAAGGGGAGAGTTGTAACAACCCTTTTTAGTCAAATTAGAATAGTGGTTTTAGGACCACGAATCTGAGGTCGAACATTTATTTTAATGTCTACAGCATGATAATATGATTGTGTAAAAATTTCATTAAGAAATTTTATCGTTTGAGTGCTTGATTTGATAAAAAAGGACTAAATCGCGTAAAGTGTAAAAGTTGTGTTCTAATAGCTAAAGGTGTCTAATAGCTATGGAATTTTCAAGTGGAGGTCCTTATGTTGTAATTAAACCATTCATAATGTGAGTGGACATCTATGGACATATTATTAACTGTTTTAAAGGTTATTAGTAAAGGTTAATATAGTAAATTAATAATTAAACATAGTAAAATAAGTAAAATAAAACAAATTTTCTTGTCCATCTTCTTCTAGTCAAAATTTCAAAGAGGAAAACACACCATTTTTAAGCTTCAACATTCGACCATCTCTCTTTGCTTTCATATCATGACAAGCAAAATTCGGAATTATATCAGAGGAAAATAAAATAGTGGATTGATAGCTCGTTTCTCTCCATATAAATCCGAGGTAAGTTCGTACGTTAATAAACATTATGTAATTGTGATTTAAATGCTTTATAATTGTATTATTGATGAATATGACCTTACAAAATGTTCGACGAAGAATTTGCTACATGTGAAATCCCAGTTGAACCTTAGGAATAGATTAGGATAAAAACGACATGTCATTAGGGGTTATTGTGCTTCGGTGCTGGTCCGTACGTTCTACCAGTCGCTGAGTTATCTGACATGTGTTGCGGATTCTCGTCAGCTTACGTGAGCAGCACCATGTAGCTATGTCTTGACTATCAGCTTGTGTGAGCAGACCTGTTGGTAGCTCGAGAGTGAGCATTATATGAGATATAAGATTGAGATGGCTTCGGTCATGTATTGGCACTTAGGGTATGAGATTCCTGAGTATCTGATATTATTCCAAATGGTTCAACGGGTATATTGAAGATATGAAAGAGTAAAAGATTGATACATATCAGTACAGGTATGTACGTAAATCGTATAAGCATTGAATCTATGATCGATAACTTAAATTGTGAATGAATAATAAGTTATATTTATTAATTATATGAGCTTACTATGCTTTATAGCTTACTCTATTTACTTTTTTGTGTTTTATAATGATTTTAAAGCTTGCTCAGATTAGGAGTTTTCGGAGATCTCATCACACTATCCAGTTGTCATTTTGGTACTTTTGAACTTGTGTATTTGGTTATATGGCATGTATAGGTGTTGTGGATAATATGGTCTATATGTTGGTAATGAGTTTAGCCAATTGATTTGGCATGTAAATGATGTATGTTTTGTTTATGTGTATAGCCATGTGATTTGGCTTATTTTGGTATACTTGATGATATATATATGTAAATGGCCATTTGTTATGTGGTGTATAAATTACTATGTGAACGCTTGTTGCGAATTGGTATTTGAGTACTAAGTGGTTGAATTTTGAGATATGGTATGTATATGGTTTTAGGCAATATAATGCATAGTTGATAGTGACCATTTAGGTGATTTTTGATGTGGAATAGGTATGAAATTGAATAGCTAATTGTGATACATATGTGCCTTGTGGTTATTGGTATTGATATAGCATGAATTGAACTTGGTTTAGATTGGTTTGAATGCCTATTGAAGATATGGTCATATGCAATTTGGTTTGTGTAGGTGAATGCAAATTTGGGTGAGAAAGATGGGTTGGAAAATAGCCTATTTTTCTCCACATGGGCAGAGACACGGGCGTATGTATCAGCCGTGTGTGACACACAATCAGGTGGCACGAACGTGTGTCCCCTGATGTTTAATTGGAAACCAAGTCAGTATGCTCCACATGGCTCAGCACACGGGCGTGTGACTTGGCCGTGTGGCTTAAGTCAGTATACCCTCCAATTTACACACGGCCTAGCACACTACCTCACACACGAGAGTGTGAGGCCATTTTGAAGGGTACACGGGCTAGTTACACGGACGTGTGGTTGGCTGTGTGACCCAAGTCAAGGAGTTACACGGGGTCAGGCACGAGCTGGGACACGGCCATGTGGTCCCATTTCGAATGTCCACATAGCCTGCGACACGGGCGTGTCTTTAGCCATGTGAGACACACGATCGGGCCACACGGGCGTGTGTCCCCTGTATTTTAAAATTTTTTCTATGTTTTCCAAAAATTTTCTGAGTTCTCGGTTTAGTCCTGATCGAATTCTAATGCTTGTTTTTGGCGTCAAGGGCTCGTGTTAGGGATTATATGACTGCATGTTTATGGTTTTTAATTGATATGAAAATTGTAATTCGAATTGTATGATGTTGATGAGATTAGTTTGATATTGCTTCGTAACCCTATTTTGGCGACATATATGTGTTAGTGGTGTTACATTTATTGGTATCAGAGCTACAATTTAGTCGATTCTCGGACTAACGTAGCGTGTGAGATTCTAGCTATACATGCCATATATAACCTGTTATAGTGTGATATCTCCTGACAATTTTAAATCGTGTTTTCATATAGTAATGGATCCCAATCGAGCAGTTGGTGATGACGTAGAAAGTAATGCGCCAGCCTCCATTCACGGAGCAGTGCCGTTTAAATCGAGGCCTATATCTGGGAATCAAGGAGGAGAGGCTAAGGAAGCCTTCTTCCAAATGATGAATGAATAGTTCACTGAGTTTGTCCGAATTAATCCGGCTGGCAGCAACCTCTAACCCCACCCATTCCCCAATCGGTTCTCGTAGCTCCTCAAGGGTTTGGAACCTTTATGTTTAAGTAAGCTGCCTGTTGATAAAGTTTGAAAGTATGGGGCTAAAGAATTTAAAGCTACAGTTGATGATGTTCATGAGAGAGCCGAGTTTTGTCTTGAGAACACGATTCGGGTATTTAATGAATTGTCTTGTACTCCAGCAGAATGTGTCAAATCTGTTGTATCACTTCTGAGAGATACTACATATCAGTGGTGGAACACTTTGATATCTGTAGTGCCGAGAGAAAGAGTCACATGGGAATTCTTTCAGACCGAGTTCAGAAAGAAATACATAAGCCAGTGGTTTATGAATATTTAGATGTGTTTCCAGAAGAGTTAACTAGGTTGCCACCGATCAGAGAAGTTGAGTTTGCCATTGAATTAGTACCGGGAACATCATCGATATCGACAGCTCCGTATAGAATGGCTCCAACAGAGTTAATAGAGTTGAAAGCTCAGTTGCAAGAATTAACAAATAGAGGTTTTGCGCGACCTAGTTTTTCACCTTAGGGTGCACCAATTCTGTTTGTAAAAAAGAAATATGGATTAATCAGATTGTGTATCAACTATCGTCAGCTTAACAAGGTTATAATTAAGAATAAGTATCCTTTTCCTAGAATTGTTGATTTGTTTGATCAATTGAAAGGAGCAACAATATTTTCGAAGATTGATTTGTGATCTGGCCATTATCAGTTGCGAGTTAAAGATTCAGATTTGTTGAAAACTGCGTTCAGAACAAGGTACGAGCATTATGAATTTCTTGTTATGCCTTTCAGATTAACTAACGCTCCTACAGTTTTTATGGATTTGATGAATAGAATTTTCAGAACATATTTGGATAAATTTGTTGTTGTAGTCATTGATGACATTCTGATCTATTCCCGAGATGAATCTGAGCATGCCGAGCATTTGAGAATTGTATTGTAGACTTTGTGAGATAAACAACTGTTTGCTAAATTTAGTAAATGCGAGTTTTGGCTCCGATAAGTTGGATTTTGGGGACATATTGTTTCAGCAGAAGGTATTCAAGTTGATCCGAGTAAGATTTTTGCGGTTGTTAACTAGAAACACCAAGAAATGTATCTGAAGTCAGAAGTTTTCTAGGATTAGCTGGCTAATATTGTTGTTTTGTAAAAGGGTTCTCGATGATTGCTACACTGATGACTCGATTGTTACAGAAAGACGTGAAATTTGAGTGGTCTGAGAAATGCCAACAGAGTTTTGAACAGTTGAAAGCACTATTAACTAAAACACCTATTTTAGTTCTGCCTGAGTCGGGTAAAGAGTTTGTGATTTTCAGTGATGCATCATTGAACAGTTTGGGATGTGTTTTGATGCAATAAGGCAAAGTGATAGCTTATGCTTCCAGACAGTTGAAGCCGCATGAAAAGAATTATCTGACGCACGATTTAGAGTTGGCTGCTATTGTATTCGCATTGAAAATTTGGCGACATCATATATTTGGTAAGAAGTGTCATATTTTTACCGATCAGAAGAGCCTGAAGTATTTAATGTCTCAAAAAGATTTGAATTTGCGACGATAAAGATGGCTTGAGTTGTTGAAAGACTATGAGTTAGTGATTGATTATCATCCGGGGAAAGCAAATGTAGTCGTGGATGCTTTGAGTAGAAAATCTTTATTTGCTTTGCGGGCGATGAACACACAGTTAAACTTATTTGATGATGGTTCGGTTTGAGCTGAGTTAAAAGCTACACCATTATTTCTTCAACAAATTTGTGAAGCTCAGAAATGTGATAATGAGTTGCAAGCTAAAAGATTACAACGTGAATCGACTACTAATTCAGAGTATTAGATCGAATCCGATGATTGTTTGCTATTCCGAGGTAGAATTTTGGTTCCGAGAAATTCTGAGCTTATTCAGAAAATTTTACACGAAGCACATTGTTGTTACTAAGATGTACAATGACTTGAAACATTTGTATTGGTGGTTGGGCATGAAACGAGACATTTCAGAATTTGTGTCGAGATGCTTGGTTTGTCAACAAGTCAAAGCTAAACATCAAGTGCCTTCGGGACTACTACAGCCAGTGATGATACCAGAGTGGAAATGAGATAGAATTACGATGGATTTCATATTGGGGTTACCCCTATCTCCGAAAAATCAGTTGTGAGAGGTGTTGATCCTTCTATTGCTGAAGAATGGTTAAAATCAGTTGAAAGGATATTCGAACAATTAGAATGCAACCCATCTAAGTGTTTGAAGTGTGCTATGTTTCTACTGCAAGGAGATGCCTTTCAGTGGTGGAGAACAATAGTTCGTTCCCATTGTGCAGATCGGATTAATTGGGAGTTGTTTCAGACCGAGTTTAACAAGAGGTGTGTTGGAGAATTGTATCTAGAAGAAAAAAAGAAAGAGTTTATTGAGCTAAAATAGGGAAAGATGAATATTATGGATTATGAACGAGAATTTCTTCGCCTGTCCAAGTATGCTCCAAAATTGGTTCTTACTGAGGAAGCTACTGGCAAACGCTTTCACCAGGGATTGAGAGATGGGATTAAAGTCCAAGTGGCTTCTCACATGATTACAGAGATTGTTGATATGGTAGAAAGATCCAAAATGGTAGAGCAAGCGATGGGGTTAGATAAAGAGAAAATGGATGATAAAGCTCAAGGAAAAAGGCCGATTGGTTCTAGCTCACAGCCACCTTCTAAACGAGCTAAAGATTTCAGAAGTAAAGGGAGATCCACTACACTTCAGATTGGTGTTGAAGGCAGAAGTCGATCCAGACAGTCATCTGCTCTAATAGCCAGAACAGATCATCTTGGTCGTACTGTTTGGATACCACAATGCGATTATTGTAGGAAGAGTCATAAATGAGAGTGTTGGCGTAAGACCAGAGCATGTATTAGATGTGGTTCGATGGAGCATTATTGTCGAGATTGTCCGAAGTCGGTTGATGTTACTTGTGTGTCATCTTAGAGATCAACTTCTACACCTCGAGGTCGTGGTAGTACCCAAAAAGGCAATTAGGGGAGGGTCAGCGATTCATCTACGAGTCATGCAGAGACTACCATTCTTGCCAGAGTCTATACTGTCAGGACCAGAGGGGAAGGTGATGCCATCGATGTTGTTTCTGGTATTTTTTCTCTATTTTCTATATCTATTCATGCATTGATAGATCTAGGTTCTACATATTCATACATGAGAACTGGGTTGATTAATATAAAGAAACTAATAATTGAGATATCTAAGGTTAGAATTGATGTTTCAAATCCCATGGGACATTCGGTGAAAGGAAATCAAGAATGTAGGCAGTGCCCTATTGAGATTTAGGGTAAAATATTTTTGGCCAATTTACTGTTGATGCCATTTGATGAATTTGATGTGATTTTGGGAATAGATTGGCTATCAGAGCATGGTGTAATTCTTGATTGCCGGAAGAAAAAGTTTAAGATACAGGGTTCAAATGGTGAAGAGATGGAAGAGAAAGGTATGGAACTAGTTGGTCTTGCCTGAATAATCTCAGCAATAAAGGCAGATAAGTTGATTAACCAGGATTGTGAAGCTTTTCTTTCTTATGTCATAAATTCGACTGCGAAAATTCTGAAATTGGAGGAAGTTCGTACTTTGTGTGAATTTTCAAATGTGTTTTTGAAAGAATTATCATGACTTCTGCCTGATCAAGAGGTGGAGTTTGCAATTGAATTTTATCTGGGAACTACTCCAGTATCTATCACCCCTTATCTCATGTCGCCAAAAGAGTTGAAAGTACAATTGCAAGATGTAACAGCCCAATTTTGGGCCTAGTCGAAACAGTGGTTTTGGGACGCAAATTCAACGCAGTAAAATTCATTTTTATTGTATTTTTATAGTCTACAGTTTTATGGAATGATTTTGTGAAAATTTCGTTCGAAAATTTTGATGTTTGGGCACTAAATTTAGTCAAAAGGACTAAATTGCAAAAAGTAAAAAATTATATTCTATATGTTAAAGGTGTCTAATTGCTATGAGATTTTAAATTAGAGGTCCTTAAGTGGTAATTAGACCATTATATTTCATAATGGACAAAAATGGACATGGTTTGATATGTTTCTAAAGTTTTTCATTAAGAGCATTTTGGTAATTTGGTAATTACATGAATTAAAAAGCCAATTTTTGTCCATCTTCCTCCCATGGCCGAAATTCACAAGGGGAAACCATGGCTAGGGTTTTCCAAGCTTCCAAGCTCGATTCTAAGTCCGTTCGAGCCCTGTTTTTAATGCTTTTTACATTTTTAAAGTCGTTGTAACTCGATCTTTCTACTTTTACAATCAATTTGAATAGATGTTAAGGTCTAAAATTTTACTCATGATAGATGTTTGTGTATTTTGATGTCTAATGGTAGAAAATGCATGTTTGGTGTATGATAAACGACTTTTGCTAAGTGATTTTCGGTGAAAATGCTTAAAAAGGACTTGTTTGTAAAAGTTGTAAAATGAGTAGTAAACGTGTGAATAAATGAAAAATGTCAACTGTTATGAGCATGATATAGGTTCGGCTAGGCTTGGGTGTAATGAAATTGAATGGAAATCATTTTACGAGCCTAGGGACTAAATTTTAAAAATGTTAAACTTTAGGGGCAAAAATATAATTTTTTCATAATGTGATTTTGGGCTGATTTGAATTGTATAATGATTAAATAAGTTAAATGTGATATTATAGATCAAGAAAAATGAGGTTCGGACCTAGAACGGGGGAAAAACAAGTATTTGACGGTTAGGTCATTTTTGCTGTTTCTATGCCCAGGTAAATTCGTATGTTTAATAAGCATTAAATTGTATGTGCATAAATGCTTGATTGATATAATTGTGTTAAATGATACATTATTGAAATGAAATGTGAATGCTATTGAGTACGATATTACGGAAATGACCGACAGAGATTTGATACAGCTAAAGTCCCGGTTGAACATTAGGAATAGATAGGATACAAATGTCATGACATTAGGGTTATTGTGATTACGTGTAAGACCATATTTGGGATATGGCTTCGATATGAGACTTCTTGTAAGACCATGTCTGGGATATGGCATCGATATGAGACTTCGTGTAAAACCATAGCTGGGTTATTGGCATCGATACGACATGTAAGACCATATCTGTGATATGGCATTGGTACGGTACTGTATGTATGAGATCCCCGAGTATCCTTTAGTATTCAAAATGGTTCAACGGGAAATTCAACAGGTATGTCAAAGAAGAGAAAGAGTATGTAAGTATTACGAATTAGTACAGGTATGTACGTAAAGTTTATGAGCATTGACTTCATGAAATTGTGAGTTTATGATTTCCATGAGAATGTTTTTTGTGAAAACCTTGTGATTTTTGGTATATACTTGTGATGTATGAAATACATGGTAAATTTGATTGACGATTATGTGATTGGCTTTCGGGCCAAATTGAGTTATGATGTGGCATGTTTTATTCACACAAATTGTGATTTCTTGGATATGAGAAAAATGGAAGATTGGTATAATGGCTTGTTTGAAATGGTTATGGAAGTAAGGGAAAATAAGAGTTTAGGCAATTGAAAGATGTTAAAGTATATGCTTGAAATGTAAATACTCATAATTACTGTGCATGGTTACTATGAAGTTTGAAATGATTCGTTATTTGTTGTAATCTGATACAAATGAGAAATTATAGTTGTTAGGCTAAAGCCAAGATATGTTATATTATGCTTATAAGTTGATAGAGTAAACATTATGACTGAATGAAAATTTATAACTGTGAGATTTAAAGCAATTATTATTATCTTATGTTTATATTGTTGGACTCGATAAAAGATTGGTAAGAGTTGCTTATTAATTTCGTACGGACTTACTAAGCTATATAGCTTACCCCATTCCTTTCCAGTGTCTTATAAGGTTATTGGGCTAGCTCGGGTTGGAGATCGCCGGAGATCCTATCACACTATCAAGCTATCACTTTGGGTATTGATGAATCCAAGTATATTGAGTTTATGGCATGTATAGAGACTTAGTCATTTGTTAAATGTGTCATTGTAATTGTAGCCAATGTGTTGGCTTGTGATTGTCAAAAGGCTTGTTTTGATAATTGGCCATGTAGATTGGTTTATTTGGGCTATTATGGTTGTAAGCCTAAGTATATATATGGTGTGCTAATGTCTTTGGTGATATGGTCATGGTATGCTTGGCGAATGATAGAAATGTTATTTATGACATGAATGTGAAATGTTTGGAAATGTGGTCTATTGAGGAAACGATAAAGTGGTGTACAATTAGGTATCTTGAAAGTAGTCAATTGTGACTTAGTAAATGTTGTGAGCATGATAAATAATGGCCTGAGGATGACATGTTATTGTCTTGGTTGTGGCTGTTTAGTTGCTCTTATATGCTTGAATTTGTGCCATGTGATGTTGTGTTGATGTGTGCAAGTAAGTGTGGCAAAATGGCTTTGTAAGTAGCCTTGTTTTTGTCCACACGAGTAGACACACGAGTGTATGTCTAGGCCGTGTGTGACACACGGTCTACCCCATGGGCATGTGTTCCGGCCTGTGTCCCCTGCACCTTAATTGTTGCAAAACAGAATGTCCAGAATTTAGTATACGGGCAGAGACACGGGTGTGTGTGCTACATGGCCTAGCACACGAGCTTTTGGCACGACCGTGTGGCACAAGCCAGAGATCTCCCTAAATCGAACACGGCCTGTAACACGGGCGTGTCCCTTGGACCACACGGGCGTATGAACCTTGTAACATGAAAAATTTTCCAAGTTTTGTAAAAATTTCTAAAGTTCTCGGTTTAGTCCCGAACCATCTTCAAAGTACGTTTTGGGTCTCGTAGGCTCGTATAAGGGATTTTATGATTGAATATGGATGGTTTTAATTTGGACGCAAATTTTATGACTCAAAATTGTGTGATTGCTTGTGTTATAAGTCCGGTAATGCCTCGAGCCCTGTTCCGGAGTTGAATATGGATAAGGGGTGTTACACAAGATTTATTAGATCGAGGCTTTATACGACCCAGGGTATCAACTTGGGGCGCACCAGTGTTGTTTGTAAAGAAGAAAGATGGTTCGTTGAGGTTGTGTATCGATTATCGATAGTTAAACAAGGTGACAATAAAGAATAAATATCTCTTGCCTCGTATTGATGATTTATTTGATCAATTGAAAGGTGCAGCAATATTCTCTAAAATTGATCTAAGATCTGGTTATTACCAATTTAAAGTGAAAGAAAGTGATATACCGAAGACTGCTTTTCGAACCAGATATGGACATTATGAATTTTTGGTGATGCCTTTTAGGCTGACTAATGCTCTTATTGCATTCATAGATCTCATGAATCGCATTTTTCAACCATATTTAGATCAGTTTGTAGTAGTGTTTATTGACGATATTTTAGTTTATTCAAAGACTGAGGAGGAGCATGATCAGCATTTAAGGATTGTACTGCAGAAATTAAAGAAAAATGCTTTATGGGAAACTTAGAAAATGTTTATTACCAGATATGGAATGATTTGATTAATACGATATTGATATTTTAATGACTTAATTAATACGATTTTTAAGTTTAGAGATGAATTTAAAATCTAAGTCATAATTAATAGGTGAAATTCTTAGGAGAAAATTAAAAAATAAAAAGCCTTAATGCGTCATTTATTATTCTTTAAAGTTTTTTCCACTTTGATTTTTAAAGGGTTTTTTTTGGTTGATTAAGATCTCAAACTTTTTGTCATTCACCAGGTTAGTCCTTTTGACATTAGAAATGACGGTTAAGGTTTTCAGCCCACTTGTTATCTGCAAAAAATTTTAAAAATAGGAAAAATTAAGTGATCAAAATTTTAAGATATGAGATATATTTATTACCCTAGTCATCTTTTATATAATTATATTATAAAAAGTTGTAATAAAAATACTATATTCAAACTTTTTTATTTCCACTGTTTAATTAGATAAAAAATTATTAACTTTTTTATTTTGCTAATCGAAAGAAAGTTGAGGCCATTCTGGAATGGAAACAACCCAAAAATGTTTCTGAAATTCGCAGCTTTTTAGGATTAGCAGGATATTATCGGAGATTCTTGAAGGATTTTCAAGGATAGCTTTGCCCATAACTCGACTACTCTAAAAGAATGTACCATTCAAATGGGATGAGTGGTGCCAGGAAAGTTTTGATACGCTTAAGAAATTGTTGGTAGAGGCTCTAGTGTTAACACTTCCAGAATCGGGAAATGGGTTTGTGGTATATAGTAATGCTTCACTTAGCGGTCTTGGTTGCGTTTTAATGCAAGATAGAAAAGTGATTGCGTATGCTTCACGACAACTAAGACCATATGAACGCAACTATTCGACGCATGATTTAGAACTAGCAGTAGTTGTTTTTTCATTAAAAATCTAGAAACACTATTTATATGGTGAAAAGTGCTACATCTACACATATCACAAAAGCTTGAAATATCTTCTCACTCAGAAAGAATTGAACTTGAGACAACTTCGTTGGATAGAGCTATTAAAAGATTACGATTGTGTGATTGATTATCATCCAGGTAAAACAAATGTTGTTGCCGATGCTTTGAGCCGAAAAGCTCTTGCTGATTTGAGATCAATGTTTGTACAGTTGAGTGTTTGGAAAGATGGTGCATTATTAGCTGAATTAAAAGTGAAGCCGCTATTAATTGAGCATATTAGAGAGGCTCAGCAAAATGATGATAAGGTGATCAAAAAACGAATATTAATTGAGCACAATAGCTCAGGAGACTTTGATATTGGAGATAATGGTTGTGTAAGATTTCATGGAAGAATTTATGTGCCAAACAATGTTGAATTGAAGAATGAGATACTTCAAGAAGCACATAATAGTCTTTATGCTATGCATCCAGGAAGTACCAAGATGTATCGTGATTTGCGAGAATTGTATTGGTGGCCAAGTATGAAGAGAGAGATTACATAATATGCTACAAAGTGTCTGACTTGTCAAAGGGTGAAAGTTGAACACCAAGTTCCGACAGTATTGCTTCAGCCTATATCGATTCCCAAGTGGAAATGGGACAGAATAACTATGGATTTTGTCAGTGGTTTACCTCTCACTCAAAAGAAGAATAACGCAATATGGGTTATAATGGATCGATTGACGAAGTCAGCTCATTTTCTACCAATAAGGATGGATTGGTCATTAGATAAGCTTGCAGAATTATACATAGCTTAGATAGTGAGATTGCATGGTGTGCCAAAATCTATTATTTCTGATCATAACCCTCGATTTACAACAAGATTGTGGAGGAAGTTATATGAATCACTTGGCACAAGATTTAACTTTAGCACATCTTTTCATCCTAAGACAGATGACCAATCAGAACGCGTGATTCAATTGTTAGAAGATATGTTACGAGCTTGTATCATTGACTTTGATATTGATAGTGATTGGGAATGTTATCTACCACTTGCAGGATTTGCATATAATAATAGTTTTCAATCAAGTATTCAGATGGCACCGTATGAAGCTCTATATGGACATAAATGTCGTACTCCTTTGTGTTGGACTGAACTTGGTGAAAAGAAGTGTAATAGCCTGATTTTGGGGCTAGTCAAAATAGTGGTTTCGAGACCATAAATTTGAGGTCTGATAAATTATTTTAATTTTATTTCAAGTGTCATGGCATGATTATATTAGTGTTTGAAAATTTTGGTAAATTAATTTTAGCGATTTCTTGCTTAGTTTTGAAAAAGGACTAAATCGCATAAAGTGTGAAAGTTTTGTTCTACAATATAAAAGTGTTAAATAGCTATGGAACACTAAAGTAGAGGTCCTTATTAAGTAAAAAGACAAATAAAAATGTGGTGACTGGACATGGAATTTTTAATTGTGAAATTGGTCAAGGTTAGGTGGTTTGGTGACTTAATAGATAAAATAAAATAAAACAAAAAGAAAAGGCTATCATCTTTTTTTTCTCCACCTATTTTTCTCCAAGAAAACAACCATAGAAGCATGAAAATTTTTAGCAACTTACAACCCTTGCAAGTAAGTCATTTTGATGGTTATTTTTGTTGATTTGTGTGTTTTTTGAACCCTTGTAGCTTAATCTAGCTAATGAGGGGACTATTTTGCACTATGGTTGAAAGTCTAGGGTTTTTCCATGTGAGTGTTCATGTTGTTTGCTGAAATTTTATGGAAGAAAATGAATCTTGGTTGTTAAATAAACAACTTTTGTGAAAGGGATTTTCATGAAAACACCTAAAAGGACTATTTTGTGAAGTTTATAAAATAGGTTGTAAATGTGTGAAATAATTGAAAATTTTGAGTTGTTATAAGAGTAATAAAGGTTCAACTAGGCTTGTTAAAGGAGGAAATTTGATTAAAATCGTTTCATAATTATGTGAAAATCTAAGGGCAAAATGATAATTTTGCCAAAGTAGGAATTTTGGAATGTCTTGATTAATGTGGTGATTAAATAAGTAAATTTTGTCATTATAGATCAAGAAAAACAGAATTCGGGCCTAGACTGGGGGAAAACCAAGCTATTGGACTAAATCGAACTAGTCGCCCATATTTTTGTATACCGAGGTAAGTTTTACGTAAATAATACAAATCTATTGTTATTATGCATTAAACAATTGATATTGCATAAAATGTTTGATTATTGTTATGAATATGCATGACGAAATTTGATGTGGTATACTCCCAGTTGAACCTTAGGAATAGATAGGATATCCACGCACTGACATTTGGGTGATGTGTGAGTTAGTGTAAGACCATGTCTGGGACATGGCGTCGGTGTTGATATGTGTGCTAGTGTAAGACCATGTTTGGGACATGGCATCGGCCACATTATGAGAGCCAGTGTAAGACCAGGTCTGGGACATGGCATTGACATTGATATGAGAGCTAGTGTAAGACCATGTCTTGGACATGGCATCGCCCTTGATAGGTGAGCCAGTGTAAGACCATATCTGGGACATGGCATTGGCAT
Source organism: Gossypium australe (assembly GCA_005393395.2). Lineage (NCBI taxonomy): Eukaryota > Viridiplantae > Streptophyta > Magnoliopsida > Malvales > Malvaceae > Gossypium > Gossypium australe. The sequence continues at coordinate 106,498,081 of CM016617.1, forward strand.
CATACCCTCTTGTGTGAGGCTGGTAGGGTATCCTTTGGTATTCCAACTGGTTCAACGGGTAATTTAAAGCTTGTGTCAAAAGTGAGAAAAGTTACGACTATGTTATAAGTGATATAGGTACCTACATGAAATTCATGAGAAATGAGCTCGATTTATGTTGTATGATTAGCAAGGATGAAAGTGAGTAAGTTATGTCTTTAATCATTTGAGAATTATGTGCAAGTTTATAATATGCATAAGTATGATAATGCATGGTAATTGTTGTTAATTATTTACATGTGACTTACTAAGATTTATGCTTCCTTTCCTTTCCATTTTCTTATAGTATCGTCAAGCTAGCTCGAGGATCAAAAGACATCGGAGGCTCGATCACACTATCAATCTGAACATTTGGTATAGTTAGATTTATCATTTTGAGCATGGAATGTATAGGGACTTGGTCTTTTGTCAAGTGTCATATTGTTTTAGCCAAATATGTTGGCTTGTCTTGAAGATTGATTCATTTTGTATAAGGCCATGGATGATGGCTAGTACTTGTTATTGATATATGTAAATGATGATGTTTTTTGATCGCTGAAATCAGAGCTTCAAAATTTATAAAAGAATGATCGAACCTGGAGACTAACTCTGACAATGATTCAAGGCAAGTGTACCTATCGATCAGTAGTATAGCTTAGGCAAGACCGAATTATCGAACCCAAAAGAACTAAAAGTACTAATACTAACTTTCTTTTTATTATTTAGCCTTAAAAACGGAGTGAAGTTGATTTTAAACTAAATTGACGAAGACTAAGCTAAAGACACAAAGACAAAAAGAACGGTTTGGAAAATAACTTGAAGAAAAACTCAATTGATCACGACGATACCCTCAGAAAGAATCCACCTAGACTTCACTTGTTATTTAACCCTAAACCATATGATTTCTTTACTTAGCTTGATCCGTAGGACTCCCTAACCTATATTAAACCCTCTCTCGAGGCGAATAACGTCTAACCCTAGATTAATTAGTGGAACTCTCGTTCGCTTATAATAACCCCCTACAATAGCAGTAAATCGATCAATGGACTCCCATATTAGGTTTCACCCTAATCCGACAAAATCTCGTAACCCTATTTCTAGGCGTTCGATCAACTCCGCTTAATTATGCTAGATCTACTCTTAGGCAGGGTCTATTCCTCCTCCACCTAAGCACATCAGATTTGGATTAAGCAACATAGTTAAGAACAAACTAAGTAATTCATCATATAACTTAAAAATCAAATAACAAGATTCGTCTAGGTTTCATCCCCTTCAGGTATCTGAGGGGTTTAGTTCATAATGAATAAAAAGAACATCACAAGAGAAAAGATAAAACAAAACATAAGAAAACCCTAAAACCCCCTAAAGGAATTGAAGGAGAATTCCGCCATCTTGAGTATAACTCCGGCTTCTTGGGATGGATCAACTGGCTATCCTCGCGTTATTCCCTCACTTTGACCTTCTCGGCTTGGCTCCTTGGCCTTGCTTTTGATACCCTTCAAAGGTGGTACTTTGGGGATATATGTAGGCTTTTGGAATGCGATTCTTTCTCCCTAAGTATCATTTTCCGACTGAAATTGCTCTTTCCAGCGACAGAGGCACAGCCATGGCACACTCCCGTGTGTATCGAGACCAGACCGTGTTCAGATTTCTAATTTGAGGCACGACCGTGTGAGGCGGAGTTGAGGCCGTGGTCTAGGTGTTCGTCGAGGCACAGCCGTGCGGGCTTTGGGCCAGGCCATATCAATTTCATGCTAAGGCCCATTTACTCTGTTTTAGACCTGTTTTGTGTTCTTTTCATCCTCGGGTGCTTTCCTGGGTATAAGACATGAAAAGAAAGGATTAAAAGCACCTTTTTATATAAATCAAGGAATAAATCTTCAAAAAGCATCATAAATGTGGGATTAAAATATGTTACTTTTACGGTTTATCAAATACCCCCACACTTAAGCTTTTGCTTGTCCTCAAGCAAAATTCTCAACTTACAATTAAAATGAACTTTCCATGATCCATAATTCCTATCAACAATGCCTTATCACAATTCATAGATATTTCATACATGGACAATTCAATTCAAAGAGTCCTAAAGGTTTAAACGAGATAAGTCATGATTTTGTACCTTGAAAACATAGGTGTCTCCCCTCTTTTAAATAACTACCTTTTTAATTCAAAACTGGCAATGATAGATATCCTCGCTAAAGATTCACTCAAATCACTCTAAAGTGTTTAAGGTTCAGGAAAAGATCGCTCCTAAGTCGAACCTGAAAAGTTAATCCCATAGGCTTGCTTGAAAATCAAATCTCTAACACTGTAATATGTGATGACAAACAGATCAAAAGGTCTTTGTTAGGGTTGTAACAGGGTTAGGTTAAAAGGTGTGGTTAGAGGCTGAAATTAGAAGGTTAGAATCGTGATTGAATTGACAAGTACCTCCCTAAACATACTGAAATATCATCAACTGAGCTTTTACTAATATGAGCTTTTCTTTCGAGAATAGACTTTGATTGTGTAAGCTCTCTTTTCAAACTACTAAAATTGAATACTTTGGATTTTTTTTTAAGAACAAACTAAATAATACAAGATAAATTTAAATATCAGAATAATAAACTTCGGTAACTGATCAAATCAAGTCTCGATTAAGGGGTAGTCAAAAGAAAGGGTGATAACAAATACAAAGGGTTTTGGGTTAATATTAGTAGGTGAGTCAATAAAAAGGGTTTGTTAAGATCAACGGGGTTCACTAGGGGCTAATTGTAAAGGTAGGCTATTTAGTGAAGTGAGTGGGTTAAAACCTAGGTGCCTTTATCATCTTTGTATATCAAATCATAACTATGGTCTCAACATGTATAAACGAGGCAAGTTCTAGAATAACAGTTCATGGTTGACACACTCATAATCAAAGAATGAGCACGAAAAAGAATGTATGCTCTATAAGGTTCAAATACTCACAAAAATTATGGGTGTTTTGACATCATCCTTATGAATTTTAAACTTCAAGGTAATATTCAAATTTAGGTTAACGACCTAGCAAAATTTTTAATTCTTGAAAAATAGACTTATCATGCTCGATTCTCTAGTATTATTCAAATTTACTCATCAATGCACAATTAACTATGACTTATTCTAAAACATGTCAATAATCATCCCAAATCATTAGAAATTTCATCCTAATTAGAAATATGACAACTTTGCATAAAAACAAGACTAAATCAGGGATTTGGTAAAAGGTTTAGGCACAATTTGAGAATCATGCAAAATTTAGACACTTTTACCCCCCCACACTTAAGATTTACATTGTCCTCAATGTATAAAGATTGATAATGACTCTATTTTTATAGAAATCAAAAGTGAGGGTGAGAGGTACTCCCTGAATTCTTTGGTGGGTTCCATGGAGGATGTGGAAAATAAGGCGAAGGCGTCGATATGGTGGTGGTGTTAGTTCCCGAGCTCTGTGCTAGATGAAGAAGTTGGGGAACTCATGAAGGATTAGCCAGGGGTTACTGAAACATAATATAAATAAACTAAAGATAAAATTAAAGAAAAGCAAGCTAAAGTGAAGGAGACTAAGAAGAAAACTGAAAAGAAAAGAAAATACTAATGGACTATGAAGTCCTTATTGAAGGATGGTTCGCAAGGTGGGAATCAACGCTAAGGTTGGGGATGTGATTGCTGTGGCGGAAGTGAAGGGGTTCTCGTGGTGGACGGCGTGATTCCCAAGCAGCCTGGCGAACCTGACACTAAGAAACTAAAAGAAAATTAAACGAAAATAGCAGATGAGAAGTTTAGATAAGGAAAATAAAGGAGAAGAGAAGGAAATTGAAGCAAAAGAGAAAGAATAAATAAAAACTAATTGGTCCCAAAGACCCTTGGCTTAGTGTTGAGACGAAGCTGCCGGCATGAACTCATGTTGATCGTTCTTTGAGGAACCTATGCTTAGCTTCTTCCACTTCTTCGGCATGGTGTTGGCAAGCTCAAGGATCTAGAGTCTTAGTAAGTGGAGAATCTGAGATGGAGGAGAGTGAAAAGCAAAGAAAATAATGAAGAAATCAGATGGAAGGAAGGGGAAGAGGTGAGGGGTTTAAATAGAGGTTCAAATTTGGTGCTGCTCCACGGCCGTGGTCCTAGGGTGTGTAGATTTACACGGCCACCTTGCACGGCCGTGTTGTGGAGTGTGTTTGTCACCCTATGCCCGTGCTTCAGATCCGCATGCTCGTGTTCGTCAAGTCAGTAGCTTTGCACAGTTTGAAGGCACGGGCGTGTTCTGCCCGTGGTGTGGAAGTCAGTAGCTTCACATGGTTGAGGGCACGGTCGTGCCCTATCTGTCGGTGCCCGTGGGGAGGGTGGTTGGGTTCGTGACGTTGGGGGTTGGTTGGACTGAGTTGCACGGCCTTTGCCCTGTCAGTGTGGCAGTTCAGGTGGTCCACATGGCCACGGACACGGCCGTGTGACCTGGGAAACATGTACTGTTTGTTAGTTTAAAAAGGAAAACAAAAAGGAAAAAGGAAAATAGAAAGAAAAATAAAAACTAATGTAAAAATAAATAGTGTTAGTACTCGGGTTGCCTCCCGAGAAGCGCTTATTTATAGTCTTAAGCTAGACTTTTCCTCATATTTGAAAATTTTAGGGAGGTTTAAAGGCTTGAATATCTTCCCTCATGCTTACAGTTCTATTTCTTTGACAAAGTTGAAGTCGAGAAGTGTTTTCCTTAAAAGTACCGAATATTGGATTGCTTACCTCGACTATTCCGTGTGGAAAGATATCGTGTACCTTGAGAATTATTTCTCCCTTTGCCCTCGGTTCTGTTGAAGCGTTGTGTAGATGTACTTTGTATAATAGTACCCGATCTCCTATCCTGAAGTGGTTTGATGTTCCTACGAGCTCTTCTGGTGGTTCCTCTGGTTTTATTTCGTGTGGATCCGGCTCTTCTTTGACATGTGTCCGTTGCTCTTCTAATTTGTCGAACCTAAGGCTTTGTTCCTTGTGTAATTCATCTTTGTCGATGTCTATGAATCGGCTCAGGTTTTTGGCCTTGTGATATTTCCTGCAATGAAGATTGAACTATTTGATTATCTATTGAAGTGACTTTCTTACCTTCATCGCTTGATGTCCTGGCCGAGTCAAAAGCTTGTAGACTGATTGATTCGTCACCTACATGAAGAATGAGTTCTCCTGTACCAACATCAATTTTAGTCCTAGCGGTTGGTAGAAAGGGTTTTCCTAAAATTAAAGGAATCGAATTGTCCTCATTCATGTTTAAGACAACAAAATCTACTGGGAATATGAATTTATCAATTTTGATTAGAACATTTTCTATTATACCCCTAGGAATTCTGATAGTTTTATCAGTTAACTGAATGCTCATCCTAGTTTGTCTGGGTTTCCCTAGACCTAGTTGTTTAAACATTTTATAAGGCATAACATTGATGCTTGCCCCTAAATCAGCTAAAGCATTATCAATAGATAAACTACCAATTAAACATGGAATTGTAAAACTCCCTGTGTCTTTTTGCTTCTGCAGTAGTCTATTCTGTAACATTGCTGAGCATGCTGCGTTCAATTGCACGTGGTGCTCCTCGTCTAATTTGCGTTTGTTTGTCAAGAGCTGTCTTAAAAATTTCCTTGAGTCTGGCATCTAAAAAAGAGCTTCAAGAAGAGGTAAGTTAATATGTAATTTCTTTAAAAGTTTAAGAAACTTACCGAATTGTTCTTCTGAATCGTCTCTTTTCATTGCTTTGGGGTAAGGTATGCGAGGTTGGTACTCTTTAATTGTCGGTTTTGGCTTTTCTTGCGTTACCTCTGTTTTACCTTCTTCTACCTTATTTTCTAGCCTTGTATCAGGTTTATCTAATCCCTTATTATTCTGAGCTGTGATGACTTGAACTTGTTCCTTAGGGTTAATCTCAGTGTTGCTTGGTAGACGTCCTTGCGGTCGTTTTGACATCAGCTTTGCAAGTTGTTCGACTGTATTAGTGACTTCCTTGACTAATTTAGTAATTTCCTCGATTCGGCTCTCATTGCTTTTGATTGTTCTCTCAGTTTCTTGGATGCGTTTTTCTGTGTCTGCCGAAAATTTTGTCAGCATCTCTTCAAGATGCGACTCCTCTTCCTGTTGGTGAGGTGGTTGTTGAAAGTTTGGAGGAAGTTCCGGTCCTTGGCTATTTTGATCATCCCACGAGAAATTGGGATGGTAACTCCAACCTGCATTATAAGTGTCATTATAAAAATTATTTTGTGGTCTAGAATAGTTACCCGTATAGTGAGCTTGCTCGTTTTCCATGCCATATCCATAGGGTGGGTACTCAGGATTCGCCACTCCTCCTAGATTCGAGTCATATTGCATTACTGAGTGTACCAGCGAGGAACTATACAAACCACCAATCGTTTTATTCATCATCTCTAGCTGGTTAGATAACCTGGTGACCACATCGAGGTTGGAGACACTAGCGGCTTTTGTTGGCGTTGTCCTCATATCTTGCCACTGATAGTTATTTAGTGTCATCTACTCTAAACTAAAATTACCTGTCAAAGCAAAGAAAAATTAGCAAAGTAAAAATAAAACAAATAAAAAAATTGCAATAATAAAATAAAAAAATGGCTAAAGTAATAAAAATTAAGCTTTCTTAATATTTTAGTTCCCCGGCAACGGCGCCAAAAACTTGATCGCTGAAATCAGAGCTTCAAAATTTATAAAAGAATGATCGAACCTAGAGACTAACTCTGACAATGATTAAAGGCAAGTGTACCTATCGAACAGTAGTATAGCTTAGGCAAGATCGAATTATCGAACCCAAAGGAACTAAAAGTACTAATACTAACTTTCTTTTTATTATTTAGCCTTAAAAATGGAGTGAAGTTGCTTTTAAACTAAATTGACGAAGACTAAGCTAAGGACACAAAGACGAAAAGAACGATTTGGAAAATAGCTTGAAGAAAAACTCAATTGATCACGACGATACCCTCAGAAAGAATCCACCTAGACTTCACTTGTTATTTAACCCTAAACCATATGATTTCTTTACTTAGCTTGATTCGTAGGACTCCCTAACCTATATTAAACCCTCTCTCGAGGAGAATAACGTCTAACCCTAGGTTAATTAGTGGAACTCTCATTCGCTTATAATAACCCCCTAGAATAGCAGTAAATCGATCAATGAACTCTCATATTAGGTTTCACCCTAATCCGGCAAAATCTCGTAACCCTATCTCTAGGCGTTCGATCAACTTAATTATGCTAGATTTACTCTTAGGCAGGGTCTATTCCTCCTCCACCTAAGCACATCAGATTTGGATTAAGCAACATAATTAAGAACAAACTATGTAATTCATCATATAACTTAAAAATCAAATAACAAGATTCGTCTAGGTTTCATCCCCTTCAGGTATCTGAGGGGTTTAGTTCATAATGAATAAAAAGAACATCACAAGAGAAAAGATAAAACAAAACATAAGAAAACCCTAAAACCCCCTGAAGGAATTGAAGGAGAATTCCACCGTCTTGAGTATAACTCCGGCTTATTGGGATGGATCAACTGGCTATCCTCGCGTTATTCCCTCACTCTGACCTTCTCGGCTTGGCTCCTTGGCCTTGCTTTCGATGCCCTTCAAAGGTGGTACTTTCGAGATATATATAGGCTTTTGGAATGCGATTCTTTCTCCCTAAGTATCCTTTTCCGACTGAAATTGCTCTTTCCAGCGACAGAGGCACGGCCATGGCACACGCCCGTGTGTATCAAGACCGGACAGTGTTCGGATTTCTAATTTGAGGCACGGCCGTGTGAGGCAGAGTTGAGGCCGTGCTCTAGGTGTTCGTCGAGGCACGGCCGTGCAGGCTTTGGGCCAGGCCGTGTCAATTTCATGCTAAGGCCCATTTACTCCGTTTTAGGCCTATTTTGTGTTCTTTTCATCCTCGGTGCTTTCTTGGGTATAAGACATGACAAGAAAGGATTAAAAGCACCTTTTTATATAAATCAATGAATAAATCATCAAAAGCATCATAAATGTGGGATTAAAATATGTTACTTTTACGGTTTATCATTTTTCATGGTTGAGTATTTGGTATATTAATGCATGAATGAGTAGGTTGCATGATTGAATTGATAAAGTATGTGATGATTTTTGCATGTGAATGAAGTATAGTGGCCTTGATGTGTGGTTGTCTTGGTTGTGGCTGATTTGGTCATGTATTTGTGTGTGGATTGGTTTTGTTGGGTGTAGTTTAGGTTGTTGCAAGTAAGGGTGGCAATAAAGCTTGGAAAATAACTTTATATTGTCCACATGGGTAGACACACAGGCGTGTGTCTAGGCCATGTGTGACACACGGTCTGCCCCATGGGCGTGTAGTCTGATCATGTGCCCTTGCACCCTAAGTTGGCAAAACAGGATGCCCAGTAGTAACCATCCAGGCTGAGACACGGTTGTGTGTACTCAACCGTGTGGAAGACACGGCCATAGGACTTGGGCATGTGCCCAGGCCGTGTGAAGTCTGCACCTTGAAAGTGAAATTTAGAATTTCCACACGGCCTTGCACAAGGACGTGTGCCTTGGCCGTGTGACCCTAATTGATTAATGACGTCAAAAACAGAATGTCAAGGTTTTTGCACACGGGCTGAGACACTGGTGTGTCATGGCCGTGTGGGGGACATGGGCGTGTGCTAGGCCGTGTGAAAACCCTTGTAGGTTCAAATTAAAAAAAATAAATCCACACGAGCAAGGGACACGGCCGTGTCCTTATATGTTGAGGCCGTGTGAGCTATACGGTCTTTCAACATGGCCATGTTATTAGGTCACACGGGCGTGTCGCCTTTCCACACGGGCGTGTCGCCCTTCCACACGGGCGTGTGCCCCTATTTTTAGTTACATTTTCCAAAGTTTTTCTAAAGAACTCGGTTTGGTCCCGAACCATTTCTAAAGTGTGTTTTGGGCCTCGTAGGCTCATATTAAGGATTTTAAGACAAACTTTGAAAAGTTTTAAATTTGAACGAAATTTCATAAACCGGAAGTGTTTGTATGCATGTAACACCCCAAACTCGGCCTGGACGTTATGGCCAAATCTGGCGATGTCACATGGTAGTGTTTTAGGAAACTGTCACTTTGCTTAAATCATTTTCCGTTTAAAAATCCTCATTATCTTTTATTAACTCTAAAATCATGATTCTAATTCAGTTGTTAGTTTTCAAAACATTATACGTTGCGGAAGCTTTTTTTTTTTTAAACAATTTGTGTCCTTGTGGCTATTTTGCTAAAAACACATGCATTTCTTTTAAAAACCCATGTTTTACCTACTTTTAGCAAATATAATAGAAAACAGTATAAAATCCAAGCTTTAGGTAAAAATCCATAGAAGCCCTTATTACAGAAAAATACCCCAAAATAGACTTAAAATTTGAAATAAGTATCAATATAAAAAAGAAGTCGTGTGGCCACCGCTGAGCCCTTCGCTGCACCGATCTGCCTATGTCTGGGGATTACCTGTACAGATTAAACGGAAGGGGTGAGTTTACGTAAACTCAGTGTGTAACCCCCATGCAAACAAACAGACAATAACAGATAATCTCAGTTCGGGCATAAACCCTCTTCAATTTCAGTATCAGCATCAGTTTAAGCCTTAGCCAATTTCAGTAACAGTGACAGTAACAGTAACAGATATGCAATCAGAAAATCCTACCCAACCAGCCTCTACACTCCATCTCCATCCAACCCTACACTCCATGTGGGGATATAATCGACCCACCCATCCCTACACTCCAAGTAGTATCGGTTACGGCACTAAACAGTAGTTCACAGCTGAGCTGCTAGTAGGTTACGCTCGAAGCCTTTCAACACACTTCCTTCATTCAATATCAATCCCCAACCCAATGCAATGCATCATACAATTATGTCATGCCTAATCATGGTATATCGCATTTATACAGTACAATACAAACACCATGCTCAATATAAAGTCATTCATTTAGGAGTCTAAGTAATCTTACCGACCCTACAGTAGGTTCATAGTCGTCTCGGGTGACCCGTGCAACCTTAGCAACAAATTAGTGGAAATGGGCTCACACGCCCATGTTGTCTGCCCGTATGGGCCCACACGCCCGTGTGGCCCACACAACCCAAATTGGCCTTGGCCGTGTAGATCACACGACCTAGCCCAGAATCCCACATGCCCGTGTGGTTCACCTTATGGGCCCACATGCCCGTGTGGCCCACACGACCCAACTGGTGAAGCCTATGTCTTGCACAAGGCCTTGCTCGGTCATCACATGGCCGTGTCACCTGCGCACGGCCTGGTTCGTCAATCACACAGCCGTGTTGTGGCTCACAGCCTTGCACACGGCTTACCTCACGGGCTACCACACGCCTGTGTGGTGTCGATAGAGAGCTTTTTCAGCTTTTCGTCGAGACGCGTTTTTAGTGTTTCGGGTACGCAATGCCAAAGTAACTCCAAACAATCTCGAACCTATACTAAACCAGTATTTTCACTTAGTTAATCACTTAAACAACCGAACTACCAAAACCCAAAATGGAATATTCATCATTCAAGCGAAAACCTTTACCTTCAATTGAATATCAGAGATTCCACGCCCTTAAAACACCGATGAACGATATTAAGCCCCTCGAAAAACCCTTAAACACCTAACGAACCCTTCTTAACACTTATCCAAAACATAATTACCAAAAACTGGACTTACCGAATGTGTGTAATCTACGAAGCACCACAAAATCGGTAGAAAAGAACAGGAAAAATGAAAGGGTGAATAAAAATTTAGTAGAAAAATTTGGCAGCAAGAGGGCAAAGAATCGATAGAGACAAAGAAAAGGGAAAAGATGAGCACAGACTTTTTGGCAAAAAAGAAACCCCAAATCAGATTTTGGATATTCCCCCACATCCCCTAATTCACTCCTAAATTCTCTCCATCAAACTCCCACTACTCAGATTCCTAATACAACTCAATCTTTCAACCACCAAACCGGGCAAAAATAATCTCCCTTACTCACGCAGGGATTCGAACACAGGACCATCAGCAAGCCAACACATTATTTAACCACCAGACCAGTAGGCCCATTCTGATATGATTTTACTAACTTTTACTTAAAAGCCTACTAATTAGAGATAGAGTTGATTTAGAAAAAAATACAAAATTTTGCCAAAGACATGGCGTGAACCTAAGACTTCTCAGACACTTCCCGAACACTTAACCACTAAAGTAGACTGACAGTTGTGTCAAACCTCACAAATGCCGACATTAAAAATTTATGGTGGTACAACTCTATCCCCTAAAAGAAAATTTCGTCCTCAAAATTTACCTAATCAGAATAGGTGAGGATACTGCTGATTCATTGCATCCTCAGGTTCCCACGTGGCCTCCTCTGAACTACGTTTACGCCAAAGCACTTTAACCAGTGGGATGGATTTTCTCCTCAGAATCTTTACGTCTCGCTCCAATATCTGAACTGGCTCCTCCTCAAAGGTCAGATCTAGCCTAACCTTGATCTCCTCAACAGGTATGATGTACGTGGGATCACAGCGGTAGCACCTCAACATAGAGACATGGAACACGTCGTGAATCTGATCTAACTCTAGAGATAACTCCAATTGGTAGGCAACCGGTCCCACGCGTTTCAATATGCGGTAAGGCCCAATAAACCTAGGGCTCAACTTGCCTTTTCGTCCAAACCTCAGTACCTTCTTCCATGGCGAGACCTTGAGAAAAACGAAGTCCCCCACAGAATACTCAATCTCTCGACGCTTCAGATCCGCATAGGACTTCTGTCTATCTGATGCCGCTTTCAGTTGGCCTCGAATCAATCTAACTTTGTCCTCGGTATCAGAAACCAGTTCAGGGCCCAGAACACGCCGCTCGCCTAACTCAGTCCAACATGAAGGTGTGTGACACCTACGACCATATAATGCCTCATACGATGCCATTTGAATGCTAGACTGGTAGCTGTTGTTATAAGCAAACTCTGCTAGCGTCAGATACTCCTCCCAACTGCCTCGAAAATCAATCACACAACTTCTCAGCATGTCCTCCAGTATCTGAATCACCCTCTCTGACTGACCGTCAATCTGAGGATGGAACGCAATACTAAAGTCCAATCTTGCACCCAGAGCTTCATGTAACTTCTTCTAGAATTGAGACGTGAAGCGAGGATCCCTATCAGATATAATCGAGACTGGTACCCCATGCAGTCTCACTATCTCAGACACGTACAGTCTAGCCAGCTTCTGTAGAGAGTGATCGATACGAACCGGTATGAAATGGGTAGACTTGGTCAACCGATCTACGATGACCCATTCTAAATCCTTCTTAGTGGGTGTGAGGGGTAACCCACTAACGAAGTCTATAGTCATTCGCTCCCACTTCCAAAGTGAAATCTTAACTGGCTGAAGCAACCCTAAAGGTAACTGATACTCAGCCTTAACCTACAGACATGTCAGACATTTACCCACAAAGTCTATAACCTCTCGCTTAAGACTTGGCCACCAGTATAACTCACGAAGGTCTCGGTAAATCTTGTTTCCCCAGGATGCATAGCATAAGGGCTACTATGCGCCTCTCGTAGTATAGACTAACTCAACTCAGTATCCTTCGGTACACAGATTCTCCCATGAAAACAGAGTACCCCTTCACTATTCAATCCAAAATCCACAATATTCCCACTCTCAATCTATCGAAAGGGAAGACCCAAAGACACATCCCCAACTGTTTACCCTTAATCTGCTCTATCCACGTCGATTTAACTTAAAGTTCGACCAACAGACTACCATCATCAAATAAATCGAGACGAGCAAACATCGCCCTTAGATCATTCACAGCCCTACGGCTCAGTGCATCAGCCACCACATTGGCCTTGCCCGGGTGGTATTCAATCGTACAGTCATAGTCCTTAAGCAACTTAACCCATCTACGATGCCTAAGATTTAGCTCCTTCTGAGTGACGAGATACTTGAGGATCTTGTGATCAGTGTAAATGATACACTTCTCACCGTACAGATAATGCCTCCAGATTTTCAGTGCGAACACCACTGCGGCCAACTCCAAGTCATGCATCGGATAATTCGCCTCACGAGTCTTAAGCTGATGAGACGCATACACTACCACCTTACCTTCTTGCATCAACGCACATCTTAAACTGACATGTGATGCATCGCTGTAGGCAGTAAACTCTTTTCCAGGCTCTAGCTGTATCAAAACAGGGGCCTCAGTCAGCACAGTCTTGAGCTTCTCAAAGCTCTTTTATTGCAAATTAGTCCAATTAAATGGCACACCCTTACGTAGCAACTTAGTCAATGGTGCGGCGATCAATGAAAACCCCTCTACAAATCGTCGATAATACCCATCCAATCCCAGAAAACTACGAATTTTCGATACAGTCTTAGGCTGCTTCCAATCCAAGACAGCATCAATCTTTCGAGGATCGACTCTAATCCAAATGTTACTTCACGTAACCAAAACTCACATTTACTGAACTTGGCGTACAGTTGTTTCTCTCGCAGAATCTGTAACACCACTCTGAGATGTTTGTCATGTCCATCCTCAGTACTCGAGTGCACTAGTATGTCGGCAATAAACACCACTACGAATCGATCCAGATAGGGCTGGAATACTCGGTTCATCAGATCCATAAAAGCTGCTGGTGCATTCATTAGTCCAAATGGCATCACTAGGAACTCGTAATGGCCGTAGCAAGTCCTAAATGTCGTCTTATGCATATAAACCTTTTTAACTCTCAACTGGTGATATCCTGATCATAGATCAATCTTGGAAAAAATCGAAGCTCCTCGGAACTCGTCAAACAGATCATTAATCCTTGGTAGGGGGTACTTATTCTTGATGGTCAGCTTGTTCAATTGACAGTAGCCGATACACATAAGCATAGATACATCCTTCTTTTTCACACAGCATAGGTGCTCCCCACAGAGAAACACTAGGATGGATAAACCCACGATCTAGTAACTCTTGAATTTGAGCCTTCAACTCCACAAGCTCCTTTGGTACCATTCTATAAGGGGCGATGGACACTAGAACTGTACCAAGAAGGAGCTCAATCCCAAACTCTACTTCACGATCTGGAGGTAACCTAGGTAGCTCTTTAGGAAAAATGTTTGAAAAGTTCTTAACTGTCCTTATATCCTTAACCGAAGAATCCTCAGAATTTGAAACACTGATGTAGGCCAGATGCGCCTCACATCCCTTACGAACTAACTTTTTGGCCTTCATTGCAGAAATCACATTTGTCAAGTAGTTTCGACGTTCCCCAATTACGACTACCTTATTATCTTCCTCAGTTCTCATTACAACCCTTTATGTGCCACAATCTAAGCTCACTCGGTGTTTGACTAACCAGTCCATTCCCAGTATCAAATCAAACTCTCCAGAAGGAAGTTCCATCAGATCAGCCAGAAAGATAGCGCTTTAGACCTCTAAAGGAACATCTCTAAACAGTTTATTCACCCTTATCGATTGCCCTAGCAGACTCAGGATAGTGACCTCACTCATAGAGCTCTCAACCAAGATACCCAAGTTCCCAAATATATTACAAGTTATATACGATTGAGTAGATCCTACATCTATCAGCGCAGTATAAGGTACATTATAAATAAAGAATGTGCCCGTAATGACGTGTGGAGCATCTCCATCCTCTCGGTGACGAGCAGCATAAACTAGAGTTGGCTGCCTCTCCTCAGTGTGACTAGCAACTCTGCCCGGTGCTCTCTGGCCACAACCTAGACCATTACCACCCCTGGCCTGACCACGGCCTCTCGGTGGTTGCTAAACTACTCTCAATGGTGCGATACCCATGCCAGAAGCTTGCATCTGATCAAACCTCCGTGAGCAGTCTTTAATACGGTGCTCTAATGAACCGCATCTCAAGCATCCCTAGTTCTTTTCCAACACTTGCCCAGATGGCATCTACCATAATTAGTATACGGCGGTTGTCCAGTAGCAGCAATAAGGGCCCTAACTCTAATCGGCCCATCAACTCTAGCCTTTTTCTTAGGCCTCTGAATGGAACTCGAAGGCTCCAAATCCCTCATATTCCTACCTTTCTCTCAGTTCTGGCGCTCAGCGCACTTTACTTCCTCGACGATCTTTGACTTATCAACTAGTGTAGCAAAGTCTCACTCCCTCTGTGGAGCTATCAGTACCCTCAGATTATCCTGAGGCCATCCTTGAAGTGAACACATCACTCGTACTCAGTCGCCACCATACCTCGTACATAGCGGCTCAATATCAGAAATTCGTCCTCATACTCGGCCACCGACCTATCTCCCTGAGTCAGATTTAAGAACTCTCTCCTATGGGCATCCACGTAACTGACACCTACACATTTCCCCTAGAAAGCGGTCTTAAAGAACTCCCAGGTTAGTCAATCAGGCTGAGTGCCCTCCTTAACCGTAAGTCACCACTAGTAAGCCTCATCTCTTAGCAATGACACTGCACCTTTTAGTTTCTGCTCGGGGTTGCAGTCCAAGTCGTCCATAATCCTTTCTGTGGCCTCGATCTAGTACTCAGCCACATTAGGGGCAACTCCAACAATACTCCTGAAAATCTCAGCTCCATTGGACTGAAGTATTTCCGTAACCGACCCTCGGCCTCCAGCTCTAGTATTGGCCCCAGCGACCCTCTCCAAAATCCTTAACATGGCTTGGGACAGTGCGTCGTCCCCAGTCGCTCAATCATGAGACCCAGTCTCAGTCACTGGTGAAGCTAGTGTCTCACTTGTATCCAAATTAGGCAGGTTACTAGAAGATGAGGACCCAGCTTGGGCCCCTCTATGGCTTCTACCACGGCCTTTTGTACCTTGTTCGTGAGTACCTCTCGTGCTTATTGTCTAAGTGCGTTTATCTATATTAACAGTTTTATGCATCAGTTTATAGTCTTAGTATTTTATTAATAAATGTTTTATGCAAAACAGTATCTGTAACATCCTGAATTTTTGGGCCTATGCGTTTAATGGGTGGATATGTTTAATGTGTTAATCTAAGTGTTATGGGTCCAAATTGGGCTCACGCTTAGGTAGAGGCCTTGATTAAAATTATTTGTTTGGGCATTATAGGGTTTAAAAAGTAGTATCTGTGTTTAAAATACCAAAGTGGGCTTGTGGCCCAATATTAGGAGGTGATGCCACACAAGGGAGTAAGGGGCCCAAATTTAAGTTTCATGGAGCCCAATTATTTTAATTTAAGTTAGCTAATTTTTGGCATTAGGGTTAGGTGGAGTGGATGGCAACAAGGCTCAAAAATAGGAGGATTTATGTGAATGGGATAATGTAGATATTATAGTTGATAATATGGAAGATAAAAAGAGAAAAGATAGGAGCTATCTGCAAGGCTAGGTGTTGGCCGAAATTCCATCACCTAGAGGAGGGAAGAAATCGATTTCTTTATGACAAAGGGGTGCCAAATTTTCCCTTTTTATTTGCTTAATTTTTAGTTATCAGGAAGGGCACTTTCGGTTTTTCATAGGTAAGTGCCGAAATTTCTATAACTAGGGAGGGTTCTCTTCTTTATTTTTCGGCATTTAGGGTTTCCATCTTTTCTTTCTCTTCTCCTCTGAGTAGAAGCCGAAATTCCTAACCCTATTCCCTCATCTTCACTTTGATTCAAAAGCCGAAACTCCATTGTTCTTTTCTCTTCTTTCTTCTAAAAGCCAAAAACTTCATTATTCTTTTCTCTTCTTTCTTCTAAAAGCCGAAAACTCCATTATTCTTTTCTCTTCTTTCTTCTAAAAGCCGAAAACGCATTAGTTCATCTTTTTCGGGATTTCCATAAAAGCCGAAATCCTTAGATCTCATCTTCTGTGTTTGCTGAATTCTTTCTGGGGTATCTGCTTGTGCCGAATCTCGAAGGAAACTAAAGGTAAGTATTGATTCGTAAGATTTAAATCTTTTCCGGCTTTTTTGGGACTCTAGCCGAATGGCTATAAGGAACTAATCTTAAGTTTTTCTCTTATTTGCGGCATTCCGGGATTTGAAGGGGAGTCACTCGCTTAGATCTCTAAGATAGAGTTCAGTAACACTCGAATCGTGTTACTTTCAGGATTTCAAGGTAAGAAGATCTATTGATTTTTAACGTGTAAATTTGGGTATTTATTAACCCTTGGCCAAATGTAGGGGAGCCCAAATCTTCGTATTCTTCCAGCTTTTGAGCAAGGTTTTAGACTAAGGGTTGTAGATCCAGATAGTAAGGATTTGACTAAGGGAGTAAAACTACGCGATATCAGGTGTGTAACACTTCCACACCATTTAGATTGCCTGTTAAAATATGTTTATTAATCTGTTATATTCTGATAAATGCCAAAATCCCGGCATAATGATTGAAACCCAAGGACGGTAAAAGCGAATCACCAGGTTAGTGATCTCTGTCATTCCTAAGTGAATGTTCCTGTTAAGAAGACATATGTGATAAGTATGCTGTTTTCTGTGATTGCATGGGGTTGGGTTTATTGAAAGGGGAAGTGTTCTGTTGTAGCGGCTTCTGCCGTGACCTGTTGTAGTGGCTTTTTCCATGACCTGTTGTAGTGGCTACGGCCATGATCTGACGATGAGCAGCATGACTGCCATCAATGGTGTGTAGCGATGTGGGTTGATTGTAGAACTCCCCAATGGTGTGACTAGCAGGTAAGGGTGGCGTGTAGCAGATGGAAACCTAGGATTTGGGTTGGGCTTGCATAATTTTTGTTATATATATACTAATCTGTTATTCTGTTCTGTGGGGCTAAGGCCCAAATCTAATGGTGCATGAGAGTTGCACACTGAGTCTTGCGACTCAACCAATTACTTAACGTTTTCAGGTAGCACCTAGTGCATCGGACCAGGCTGGAGAGGAGCGCAAGGTGGCCATGCAAAAGAACATTTGGATTCAGCAAAAAGACTTTAGTTTATTATTTTATATTTTTATTTAATGGGTTTTAAATCTCGTTGTAATAAGGCCATGGGCTACTGGATTCATATTTATTTTGGGCTTTTATTTTGGGCTTTGACTGTTACTAGACATTTAAATGTTATGTTTAATTAGACTAGGGCATGTACTAAATTTTGGTTTTAAATTCATAAAGGCATCTTATAAAAATTTATATCTTATATTAATTACCAAATTATTAAGTTTTCAGGTGTGAATTTAAACTCGACAAATATTTTTCCAAAAATGCGACTTGTTTTACTAAATCTACTTAGTGACATGCCAGATCCGGTCGTGGTGTTTGGGCCGGGTTTGGGGTGTTACAGTATCAGTAATTTTTAAGTTTGAATTCGTAAATCACGGTCTTACTACAGTTTTCAGTTCCTCTGTAATTTCTCAGTATATACTAACTTAGAGTGTTTTCAGTGCAGTATACTACCTATAGTAGTTTCAGTTTCGTATCAGTTTCAGTTTAAGCACAAAACAGTTTTAGAGAACTTAGGGATCGACGCCGGAGACTCGGTGTACCATACGTTCGGTAAAAAAATTTCAAATCATTAGAAAATATTTCTTAGATAATCCAATCTTAAAACCCAAATCCATAGCCGAGTTTTGCAACCTGGCATTGGTACCACTAAATGTAACACCCCAAACCTGGCCTGGATGTTATGGTCGAATCTGGCGATGTCACATGGTAGTGTTTTAGGAAACTGTCACTTTGCTTAAATCATTTTCCGTTTAAAAATCCTCATTATCTTTTATTAACTCTAAAATCGTGATTCTAATTCAGTCGTTAGTTTTCAAAACATTATACGTTGCGGAAGCTTTTTTTTAAAACAGTTTGTGTCCTTGTGGGTATTTTGCTAAAAGCACATGCATTTCTTTTAAAAACCTGTGTTTTACGTACTTCTAGCAGATATAACAGAAAATGATATAAAATCCAAGTTTTAGGTAAAAATCCATAGAGGTCCTTATTACAGAAAAATACCCCAAAATAGACTTAAAATTTTAAATAAGTATCAATATAAAAAAGAAGTCGTGTGGCCACCGCTGAGCCCTCTGCTGCACCGATCCGCCTATGTCTGGGTATTACTTGTATAGATTAAACCGAAGGGGTGAGTTTATGTAAACTCAGTGTGTAAGCCCCATGCAAACAAACAGACAATAATAGATAATCTCAGTTCGGGCGTAAACCCTCTTCAATTTCAGTATCAGCATCAGTTTAGGCCTTAGCCCATTTCATTAACAGTGACAGTAACAGTAACAGATATGCAATCAGAAAATCATACCCAACTAGCCACTACACTCCATCTCCGTCTAACCCTATACTCCATGTGGGGATATAATCGACCCACCTATCCCTACGCTCTAAATAGTACCGGTTGCGGCACTAAACAGTAGTTCGCAGCTGAGCTGCTAGTAGGTTAGGCTTGAAGCCTTTCAGTACACTTCCTTCAATCAATATCAATCCCCAACCCAATGCAATGTATTATACAGTAATGTTATGCCCAATCATGATATGTCGCATTTATACAGTACAGTACAAATAGCATGCTCAATATAAAGTCATTCAGTTAAAAGTTTAGGTAAACTTACCGACCCTACAGTAGGTTCACAGTCGTCTCAGATGACCCGTGCAACCTTAGCAACAAATCAGTGGAAATGGGCTCACACGCCCATATTGTCTGCCCGTGTAGGCCCACACAGGCTGTGGGCCCACAATGCCCAAATTGGCCTTGCCCGTGTGGATCACACGGCCTGGCCCAGAATCCCACACACACGTGCGGTTCACCTGTGTGGGCCCACACGCTCATGTGGCCCATACGGCCCAATTAGTCGAGCTTGTGTCTCGTACACGGCCTTGCTCGGTCATCACACGGTCGTGTCACCTGTGCACGGCCTGGCTCGTCGATCACACAGTCGTGTTGTGGCTCACAGCCTTGCACACGGCCTACCACACGCCCGTGTGGCGTCGACAGAGAGCTTTTTCGACTTTTCATCGAGACGCGTTTTCAGTGTTTCAGAACTTCGTATTCTGATGATCGAGTCAATAAATATTATTTAATAATATTTATGAGTTTATTATAGTGTTTTTATTGAATTTTGATATGATAATTTTTGTTAATTTGTCAGTTAGTCAAGGTACAAGTGTTTCGTACTAAAAGTTAGTGGTGTTGGAAAATGAGGTATTGAGACCTCATTTTCATAAACCAAGCTCATAAAAATATTTTTTAATATTTATGGAGTTATTATATAAGTGAATTAAAGTTTGGTCTGAAAATTTTGATGATTTTATAGCTAATTAAGGAAAAATGACTAAATTGTAAAATAATAAAATTTAATTGCTATTAATTTTTATTAGTTAAAAGGGTTTAAAAAGTAATTGCTTGGGGTTCTAAGTGGCAAATAGCCACTTTTCAATAGGTGGTACGGTTGGTGTTTTAATTTTAAAGGTTTTATATGTAAATATTAAGTTAAAATATTAAAGCATATGTTAATAAAATAAACAAACAAATATCATCTTCTTCAATTTCTTTTCAAATCGAAACAAAAACACCAAAAAAACCACCATTGTTGAGTTTAAAGGTTCAACCAAGCTTTAACTTGTGCATGTAAGTCCTTTTGAATTCTGTTTCTCGTAATTTTTATGTTTTTAATATCGTTGTAGCTTAATCTAGTAAACTCATGGGCTATTTTGAAATATTTTCAAAGTTTTAAAAAGTTACCATTGTTGTTTCTAAATTTTTTTGGATGTTAATGGTTGAATTTGAAGCTTGGTGTTGTTATAGGACTAAACTATAAAGTGAAAATTGTTAGTTTTGAATATAGAGACTAAAGTGTAAATACTTCAAAATTTGTATGAAATTTTCTTAATTATTGATAATAGAGGGCTGTAGAAGGATGAATTTTAAATGGGTTTAAAAATCGGAGCTCAAATATGAAAGTTATGTTAGTTTCGATTTTAGGGACTAAATTGAATAAAATGTAAAACTTTATAAAACATTTGAAAAATGAAATTGAATTAAACTACAATTACAATATGTTGTTTTGAGATGTTTGAAATTGATTAATTGAATTAAATCATATTATAGATCGGGATCTGAAACAATCAGAAGATAAACGCGAAAAAAAGGAAAATTTGCCTAAAAGTCATTGGTGTCGTATTCATTGCTGATTTTGATTAGGTAAGTTTCGTATGAGACTTAATTTGTTAATAATTGTGTTATTTAATCCATTGATAGTTTAATTGTTGCAATACAATAATAATTGGCATCGAAAGAACTATAGTGCAAAGTATGATGTATGTTGCTTTTACGAATGGTTATATGATATGGAATAGTTATGAAATTATAATTGGTTTAAATTACAAGTATATGGTTATTTGAAATGTGAACGAAAATGAATAAGTATATGGTTATTTGATATGTGTACAAAAATGTTCAAAAGAATAGAAAAGATTGACACTACGCAAGGGAGAAGCCGAAAAAATTTTTTAGTGGAGGCTGAAATGAAATTTTAAATTTTAATAGTCTATAACTTATAATTTTTAAATGATTAAATTAAATTTTCATGATTTTAGGGGGGCCAAAGTACAATTTTACCTTTACTAATTTAAAATTTTAAAATTTTCTAAAGGGTCAAAACAACAATTTTCCATTTTAGTGGGGTTGGGGCCCTTGCCAGCCCCCTTGGATTCGCCTCTGACACTACATTTGGTTCGTCGTAATGAAATAGAGCTGTAATCAGTAATTCAACTGTTTGGTTGAACGGAATGGAATAGAATTGTAATAGTATTCTTGTGTTTGGTTGAATGGAATGATGTTGTAATAGCATAAGGAAAAAAACTGAAATGACTAGAGTACCCTTAGCAGGACTTTTGTTAGGTAGATGATTATTATTATTGTTATTAAATTTTAATAGGATTATTATTAAAAATAATTTAATAATAATTAATTTAATCATTTTTAATATAATTATTATTAAATATAATTTAATAATAATAATATATATAATTTAATAATAATTTAATATAATTATTTTTATATTAAATTATATTAAATTATATTAAAATATTTCAAATATTTTATTTTTATATTTTCTAAGTCCATGTTTTAAAGGACTAATCTAGAAAATAATTTTTTTTGTTATTCAATATTGCATAAAATAGTAATTCTTTGGTGATACCAAAGAATAGCTATGACTGGAAGACAAGTAATAAGGAAGTAATGGCCATTTCATTGAATCCGTATTACGTTCAACCAAACAAAGGAATGGTTTACCAAACAAAGGAATGGTATTCCATTCCCCCAACCAAACATGGTGTGAATACGTGATACAGGACCCGTATGAACTCAGTGAATAGTTAGGATACAAATGACATGTCATTAGGGCTTTTTATAGCAGGTACATTGGACCGCTGCTGGCTTTATGCCATATTTATGCAACAAGTACTATGTACCAGTGGTGGATACCTTATCGATGGCTAATATTCTACATATATTGCGGATTCTTCACAGCTTGTATGAGCAACATCGTGTAATGGTTAATATCCTGATTTACTGGATACCTTACCGAAGCTAAGATTCTGCATGTGTTGTGGATTCTTCACAGCTCGTGTGAGTAGCATCTTGTAATGGTTAATGTTTGATTCACAACTCGTAAGAGCATTATTATCCCGTGTGTCTAAGATATATTCGTTATATTTCTCTGGATGATGAAAATAAACGTGATGTGAAATGAAATTGTTTAAATAATGTGAATACTAAATTTGAAATAGATACATGAGAATAGAATAACATAAATGTTGTACTTGCTGAATCTTTTTGGTATAGATTAAATGGTATCGTTAGAAATGTTATGTGATTCGTGTGTGATAATCTCACCTGTTGTTGTTAAATTGTGATAACAGGGAACTGTATAGTAGTTAGTCCATTTAATTAAATGTGAATTGATGTGAGTTATATTGTTTTTAGTTGTGAATGATAAATAAACAAAATTATTTGAGTTATAATTAGTCAAATGTGTTTTGATTAGTATTAAAGATAAATTGTTATATTATAAGCCTGTGTAATATAATGTATTAACCTCTGAATGTGTTAAGTGATGTACTTGTGGATGTAACAGGACACCAAATGATATACGTGCTTGTCATATTAGGTTTTTGATAAGTACTAAAAGTAACATATTTTAACATTATTCTTAATGCATTTTGGGTGATTATTCGTTGTGAATTGTGAATTTTATGCTCCTAATCCTTTAAATTCATATTTCGATGCTTAATAAAGCACTTGGGAGAAAAAGGAGAGAAAAACGAACGAAAACTAGAAAATTGGAGCAAGCTATAGGAGCCACATGGCCTAACCCATTCCACACGGCCTGGACACACGGTCGTGTGACCCATATGGGCTACCACACAGTCATGTGGTAGATCGTGCCAATTTCACGGATTTGCACTCTAAATTGTGAAAAATCACGATTTTTAGGTTTTTCGGGCATTCTAAGACGTATATATGACAAAAATAAGAAGATAGGAGTGAGCCGTCATAGGATATTTAAGAAAACAACTTGAAAAACACCATTGACGCCGATCCTAAAGCATTTTTCTATCAATATTGAAGATTCCCGGTTGATTTCTTAGGAGATTATAATGAGTTTTTTTATTTATTTCTATTATATTGAATCTTGGATGTTTTATTTCAAGCATGAACTAATTTTTTAAATACCTAGGGAGATGAACCCTATGATGGATTCTGTCGTTTGATTTTTATTTTACGTAATAAATACTTAGTTTCCTATTCTCAATTATGCGTGCTTAATTCTTGGTTTAATATTTCTAGATTATTGATCCATATTTGATATGCTTAAATTGGAGGTTGAATAGACCCTGTTTAAGAGTAGATCTTACGTAATTGAGTGGAGTTGCATGCAATCCTAGAAATAAGACAACATAAATCTACTAGATTAGAGTCAAATCTAATAGAGGAATCCATAGCACGAGTTAATGCAATAATAGAGGTTTTAATTAGAAACAAATTTCAATTAATCAACCTAGAGTCAGTTGTTTTTATTCTCAAAAGAGATTTTTTTTTTGAAAAAAGACCATAAGGTCAAACTCAATTTATTGCATCATTCATAATAAGATCATGAATATCCAATGAATAATCCATGTTAAAATTACAATTACACATATTATGAATAGCATAGTTACAAATAAAATCAGCCACACGGTTATTGCTGCGATTTGCCCACACAATTTTGACCAAGTCAAAATTATCCGTTTGCTTATAAGAATCATTAATGCGGCTCCCAGAATGGTAATATCTTTCCCCTTGTTGACTTTACTTACCAAACTTGCACAGTCAAACTCAAATATCACTTTCGAAACCTTTAATCTAGTTGCCACCTTCAAGCTTTCTTCTAAAGCTTCCATTTATGCCCATTCAGCTTGCACCGTCTTTAATTTAAACCCACCACTTCCCCCGATTACAAAACCATCTGAGTCCCTTGCGATAACACCAAATCCCACCTTTCCATTTAAGACCGCTGCATCAAAATTGATTTTTACATAATCATTCAAAGGCAAAATCCAATTTTTACAAATAGGGGTAGCAGGGATCACCGACTTATTAGCAAAGTTGTGGATTCTGAAATCATTACTGAGAGTCTTAGCCCTCTCCCACACCACTTTAGCATCGTCCTCTTTTCCTTTAAAGACAAAATTATTCTTGTTGTTCCAACTATTCCAAAGTAACGTGAATAAGTTCACAGTAGCCTTCAAGTCCACCACTTGTAACAGCCCAATTTCGGTGAAAACGGAACAGTGGTTTCGGGACCACAAATCTAAGCTGAAAATAAAATTTATTTTTATTTTATTATATGGTCCATCTTATGTTAGAAAAATCATGTGAAAATTTTGATACAAAAAATTTATCGATTAGGTGTTCAATTAGGGAAAGGACTAAATCGCATAAAATGAAAAAGTTGAATTCTAATAGCTATAAAGATTAAATAGCTATGGAATTCAAAACTTGAGGTCCTTATATGGTAATTAGACCATTAATAAAAACTTAGTAGATATTTTTGGATGATTCATCCATGGAAAATGAGAAAAAGACTAAGGACTAAATTGGAAATCAAAATTATTAAAAGATGATAAATTATTTAATAAAAATAAAAATCATTTTTATCATCTTCTTCCCCAAAATATTTCACGGAAACCCTAGGAAAGAGAAAGCAAGCTTTCTTGGCCAAATTGGGTGAGTATTCAAGCCCGTTTTTAGTAATTTTTATATTTTTGAAACCGGAATAGCTTAATCTATCTATTTGGGGGATTATATTGAAAAGTTATCAAAGTATGAAAATTGGTTCATGGATGAATATGCTGAAAATTTAAAATTTATGGTAGAAAATGAAAGGTTGTTGATAGATAAACAACTTTTTACAAAGTGATTTTTGATGAAAACATGATTTAAGGACTAAAATGAAAAGAGGTGAAAGTTGATGAAAAATTCTGAAATTTATAGAAAATTTGTGCTGTAAATTTTGTAATGAGATTTTGGTTAGGCTTGGAATAGGGAGTAAATTACACAAGTTTCATTTTTCGGGCCTAAAGATGAAATGAGAATTTATAGAAAAGTTAAGGGCAAAATGGTAATTTTGCCTAGGATGTAAAATGAGTCCACATGAATATGAAATGTGATAAATTGACGTTAAATTTTCTCATATAGATCCGGATAGACCAAATTCGGAGTTAGAACGAGGAAAAGAGGAAAATGTCGGTTAGTAGATTTGCGTACACGAACATTGTTGAGGTAAGTTTGTGTAACTAAATTGTGTTTATTTATATGCTTGCATTGATTGTGTTTATGTAAATTGTATAAATGCCTTAATTATGTGAAATGATCACATATTCCTCAAAGCCTGATAGATGAAATGTGCCCGAACAACAATAATGCCCGATAAATGATAAATGATAAATCATAAAAATGTAAATTTCATGCTTGAGTTGAATGTGAAAATTTGAATTTGCATGAATATATAAATGTATGAGATTGATCACATGCCTGATGATGCTTGAAAAATGTTAAATCCCGTTTGAATAAATGAAAAATTAGATGGATATGTGATTTTCCGAAATGAATGAGGCCCTGCATTTGTTGCTGGTGAAATTTAGCTCGGTCGAGTAATTCTATTGACCTCATTGCTAAAAGGATTTAGCTCAGATGAGTAATCCTGATATAAGTCCTTTCGAGCATATGTTATGGATTGGATTTAGCCCGGGTGAGTAATCCAGATCAAGCTCTTTAGAGCATACATCATAAAAAGGATTTAGCCTGGACTGGTAATCCTGTTGTATACATGTGTGGCTCGAGAGTGTACTCTCTAAAATTGTACATTATGGGTATTAATAGACATGAATTGACGAATTCTGATTTGTACACCTCGAGTATACTACTGGTGTATCCATTGATATTCCAGAAAGATTCAACGGGTAGAACTCTTGACATGAGAAGAGATGAATAATAAATGAGTAACATGTATCTAGCTGGAATACACAAAAATGATGATATGTGATAATTGATATATGAAAATATGAGACAATGATATTGTACTTGGAATTTGGTTGATGAATATAAGTTCATCCTTGATTGTAGACTCATACACCTTGTGTGCACTACTACTTGTGTGACCTTAATATTCGAAAAATATGAGTAAGATCCTGACATGAAATAAGCTAAACTCGAAACGAACTACTATGAAACTATACTAATAATAATAAAAGATGATTTATACATGATAAATGAATACATGTTGTGGAAAGCATATGTGCATGGAAACTTAATTGTTGTTGAGCTCATACATGTCTTGATGTTACTATGGATTATATGACTAACAAGGGCAATGAGGATGTGTGTAGGGCTTGAGGTCAAACTGATTGAATATGCCTTACATAGTTACCTCAAAATAGGATGAATGGTAAGTTAAGTACCATGTTATACGAACTTACTAAGCATTTTATGCTTACTTAGTTTTATTTCCCTGTTTTAGAGTAAATCGGAAGCTCGTTGGATTGGAAGCTCGGCGGAGATCACTCACACTATCCATCATCCCATGTCGGTACAATATGGTAAATCAATTATGGTTGTAATGGCATGTATAGGTTATATTGGCCATATTGGCATGTAAATATAAATGATTATTGTAATCTAGCCATTGGAATGGCTAGTGATGATTATGTTTTGGGATATGTGTGTATATATATATATATATATATATATGTGTGTGTGTGTGCTAATGTCTTTTGTGATGTGGTTTGTAATTGTTTGCTAAATGGTTTATTGTGACTTAATAGCATAAATGATAAATGGTTATGCTTAGGCTTATTGATAAGCTAGTGAACCTAGGCAAGGCAATACATATTGAAAGAAATAATATTGATGCTTATGGATGTGAAATTTGATATGATTTGGTTTGACAAAATATAATGTTATGAGCATGTTAGATGTCGTTGTTGAAATGACATGTTTTAGCCTTAGTTTTGGTTGTATTGGCCGCCTAATTATGCTATGATTTGTATCATTGGAAGTTATATAGGTGTGTTCAAAGGAGAGTGGCAAAATGGCTTGGTATATAGCTGATATTTTGTCCACACGGGTAGACACACGAGCGTGTGTCTAGGCTGTGTGTGACACACAGTCTGCCCCATGGGCATGTATTTTGGCCGTGTGTCCCCTGCACCCAAATTTTGAGAAACAGAATGCTCAGAATCGAGCACACAGGCGTGTGTCTCAGCCATGTGTGCTACATGGCCTAGAACATGGGCATGTGTCCTGGTCGTGTAAAACTTGCACCTAATTTCGAAAGAATTTAATTAACCACACGGCCTAACACATTGATGTGTGGCATGGCCGTGTGGCACAATTCAGAGAGTTACACGGGGTCGAACACGGCCTATAGCACGGCCGTGTCCCTTGGACCACACGAGCGTGTGAGCCCAACACCTTGGAAAAATTTTGAAATGTCACGAAAAATTCTTAGAGTTCCCGATTAAGTCCCAAATTGATTCTAATGTTTGTATTGGACCTCGAGGGTCCAATTAAGGGACGTTTTGTATAATCTCGGTGAATGAATAGTGATTAACATGAAATGTCTGTAAATGTTTTGAAAATTTTCGATAATGCTCCGTAACCTTATTCCGGTGACAGATACGGGTTAGGGGTGTTACACCACTCGCAACACATCCTCCAGCTAGTTAATACAACGAGAGAAGTTACCATCGAGCAACCGGTTGTCGAAGCCCCCAAGATTCAGAATGGCACGAGCTGAGGGGTAGTTCTTAAAGGTGTGAATTAGAGTTTCCTCCTTAGCCTCACACCTTGGACACTTCTTTTCAAAATTCTGTCGAATAAGCGAAATGTTGTCATAAGTTGGAAGGATATCATGACCCACCCTCTAGCTGAAGACTCGAATTTTCAGGAGCGTCTTCAACTTCCAAATGGTTCTCCAGTAAGCTCTATGAGGACCGAAGCCAATCTTCTTAAAAAGAAGTCAAGAGTAAGCTGATTTAGACGTATAAAACCCACGAGGGTTATGAATCCAAACCCTTCTGTCATTAATGCCATTATTTGATATGGGCAAATTGCAAATATAGTCCCCCACCAAACTTCTAAAGAGCTCTATCACCCTCTCCCTATTCCAATCCGTATGGTTATGGTTCCACAAGTCTTTGACCTTTCTTTCTTTGTCGGTCAGCAACGATTGGCAACGAGAGTCACCATCTAGGTCCTCAAATCCCCATTTATCCTTACGAATATCAATGCTTTTGTCATCCCCCACAAGCCAAGCAAAACCATTCTCAAGAGCTTTGGCTGCCTTAGCAATACTTGACCATGTGTACGAGGGTTTGTCAATCTCTTTGGGCCGAAAAATGTCTCCACTTGGAAAATACTTAGAGCTCAATACCTTGTAACGTAAAGTGTCTTTGAATTGTGTTAGTCTCCACACTTTTCTACCGAGAAGTGCTAAGTTGAAAAGGTGCAAGTCGTGGAAGCCAAGCCCTCCCAACCCTTTCAGGTGGCACGCTCTGTCCCAAGCCAACATGGACCAGTCTCTACTTCTCTCGTTACTTGTCCACCACATTTGAGTTATCTTTGATTGTATATTATTGATAATGCCTTTTGGTGTGAGGAAAATAGAGATCGCATAGGTGGGAAGTGATTGAATGATAGCTTTTATGAAGATCTCTTTACCACCATATGAAAGGAGTCTCTTTGTCCAACTATTTATCCTACAAGAGCAACGCTTAATAATGTTAGTAAAAACACTAGATTTTTTCTTACCAATCTGCAAAGGTAAGCCAAGATAGTTGTTGATGTTATTGACCACACGTATCCCAAGTAAATCACTAAAGAGTTGCCTTTGACCATAGGGAGTATTCGGGCTAAATAAAATCGCTGATTCTTCATTGTTGATTTTTCGGCCTGAAGCTTTGGTAAAATCCGTAATGATTTTCAAAACTGCTTCAACATCCTTCCTTTTGTTACGAACAAAAAGGAGGGCGTCGTCGGTGAAAAAAAGATTGATACGAGGGCCATTAATACTAGCCCGAATGTCCCTAATCATGTTATTACTTTAAGCATGAATTAACATTCTCGAGTGGGCTTCCATACAAAATAGAAAAAGGTAAGGGGAGAGGGGGTCCCCATGTCTAAGACCCCGCTTTGGCATGATGATCTCCAAAAAGACCATATTGCATTTGACCACATAATGAATCGACCAAACACAACTCATTATTTTTCCAACCCAAGCCTCCGCATACCCCAACTGTTTCATGGCTTCTTCAAGAAAATTCCACTCAACACGGTCGTAGGCTTTATTCATATCAAGCTTAATAACAAAGCCTTTGTTGGGGTCGTTCTTCGAGCTTTGAAGGTAATGTAGCAACTCGTAGGAAATCAAGATATTGTCATGTATCATGCGGCCTGGAACAAACGCACTTTGGTTCTGACTTATACACTTTAGGAGGGTATTATTGAGCCGGTTTGCGTGAACTTTGGAAATGATTTTGTAGATGGCTCTTCATAAACTAATAGGGCTAAAGTTAGACATGTCCTTAGGCTCCGTAGTTTTAAGGATAAGAATAATCATTGTGTCATTAAGGCTAGCCACATCTCTATTTCCATTAAGAACATCATGACAAAGCTTGATGACATCTGCACCCACAACCTCCCAATTTTCTTTAAAAAATCACCCCGAAAGACCATCTATCCTGGGTGCTTCGCGAGGGTCTATTTGGTTAAATGCCTCCAAGATCTCTTTTTCCGTAAACTCCTTGGTCAACCTACAATTCATATCCTCGAAAATACAATTGTTAATAAAATTAAGATTTAGCTCATCATGTAAGGGTATAGTCGCCTTAAACAGATTGTGAAAATACTCCCTAGCAATGTTACAAATATCGACTTTATTGTGCTTCCAGCATCCATTCGAGTCCCAACAATTTCTCGATATTGTTTTTCTTCATTCTACTAATGGCCTTAACATGAAAAAAACGAGTGTTCCTATCCCCTTTTTTTAGCCACCTAACTTATTCTCGAAAGAGATATTTGTATAATTTAAAGATTTCTATGGATCAAGATACTAAGTAACGAAATTACATTATTTAGATTGATAGTGAAAGATGAAATCTAGGTGAATTCTTTCATGGGTATTATTTCGCTTCTTGATTGTTATTTAGTTATTTTTCTGCTTTGTTCTTTGTCATGTTCGTTAGTTAATTAATTTAGTTAATTTTAGTTTTTAATCAATTACTCGAATTATTCAATTAAATAATAGAAAGACAATAATTACTAGTACTTTTAGTCTTCGTGGGAACGATATCTTTGATCATCGTAGCTATACTAGTAATTGATAGGTGCACTTGCCTTAGTCGAATTATTAGTTAGTTTTGCGACGCATCAAGTTTTTGGGGCCGTTGCTGGGGACTAGGAAAACTTTATTTCTATTAATTTAACCATTTTTTATTTTAATTTTAATATTTTTGTTTTTAATTTAATTTTTACATTTTAAATTTTTTTGTTTGATTTTTACAAGTTTTTTTAATTTATGACTAAAGGCAACCCGTTAGAACCATTAGTTTTTTTACGATAAGATCGAAAAGACTGCTCGCATACTCGCAAAAATCTAAGAGAAGTTAGAGAAACAAGGCAAGGTCAACAGAGTTTAATAAATGATCAAGAGCAAAAGGACATTACTGTTGAGATGGATGATAATCTTGGTAATCAGCAACCTTCTACAGCTCCTGCTCCTCGTACTATGTATGAATATGCTAAGCCCACTCTGATTGGGGTTGAATCGAGTATTGTCAGATAGACTATTGCTGCAAACAATTTTGTGATTAAGCCGAACACAATTCAAATGGTGCAGCAGTATGTTTAGTTTGATGGGTTGTATAATGAAGATCCAAATGCTCATTTGACTAATTTTCTGGAGATCTGTAACACATTCAAGATCAATGGTGTTACTGATGATGTCATACGTTTACGATTGTTCCTATTCTCTTTGAGGATCAAAGCAAAATAATGGTTGAATTCACTTCCACGAGGTTCCAACACTACTTGGGCTTAGATGACTGAGAAGTTTTTGTTGAAATATTTTCCACCAGCTAAAACAACTAAGTTGAGGAATGACATCTCTTCTTTTGCTCAACTCGAACTTGAGACATTGTATGATGCATGGGAGAGAGTTAAGGATTTTCTGAGAAAGTGCTCTCATCATGGGTTGCCTTTGTGGCTTTAAGTCCAAACATTTTACAATGGTTTGAATCCCTCAACTAGACAAATAATTGATGCAGCAGTTGGTGGAACATTGAATAATAAGAAACCTGAGGCAGCCCAAAAATTTATTGAGGAGATGACACTGAATAACTATAGGTGACAAATTATGAGAACAAAGTCTACTAAGGCAGCCGATGTTTTTAATATAGATGTAGTTACTATATTGGCAAGTCAGGTGGAAGCATTGAGTAAGAAAATTAATGGTTTGAGAATGGCTAAGCAGATGAATCCGGTAATGCAATGTAATCTGACTGGAGCAAGGATGATCAATTCAGAATGTTTACCCTTTAGTTCTAACATGGAGCATAAGCAAATCAACTTTATGGGTAACAATTCTAGACCTCAGAATAACCCCTATAGCAATAATTATAATCCAGGATAGAGGAATCATCTAAATTTCTCTTGGGGTGGTTGATAAACCGTGATATATACATATTTTAATCCCACATTTAGCATACTTTTGGATTATTTATCCCCCGAATTGTGGAATTTGGTGCTCCTAATCTTTTAATTTCATGTTTTATACTTAGGAGAGCACTGAAGGATGAAAAGAACGAGAAACGTGCCAAAACAGAGAAAATGGGCCAAAGTATGAAATTCACACGGCCAGGGACCAAGCCACACGGCCGTGCCTCTTTAGCAGACCCGAACACAGCCTGGACTCGACTTACACGAGCGTGCCACACAGGCGTATCCTTGTCGTGACCTGTTTTAATTCTAATCGGATTAGGATACTTAGGGGCAAAGAAAGACATTCCGAA
Organism: Gossypium australe; assembly: GCA_005393395.2. Lineage (NCBI taxonomy): Eukaryota > Viridiplantae > Streptophyta > Magnoliopsida > Malvales > Malvaceae > Gossypium > Gossypium australe. The sequence goes on from CM016617.1 coordinate 106,530,591, forward strand.
AGCCTATATAAACACCCTAAGTGTGACCTAAAAAGGGGGCGGTTCAGATAGGCCGAGGAGCCAAGCCAGAGAGGCCGAATTGTGGGATTTACTCAAAGAACAACCAGTTGATTCATCTCAAGAATCTAGAATTATACTCAAGATGGAAGATCTTTCCTTCGATTTCCTTCAGGGGGTTTTAGGGTTTTTCTTATGTTTTGTTTTATATTTTCTTCTGAGATGTATTCTTTTATAATTATGAACTAAACCCCTCAAATACCTGAGGGGGATGAAACCTAAGACGGATCTTGTTATTGTTTTCTGAACTATATGATAAATACTTGATTTGTTCTTAACTATGTGTTCTTAATTCTTGTTTTAATATTTTAGGATATTGCTTCAAGTATTGATGCCCTTAGGCAGTGGAGGAATATTCCCTGTTTAAGAGTAGATCTAGCATAGTTAAGCGGAGTTGATCGCAACCCTAGAGATAGGATGACGAAAATCTGTCGGATTAGGGTCAAACCTAATATGGGAGTCCACAGATCGAGTTAATGCAATTCTAAGGGTTTTGATTAGAAAGAGATTTCAATTAATCAACCTAGGGTTAGACGTTAGTAGCCTCGAGAGAGGTATTAATATAAATTAGGGAATCCTACGGATCAAGTCAAATGAATAAATCCTCTGGTTCAGAGTTAGGTAACAAGTGAAGTCTAGGTGGATTCTTCCTCGGGTATTGTCTTTATCATTTGGTTTTTCCCAAAAGTATTTTCCCCAATTCCTTCTCTGTGTCTTAGCATATTCAGCTTAGTAGTTAGTTAATTTTAGGTTAAACGACAATTCCCTTAATTCTTAGGCTAAATAATAAAAAGAAAGTCAGTATTAGTACTTTTGGTTCCATTGGGTTCGACATTCCGGTCTTGCCACTAAACTATAATACTGTTCGATAGGTGTGCTTGCCTCAATCGTTGTCGTAAGTTAGTTTCTAGGCTCGATCATTCATTATTTAAATATTAAAACTTTTAGACACGATCAGTGGTCAAGGAAATCAAATGTTACAACCCCCTCCGGGTTTTCAACAACCTTATCAGCAAGAAAAGAAGCCAAATCTGGAAGAGAAGTTAATGAAATTTATTTCAATGCCAGAAACTAGATTCCAAAACAGTGAGACAACTTTAAGGAATGAGTAGGCATCTATCTAGGGACTTGAGAATCAGATTAGTCAGCTTGCTAAATTTGATTCGAAAAGACAACAAGACAGTTTACCTAGTAACACTAAAACCAGCCCAAAAGAGTAAGTCCACACAATCACTATATGAAGTGGAAAGATGTCAGTTAAGCTTGAAAAGAAGCTGAATTTAGAAACTGTTGAGAAAAATTATGGGATTGAGAAATACAAGAAAGAGCATAAACCGATGATTAGAGAATATAAACCACCAATTCCATATCTAGCAAAAGTGAAGAAAGACTGCATGAACAAACAATATGGTAAATTTCTTGAAATTTAAAAAAATTGCATATTAACTTATCTTTTGTTGAAGCACTTTCACAGATGCCCAAGTATACAAAATTTTTAAAGGAGTTGTTAACAAATAAAAGGAAGTTAGACAAACTGTTCACTGTTGAACTCAATAAGTGCTCGACCGTTCACCAAAACAAACTACCCACTAAGCTTAAAGATTCAGGGAGTTTTACTATCCCTTGTTTTATTTGCAGCTTAGATGTTGAAAAAGCTTTGGCTGATTTGGGTGCTAGTATAAATCTGATGTCTTATAAATTGTTCAAACAACTTGGTCTTGGGGAACCAAAATCCACTAGGATGAGTATTCGATTAGCTGACAGATCAATTAAGTATCCTAGGGGCATTATTGAAGATGTACTTGTTAAAGTCAATAAATTTATATTCTCTATTGATTTCATTATATTGGGAATGGATGAGGATATTGAGGTACCCATGATTTTAGGTCGACCTTTTTTAGCCACTGCTAAAACTGTTATTAATGTCGAAAAATTAAGCCATTTTAATTTATATTTTCAAACCAAATCATGCAAAATATCCTCAAAATTCCAAAATCAACATCCATACCATAGCCCGTAATAATAAAAATAAAACATTTCCAAAAATACCATAATAAAGTTTAATAGTTTGTATGCAAAATATTCGAATTCTTCTCCGTAAGCCCAACCCATGTCCTAACATTGTGGGTTACCTAAAAAGTTAGGAATTTTAAGGGGTGAGCTTTTAAAACCCAATGTGAATTCAACAAAAAAGAATGTAGTAATCAAGTCATAACACATATAGAAAGGTGCATGAGAATGTCAATGCAACCTTTTTAGAAATCAATGCAAGTTTTACAAAATTTTCCTCCCCATCTTCGCTACACACCAATAAAAAGTTTCCCAGAACTCGTCCATCCAATAACACAGCACATTGTGGCCAAGCCACTAAATGTTACAGTCAAGCTACATGTTGTGGACAAGCCACTCATAGCGTTGTTGCCAAGCCACTCAATCTGCACGTTGTGAACAAGCCACCCATAACGTTGTGGACAAGCCACATTAAAACTATCAAGTCTTCCTCCTTTCATAATCATCCCAACCCTATACATGTGATATGACATATGAACAATATTTTTCAACAGGCATGCTTAACATGTGAATCAAATCTAAGATCAACATAGTCGACATGCTTAACTTGCAAATCAAATCTCCGTTTATCATAATCAACATGCTTAATATGCAAATCAAATACCAGTTTATCATAATCGACATGCTTAATGTGCAAATCAAATCTCAGTTAATAAATCAGTAGCATGATTAAAATATATATATAATGCATAATCAATTTTGCCATAAAATCAGATTTCATGAGAATTTGTATATACACATCATTTCACATTAATCATTTAACCACATTTCATATAACATACAATCACCACAATCACCACAATAGTCAATTTGAAATACTTGTATTTTCCCTATTTTTTCGGATTTAGCATATCTTTAGAATACTTAATGTATCCCTACAACATATAGATCTTAATCATAGTTTCAATCTTAATAAATATTATTTTTATTGATAAATTCATAATTAAATTTTTTGATAAGTTAAATCCATACCTAATGATTAGCCTTTCCATTAGATCTTAACTCCGATCTTCAGAAATGGAACAAAACGACAGATCTCCCACTTGATCTAATTTAAAGATGATTTATTAAATAAATACTATTTATTAGCCTTGGCCATGAATTCAATCTCCAACACATAAGAATTTGAGTAGAGAACTTACTCTTGATTCCTTACTATGAAGAAATTTGATTGATTTCTTATGGGTGTAGAGAATCTAAATAATTCAATCAACCCTTTAAAAATGATCACGTAAAAACTCATCCCCTAAATACGATTATAAGGTAATGGAGAAATTGATATGGATTTTCCCATAGATACTTACGTTACTAAGATTAAGTTGGAGAGATCAGCAATCACCAGAATAACTATTCGATGGAGGAGATTTATCTAAGGAGGAGTTCAACATGCAAATAAAAGAAAAGAATAGATTAGAACATAAAAATAATTTATGAACTTAATAGAGAAGAATTAGTAGATTAATTATCATTAAAGAAGTGAAGAGAAAATGGAAATTAGTGAAAATGGTGACTAATAGCGGTGGATGTGTGGCCGCAGCGGTGCGGCGATGGTGAGAGAGGAGTTGTGGAAGAGAGAGGAGGTTTTAGAGGTGTCGAGGTGGTGATTTGGTGAAGAAATGGTGGCCAACGGTGGTGGAATGGTGGCAAAAAGTGAAAACAATAGCTGTTGTAGGAGAAAGAGAGAAAAATATGAGAGAAAAGTGAATAAAAATAAAAATGAGGGTTTTGGAGTGTTTAGGTGCATTGGTTGGCCATGGTATGATAAGGGGAAAAAAATGACAATAGGGGGGACGAAGGCATAAAAAAGTGGATCAATGGAGTGAAAAGTGGGTTATTCGTGATAAGTTGACTAGTAAAAAGAGAAAGGAATCCTTACCTATAAGGCAATTGATGTGGACGGCTAAGGGGGGTTTGACCATCATTTTTAATGCTAAAAATTCTATAAAAAATAAGTGGGTAAAGGGAATAGAATCCTAAAATCTCCAGGGATTTAATTAAGCTCCTTACACTTGACCACATGCTTGCTTGTTTAATAAATTGACGAAATGATAAATTAAAATACGGGGTGTGACACACACGACCTCAACCTATCACACAGCCATGTGACCTTTTTTTTTTCTTTTTACATATCTTTTCATAAAAGTTTCGAACTCGAATTGTTTATAATCCTATTTTCCTTGGATTATATCATGTTTATTATTTAATGGAATGTTTAAAGCCGAATTTATTTGTGATATGCTTGGTTAACTGTGGTAGTATCCTATAACTCGGGTGAGGGGGTGTTACAATTAAGTACAAGTTTGTTACCATTCCACCTAAATTCATTATTAAACAAATTTTAAAAGAAAACATTTTTAATATAAAATAATTTATTTCATCTTCATCGTGGGTGTGAAAATATCTAGTGTTACTAATTTTGTTTAAATAATTTGAATTTTTTTATGATGAAATATAATTTCTAATACATCCTAATCTAATAAAATAATTAACTAAATTACATAGTATTTATTATAAACATCTACTCGGTCAAGGATTAATCAATGATAATAATGAGTATATGTTTAATATTAGAGAGAGAATAACTCAACAAATATGGGACGTTAGAAGAATTAGATAAAATTGCTTAGAATGTTTATTTTTCTTAATTGTATTGTTGCCTACTTTTTTAGACTAACGAGATTTTTATATATATAATAGTTGGATTTTAGGTTTTGTTAATTTTTTAGAAATTTACTATTGATAATTTTATAATAATTAATATATTTGTAGAATTTAAAATTATATAATATATTAGAACATTCAAAATTACAATATAATTAAAATTTATCAATCCAGAATTAAAATTCTATAATTACAAACTCATTCAATTATTTTGTTGTGTGGAACCACATCATTAATTTGATCATAATAATAAGAGCAGAGTAATTAGAATTAACAAAAACTTACTATAATTTATTGGGATTTCAACTTTCGATCCACAAAGAAAAATGTTCACCTAATTAATGCTAGAATATATGATGATTATATGAAAACAGGCCAGGGATTATAATTAAAAGACCAAGAGAGAGAAGAGGGTGAAACAGGAGGGGAGCGAGTCTGTGAAGATGAACAAGAGGTGGAATTGGAGGAGATAATATTGTTATGGAATGGATTCCTTATAATCCAAGGCACCACATCTTCAAGCAACCCTTCCGAAGCTACCTCTTGAGAGCAAGGGCAGCCTTCCAACGAGACAGCTGAGTTGATATTATTTGTTGTAGCTTCTTGGATTTGCATTGTTTGTGGAAGTCCAAAAGCCCGTGACTCATCAGATTCCGAAATGGCCTTCTTGGGCTTCTTTGTTGGTGCATTATTATCATGTTGAGAAGGCTGGTCATTGAGTGGTGGGAAATATGGGTCGACAAAGTGTAGGTGGAGCCCTTCATAGGTGATGATGAAGTGTATCTGCCTCATCTCTGGACTTCTCTACCTGCTTCTTCGCGTTGCATCTTGGGTTCGTGCACTTGTAATAGCTCCTGTTTCATCCCAATTTACAGGAAAAACCCACTTACTTAATATGGAAACTTTCAGAACAATAACTAAGCAAGCAGATTTCTATTAGGTTGAGAGAGAGAGGAAAAAGACAGTGACCTTGGATTAGGGCTGTTTTTGATGGATTTTTGGCCATATTTCCTCCATTTATATCCATCATCAACCATGCCATTGCCACAGTTTCTGACCTTTAGAGTATACTTACTCTCTATTTTACTCAAATTTCTTTCCAGCATTGAATTAATCCTGTCGAAAAACAAATATATTGTTAATTTAATTAAGATCAAATGAAACATTAATCATTAGCTCAAAGAAAGATCCAAGGGAAGACCAAACTAACCTAGTGGTCTGCTGGGGTTGATCCTTCCAGTTTGACACTGATGATAAAGCATTCTCAATATCTTCGATCCGCGGCCCTGAATACACATTGGACACACGTTGTTTACTGACCTCTTCTTCTGAAGTTATCGCATTGGGCTGAATTGTGCCTTGAGATAGGACAAAGAAAAGTGACTCCTCATCAAGAAGCTCTCTCAGAAGTTCCTCTTGGGAGTCATCATCAACCCAATCATCCTTCTCACCACCTTCCTCCATTACAGAAGCCTTGCATCAAAAACTTTAAGTTTTTCTAATTAAATACTTAGGAGAAGACTCCCAAAAGGATAATGCAATAATTAGCAAGTACAATATTTAGGGTGAAAAGAGGAGACTAGTGGAGCAGATGAACAAGGAAGTTTATGACGTACGTTTAGGTTTTTGAGTGTGAGCCCTCTTGACTTTAAAGTAAGAGTTGCTAGGGTTAGGGTTTTATTTATGACGATAAGTTGATTGCCTTTAAACATTTATAACTTGACTTTGTTAAAGAATATATTGTCTTTACTCTCCTCCTATTCAATATTTATTTCTATATAATAATAAAATATACTTTTTTAACTATATGGAAATGGAATTTTAAAAATAAAAATATAATCTTTCTCAAGTATATACCATATTGGTGCTTATCTTGATGGGGGGTTTGATACAATAATTGAAAGTATCTTGACGAACTTGATGGATTATGTTTTATTTGAATCAACTCTGTTCTGCTTTTCATCTGTAGTATGTAAAACTACAAATTTAGCTCCAAACCAGTCATTATTAGCATGTAAAATGGAACAATAAAATTTGGCAATATTCAAGTCCCTTTTCAATGTAAATACCTGCCATAGAAGGTATGGCCCTGATTGTCTCTAAACTTTCCGGATTCTGTATTTTTTAATTGTGGATTTTGTCTTTATACGTTGTTTTCATGGGATGAATGCATCTAACGTGGACAAACCCATCGGACACTTGGACCTCTGTTACAACCAAAGCAAGGGTCAACCGCAAAAGAATAATAATATATAGTAAACCTCCCCACAATTACTTAAACCATAAGTTTATATCATTTGTACAAATCATTGAAGCCTTGAGCAGATATTGTTGGCATAATATTACTAAAATTAGCTCGATAGTGATGATTAACGACAACGTGGTGAAATATGCAAAACTGATGTAAAAGTAAGGAAGGGGTAAAAATAATCTTAGAAGATGAGACGATTTAGGGCAGGTTGCTTGAGAGTGAGGGAAGTTTTATCGGTATTGGGCATTGACTTTGTGAATCCTAGAAAACGAAAGGTGAGTTGAGACAAATTTGTTTTGATTGTCAGAGTGGGCTTAGGTTTAGCTGTTAGCTGCAACAAAGGCCAAAAGGGGAGGCGTGCCAAAGGTGGCTGCTGGTTGTCTCTTGTGTTGGTATGAGACCAAAGCCATGTGGACGTTTTCTCAAAAGTCAACGCTGGAATCATTTTGGGGTTGTAATTTAGTGGCGCCTGTAACGGGATTGGGGCCCTTGAACCCATATGCTCAAATATAGAATCACGAGTGAAGAAAATGGAGCAGTTTGACCTGTCCCCGTCGTCTCCAACCCGGCAGAAAACAACATCATGTATGTTATTCATATTACGTACTAAACACGAGTTTATGGAATTTATTTTTTAAATTAAATTAAATTTGAAGTTAGGCCCAAGTAATGGTGAAGGTGGTAGAGCAAGGTTGTTGATGATACAAGAAGGCAGTTTAACTGCTACATTATGGTAGTAGATAGGAGTTAATAGCAAGTGGAATTTGGAGAAAAAGCCCAGGAGGTAATGGAATTTGGTACAACATTTCTTAGTAATCGCAGCCTTGGTAACTTGAGTGGTGAATTAATTAGTTGAAGAGAATAAAAGTCTATGTTCGGTACTGGATTTGGAAGTTTTAGCTTGTTATCTACTGTTGAAGTTCTTAAATGGACTTCTACAAATTTGGATAGATGTTCATGTCCAACTAAATTAATTTATTAAATACTTTATTTCAAAAGAGGATTTGAATGCAATAAACCCAAAAGTTAGTCTTAAATTGTGTGCTTTTTTTAACACCAATAGAATAATATCTGTACAAGCCCAAAATTATCCGGGCCCAAACCAAAGGAAAATAACAAGGCCCAATATGGCCCAAAAATTAAAAAGAATCAGGGAACCCTAGGGTTCCCCTTTGGTGCGCCGCAGCCACTCCCCATGTGCGCACCACGCCGTCTGCCACCATCGCACTCCAGCAACCATCGCCATACCCTGCAGAAAGAGACAAAATTATAAGCACGCCGCAAGCCAGAGAATGGGTTTATCTATTTTTATTTTTATTTTCATCAACATTCGGCTATAAAGCCATGAATGAAACAATGTAAAAGGGTCCCTTTTTTTGGCAATCAAAAAGCAATCGAAAAACAGAAATCGATTCAAAACATATAAAGGCAGTAGTAGATCAAAATCTAAAAGGAAAACGGAGTAGTAGCTTCCGAAGGTATATCTTTATTTTCATTATTTTTATTTTTTTATTCAAAAGATATACGTATATATGTATATAGAGAGTTAAATAAATAAAGCAAAAGGGGATAAAGACTGACCTTCGTGGGTTTCGGCCACCGCGTGCGGTGGCCGACGGCGAGATCTGCGACTAAGAGGCCTCCCCCCTTCGAAACCCTAGCAGAGAAAAAAACAAACCCCCCCCTTTTCCCTTTTTTAAAGAACACGGCAGAAATGAGAAAGAAAGAAGAAAATTTACCTTTTATGTGATAGCCCGAACGACGTCGTTTAGGGCCTTGGCTGATGGCTCCAAAACGGCGTCGTTTCAAGTGTCGACCCGAATCCGACCCGACCCCGGGGCAAGGTCCGCGCGTTTTGAATGGAAGGGCTAATTTCACTTTTAGCCCTTCCGTATTTTCGTACTTTTTAATAAGCTTTCCATTATTTTAAAATTTAGCCCGAATATTTAGTTTGTTTTCTGAAATTGGTCCCCCAGCTGTTACGCGTCTTGGCCAAAAGGGTTTATTGCGTGCGGGTCCCTCCGTTTACTCCGTCCGTATAAATTGGCCCTTTCCTTTCATCTTTTGTTTCAATTTGATCCTAATACTTTATTGTATTTCGAAAACCACCCCAAAATTCCATTTTAAATTCAATTGGATCCTTTAGTGTTTTATAATTATTATTATCATTATTTCCACATCTTTGCATCGTCGTTTATATATTTTATTATTATTATTATTATTATTATTATTATTATTATTATTATTATTATGTGTCACTATTATTATTATTGTTAGTAATATTATTGTATATATATATTTACTACTATTATTACTAGCTTTATTATTATCATCATTATTATTTTATTAGTTTGCTTTATTTTTCTCGCATGTTACTTCCTCTATTATTATTACTATATTATACTGTTATTTGTATATACATACTTATCATATATTATATTTATTTATATTATTATGTTGTATATGTTTTGTATCACTGTCACCTTTTATTGTTATTACGATACTATTATTTCATTATTATTATTATTATTACTATACTACTATTATTATTATTATGTATATCATTATTATTAGTATTACTATTATTGTTATTATTATTATTATTATTGCTACATATATTATTATATGCACATATTTCGTATTATTATTATTACCACTACTATTATATTATTAACATCATTTTTTGCTTCGATTTTCTTTGTTATCATTATTTTACTTTATTTTCTTAATTTTGTTTTCTTTATTGTACATTCCATTATATTCTGTTTATTCTTGCTTGCGTCATTCCATATAGATAGGTGATTTTGAAACGTATTTCAATGTTTTTCCTCATAAATTTTTTTCATAAAAAGGGTTTCAGAAAAGTAATATTCATGAACCTGGGAAGTCGAAAATTTGCGCCCAATCGAGCTGGACGCGACTTTTTGTCCGACCGGACAAGTGGATAACCTTTCAAATTTTGTCTCTGTTTTCAAATAAGGCGATGTTTGTGCGTTTAGAAGTTCGAAAAGATCGTGCCCAATCGTGCTGGGTGTGTATTTTTTTGGTATGACCGAATGAGCAAATACCCATTCCAAAATTTCAAAAAAATATGTGCTTGGAGAATTTTGAGACGATCTTGGATTCAAGGATTTAGATTATCGTGTCCAATCGTGCTGGATGTGAGACTCTATTCTTTCGGAACAAGGGAAACTCGATACTCGATCAAGTTGTTTAGACTCATAAAAAAAATATAGCAAGATTTCAAAGAATCGTTTCAAGCTTCTCGACATGAGGACATTGAATAATCAATTTGGTACCGATTTTCGGGCGTTGCGAGGGTGCTAATCCTTCCTCGCACGTAACCGACTCCCGAACCTACTTTCTCGAATGTTTGTAGACCAAAAACCTCGTTTTAGTAAACCGAAATGTTTTATTAAAACAAAAAGGTGATCTGATCACACCTAATAAAAGATCGGTGGCGACTCCTGTTTTATTTATTTTCAAAATCCAAGTTCGATTCTCTCCTCTGCAAAAGATGGTTTCGACAGCTTGGCGACTCCGCTGGGGATATTTTATAAGAGAGTCAGGCCGTAAAAATTGATTATTCTTTGTCCTTTTGTCGAAAATTTTGAACGTCATTTTGAAAAACCTTGCTCCTTTTGGTGCATCTGTCTGTGCTTTAACCGCGATAATGTTGAGTCTCATAGGAAATTTCTGCATTCATCTTTGCATGACCGTTGTGGTCACACCCTTAAGTGGGAGCGAGAAACTATGCCTTCGTGAGGTTTTCACCTCCGCATGGGCTAGGGGACCGCTTCCGGGATACATCCGTACCTATGTCTTCGTGAGGTTTTCACCTCCGCATGGCCATAGGGAAATGTATCTCCCTGAACCGAACTCAGTCCGTACGAGCCTATAATGGGTGAGGACCGAGGAATCTGCTGGTTTGGGTACCTCGACTTTAGAACTTAAACACATGAAGAGAGACTTAAGGGCCTTCCCTAGGTAGAGCCATATCAATCCTTAGTGGTCACCTAGGTAGGATTTTTGTTATTTGCTTTAAATGTTGTTTCATGATACCAACTTGTCTACTTTATTTTGGTGCATGTCATTCCATGGTTCGAAGAGTATCAATTCACGATCAGTTTCCAAGTTAAGAAAGCTCATTATGGAAAACGAATTCCTTGATAAAGTGGAAGACAATGCCGCGGTTCGCGTATGGTCAAAACGAATGCAATTAGAAAAGGGGAACAGTATAGCCGATGGGTATGTGTCAGAACTATGGGACTTCACGCGCATCAACACTACGCAAAACGACTTTGGCGAGCTAAAGAAGATATGGAATCAATGGGATGATAAGACGAAGCAGCTGTTCTACCACAACTATGGTGATCTACCCTACTTATTCGACATTAAGTTAGATAAGCATCTATTCCGAGCCATGACTCAGTTTTGGAACCCTGCTTATAGCTGTTTCACTTTTGGGAAAGTGGATTTAGTGCCTACCGTAGAAGAATATACAACCTTGCTTAACTACCCACGAGCTCGAGCCGACAAAGTCTATTTTAAGGCCGCCAATGCCCCTACCTTCGTAAAGAAGTTAATGAATATCACAGGGATGGATGAGCAGTGGGTCTCAGCCAGAATTCAGAAGAAAGGCGAGGGTAAATGCATACCTTGGTTAAGTTTGAAGGACTCGATCTTAACACACCCAGATGTGAAGAAGAAGATTGGTGTCTTTACCTTGTGTATTTATGGCTTAGTGATTTTTCCTAAGGCTCTAAGACATATAGATGAAGCAGTTACGGATCTAGTCGACCGATTGGACAAAAGGATCACACCCGTGCCTGCAATCTTAGCCGAAACGTTCAGATCTTTGAATGCATGTCGGAAAATGGGTGAAGGCAGGTTTATTGGATGTGCACAGCTATTGCTAGTATGGTTCCACAGCCATTTTTGGAAGATGGAAAAGGTGTCTCGTCACGTGTTCTTTGAGAACCACTCTCCGTTGAAGAGGATAGTAGCTACACCAAGAAAAGATGACATACCTGAGGAAAACTGGATGACGCTCCTTCAGAATCTTCAGGAGGAGGACGTTGAGTGGAGGGCCCCTTGGATGATTCCTAAGGAAATCCTTTATCGATGTGGAAGTTTTGATTGGGTTCCTTTGCTCGGAATTTGGGGAGCTGTTGGGTACGCTCCTTTGATCGCACTGAGGCAATATGGGTCAAGACAGTTCATACCAACGACAAATGGGCTAGCCCAAAGTGAATTTGCATATAGTGGGGAAAGCTATAAGAAAAGGGCCAAAGAGATGTCCGGCGCCTGGAATCAAGTGCATAAGATGAAAAGATTATCCGCAGGACCGATGACGACTCTAGAATATGATGGGTGGAGGACGGGAAGAGTTAACGATAACGTCCCCGAACAAGGCACGGAGGGCTCCCGACTTAGAGAAGAATGTTTACGAGTGGTACCGTCGGAGCTAGAAATCATAAAACAAGACTTTGAGAGACAAAACCTAGCGCTCGAAAAGAGGATAGAAAAGCTAGAAGAAGAAAAGATATACTTGAAATTAGATGTGGACGTCCAGAAGTCAGAAACAGAAAGAGTAAAATAGGAGAAGAGAAAAGTCGAAGAAGATCGAGACAATTTGAAAATCGAATACAAGAAAATGCGCCTATCAATAAAGAATGCTGGATTAGGAAAGACCTCTGAACAATGGCAGCAAGAAGTCCAAGAAGGAAGGGCCAGAACTGACTTTTGGGAAAGAAAATTTCGGGAAATGCGAACACGGAAGGAGACCCTAGAGAAAGACTTAGCAGAAAGCCTGAACGAAAGAATTGAGTTAAAAGATAAAATAACTGAACTGAGGAGGACCCTCCATCATTGTCGAAGCCGTAATACCGCGATCGAGTTAAAGTCAAGCCTAAACAGGATCGAGGAAATGAAGAATAGGGTTGAGGAATTGGAAGCAGCATTACACAATTATGAACTACGGGTGGAACTTCTCGAAGCCAAAGAAGAGCGTGGGAAAGAGGAAATTCACCATTCTCATGATCAAATTAGGAGCCGAAATTACCTTATGAGCGAGGCCATAGTTCAGATTAGAGAGGTAGCTGATTACCTACAAACTCTGGCGGCACATGCCGATATACTAAGTGTGAAATATGAGCTACAACCTCATCATAATCAAGAGCTAATCTCTTTGCTTAGCAGCATCAAAGCTCTAGGCCTTAGGGCAAAAGCCTACTTGTAGTCCAGTTTATGTAAAGGGTTCTTTTCCAATAAAAGCTTTCTAAAACAAAATTGAATCTGAATTGATACTCTTTGGCTTGCATTCATTCCATGCATCAGCATTGCATGCATTCACATCATGTTACATACATAGAAAAGAGTCTGACACACTCGATTCATAACAGTGAAGAAAGGGAAAACTGGAAGCTGAACATTCGTACGGCACCCGCACTAAGATAAAGAAAATGGATCAGAAACTAGAAAAACTCCAAAAGGAGATGAATGACCAAATGGAAGCACAGATGCAAAAGCACTTAACTAAGATCCAGCAAGAAATGGAGGAATCACAGAGGGACATGAGGGCTCAGATATCTCAGATGTCCGAACTATTGAACAAGTTCTTGGGGAAGGAGAAAAGCCCCATGGCCATCACTGGAGGGGAGAATGAAGATGGTCCTTCAGAATCTGTCTTACCACAAGTGCCTTCGCAGCACGAGGAACATCCCCGGAGGCCACCTGTCACTATTAGGCCTCAACAAGGCCAAGTCAACATTGGACCTCCCGTGAATTTCCAAATAGGCTCAGGGTCCAACCCAGGAGACGGTTTCACTAATCTTATGGTACCGGATTTTGACGAAATGGATAAGGAAAGAATGAAGGCTGAACCCTCAACGCAAATGGAAGATCGCTACAAGTGGCTAGAAGAGAGTCAAAGCAATAGAGAAGTCTAAAACTCGTTACGGGGTCGATATCAAAGAACTAAGTCTGGTCCCAAACTTAGTGCTTCCACCAAAGTTTAAAACTCCGGATTTTGAAAAGTACAACGGGACCAGCTGCCCGGGAGCACACCTGAAGATGTTCGGTCGACGAATGGCGGGATATAATAATGAGAAATTATTAATACACTGTTTTCAGGATAGCCTGGTCGGGTCTGCGGCCAAATGGTACGATCAACTCAGTAGTACCCAAATCAAAACATGGAGGGACTTAGTTCAGGCTTTCATGAAACATTATGGCCACATAGCAGACATAGCTCCTGACAGAGTCACTCTCCAAACTATGGAGAAGAGACCAAGCGAAAACTTCAGGCAGTACGCGCAACGGTGGAGAGAGGTAGCCACACAGGTCCAACCACCTCTTTTAGAAGAAGAAGCGGCCACACTCTTCATTCATACCTTGAAGGCCCCTTTCATCAACCACATGTTGGGAAGTTCTATGACCGATTTTCAGAAATTGTGAGATGTGGGGAAAGGATAGAATACGCAGTCAGATGCGGCAAGATAGAAACAGGGGAAGGCCCAGAAAAACGACTCTGAAGAAAAGAGAGGGTGACATAAATAACGTGAATGCCCATGACAAAGCAGTCACCCTGAATCAACCTAAAAATGTAATCACCGATCGTCCAAGGCTGCATAAACAAGAACCTAGTGCGAAGCCGAACGTAGAGACGCTCCAATTCACTCCGATCTACATGACTTATGGGCAGCTGTACCAAAAACTTTATGACACGCATGTTGTTGCCCCCCATTACTTACAGCCCATACAACCCCCATACCCTAAATGGTACGATGCGAATGCGCAATGTTAATACCACGCTGGGGTTGTCGGACATTCAATCGAAAATTGTCTCGCCTTCAAGAGACTGGTTGAGAAACTTATTCAAATGGGTGTGGTGAAAGTCAACGACACAGAGCACCCCTTACCCAACCATGCTAATAACAGTGTGAACATGTTGGGGGAGAAGATAGGGAAGAAAGTAAAAACGAGCGTCGATGAAATAAAAACCCCGCTGAGATGGGTTTGGAGGCAAATGATAAGTCGAGGCTTAATCACCCAACAGCCGGGGGGAGAGATTGAAAGAGCGGAGAATTATTGCGAGTTTCACGCCAAAACGGGCCATAACATTCAAGAATGCCTTGTGTTCAGGACTCTCATTCAAGGTCTCATGGACAACAAAGAGATAGAATTCTATGAAGAGATCGGAGATCTAGAAGAAGGAGAAGTTCACGCGTCAGAAGAAGGACCGGCTAGAAGGATCTACGGAGGCAATCATCCTGCAGTGGTTATATCACGACCTAGAGCGTCGAAATCACGCCAAAGAGAGAGGCCGACATATCGAAGAAAGGGACGTCTAGAGTCTATGGGGGCAACTACCCTGCAGTAGTTATATCACGGCCAAAGATGGGGGAGACTGAAATATCGATCACACCGAAGGTCATAATTCAAAAACCCGACTACCCCTTACAAAGACAATAAAAGGTACCTTGGAGCTACGATTGTAGGGTAGAAATCCCTGGAAGAGAGAATCCGGTCAATGCTACAGAAGAAGATCGAGATGGAGGTTTCTTTACACGTAGTGGGAGACGTTACACCCCAAACACGAGTGCGGCAGCAACCAAAGGAAAACGGTGGCAACTGAGCGAAGGGAAGAGGAAACCATCGAATCTGAAGCGTTCGTCAACGTGCCCGTGACAGAGAGCGACGCCAGGGAGTTTTTAAAATTCCTTAAGCATAGTGAATATAGTGTTGTGGAACAGCTGCACAAACAGCCCGCTCGCATATCGGTACTGACTTTGCTCATGAGCTCAGAAGCTCATCGAAATGCGTTGATGAAAGTACTAAATGAAACATATGTCACGGGGGATATATCTGTCAATAAGTTAGACCGTCTCGTCGGTAATATAAGCGCAGACAACTTCATTTTCTTCAATGATGAGATACCTTCAGGAGGCATGGGATCTACAAAAGCCCTACACATAACCCGCGCTGCAAAGGGTACACGTTGCCGGGGTGCTAGTTGATAACGGATCAGCCCTAAATGTATTGCCTCTATCCACACTGAATAGGTTACCTATGGATAGCTCCCACATGAAGGCATGCCATAATGTCGTAAGGGCATTTGATGGAACGGAGAGAAAGGTCATGGGGAGAATCGATATACCGCTTCAAATTGGCCCAAATACATATGAGGTAGACTTCTTGGTGATGGATATCAAACCTTCCTACAATTGCCTGCTTGGGAGACCTTGGATCCATTCGGCAGGGGCGGTACCGTCGTCACTACACCAGAAATTGAAATTGGTAACAGAAGGTAGATTGGTCACAATCAACGCTGAAGAAGATCATAGCATCCGTTACTAGTGACGCTCCCGTACATTGAGGTAGACGAGAAGGCAATAGAGTGTTCTTTCAGATCATTGGAATTTATCAACGCAACTTTCGTTGCCGAAGGCAGCAATCCCTATGCCTAAAATATCCAAGTCAACGATGATGAGCCTTCAAATGACAATTGGGAAGGGAGCTTTGCCCGGGGAGGACTCGGGAGAAACCTGCAAGGAAAGACTGTGCCAACGCAAAGAGAAAAACGAGACTTCGGCTTAGGGTTCAAGCCAGATGCGAAACAAAAAAGAGAAAAGAAAAGAAAAAGAGAGAGAAGAAAGGCACGCCTGAATGAGGAAGAGATCAAGTGGGAGCCAATGACTTTCCCTCCTCTGTCCAAAACATTTGTCTCGGGGGAATCTTGTACCCTGACCGAGGCATGGGCAGCAAGAAAAGCAATGGAAGAAATGTTGGGGAGCTTAACCATCAACGCCGTATCGGAAGAAAGGTCCGAGGAAAGAGCTTTATCTGGGATTCGTCCTTATGCTCCTGGAAGCGTTTTGGACAATTGGACAATAGAAGAAATTCCTGTAGCTTTTAGGAGTAATTCAGAGTAATGTTCGAAACACGCTTGTTGCTCTAGGCCTAGGGGCAATGAGAGACTCTTTGTTGAATAGGCATATGCCCAAGCGTCTTTATTTTAATAAAATGCATATTTCGAGCAAATTTTTCTTTTACTCTCCATTCATAGTCATACATAAACATCCATTCTTAGATTGTTGCTTCTGCGCCTTTCTTTGCCCTCTTGACAGGTCCCCAGATATCAATGACGTGAGCAACACTGCTATCGACTCAAGGTCCCCTTTTGAACAAGATACGGACATGGAGGATTCTCAAGACTTCGAAGATGACCAAGATCGTAACATGTCTCCCTGATTTGTTAAGGATGGTAGAGCAAGGCGAAGAACAAATCCTACCCCACGAAGAGACAATAGAAATGGTGAACCTAGGAGAAGGAAAAGAGTTGAAATTGGGACTGGTATAGCCGCAAAAACGAAGCAAGACCTCATCGAATTACTCAAAGAATTCAAGGACGTCTTTGCTTGGTCATATCAAGATATGCCCGGGTTAAACACAGACATAGTGGTGCATCGACTCCCCATCAAGGAAGAGTGTAAACCCGTCCAGCAGAAACTTCGAAGAATGAGGCCAGATGTTTTATTAAAAGTAAAAGAAGAGGTCAGAAAACAGTTTGACGCCGGTTTCTTGCAAATGGTTAAATACTCAGAATGGGTAGCAAACATAGTGCCTGTCCCTAAGAAAGATGGAAAAGTACGAATGTGCGTGGACTACAGGGATTTGAACAAGGCCAGTCCTAAAGAACTTTCCACTACCCCACATTGATACATTAGTGGATAACACACCCCGGATACTCTCTTTTCTCTTTCATGGATGGCTTCTTTGGGTAACCAGATTAAAATGCACCCCGAAGATATGGAGAAAACCACGTTCATTACCATGTGGGGGACATTCTGTTATAAAGTGATGCCTTTCGGACTAAAGAATGCAGGGGCAACATATCAAAGGGCCATGGTGACTCTTCCACGACATGATGCACAAGGAGATCGAAGTTTATGTAGATGACATGATTGCGAAGTCCAGAACTGAGAGAGAACATGCAAGTCTTGAGGAAACTATTCCTAAGATTGAGAAAATTCCAGCTGAAACTCAATCCAACAAAATGTACCTTTGGGGCTAGATCCGGAAAATTGTTGGGATTCGTAGTCAGTAAAAAGGGAATTGAGGTTGATCCTGATAAGGTGAAAGCTATCCAGGAGTTGCCTCCACCACGTACCCAAAAGAGGTTCGAAGTTTTAGGAAGATTAAATTACATCGCCCGGTTTATTGCACAACTAACGGAGAAATGTGACCCATATTCGCCTCCTTAGGAAACACAACTCAGATGTATGGAATGAGGAGTGCCAGAAAGCATTTGATAAGGTCAAGCATTACTTGTCTAAAGCCCCAGTACTGGTATCGCCATGCCCGAATAAGCCACTGATATATTTGTCAGTATGCGAGAACTCCATGGGATGTGTGCTAGGCCAACTGATGAGTCAGGAAGAAAGGAAAGAGCGATATACTATCTCAAAAAAGTTTACAGAATGTGAGACAAGATATTCGCCGATCGAGAAGTTATGTTGCGCTCTGGTTTGGACAACCCGGATTGAGACAATACATGCTATATCACACCACTTGGCTTATCTCCAAACTGGATCCTCTCAAGTTCATGATGGAGTCAACTGCACTGAATGGAAGAATGGCCCGATGGCAAATTCTGCTTTCAGAGTTCGACATAATCTACGTAAATCAGAAGGCCATAAAAGGGAGTGCAATAGCGGATTTTCTAGCCAGTAGGGCGTTAGAAGATTACGAGCCATTGGACTTCGATTTCCCAAACGAAGAATTAATGTATGTGGCAGCCACTGAAGAAGAGGTCCAAAAGAAAGGCACCCGTGGAAGCTAAACTTCGACGGAGCTTCAAATGCGATGGGGAATGGAATTGGGGCAGTCCTGGTGTCCCCCAACGGAGATCACTATCCTCTTACTAGCAAGTTGGATTTTGATTGCACAAACAACATGGCCGAATACGAAGCGTGCATCCTGGGAATCCGTGCAGCCATTGAACGGAAAATTGGAACGTTGGAGGTATACGGCGATTCCGCGCTAGTAATCTACCAACTGAAGGGTGAATGGGAGACAAGAGACCCCAAATTAATCAGCTATCGAAGGCTGGTTTTGGAATTAATTAAAGTTTGACAACGTCACTTTTGTGAGAGAAGAAAAGATGGCCGACGCTTTAGCTACCTTGGCTTCTATGATCAAAGTAAATAAAACAGAAGAAGTGAAGCCTATCCAAATGAGCATCTACGAGGCTCCGGCACATTGCTGCAACATCGACGAAGAAGAAGAAAGAGATAGTCACCCATGGTACCACGATGTATTACGATACGTACGTGAAGGATCGTGAATACCCAGACCAAGCGACCGAGAATGATAAGAGAACGTTGAGAAGATTGGCCAATGATTACGTCCTGGATGGAGAAATCCTATACAAGAGAAGGAAGGATCAAGTGCTGCTGAGATGCGTGGATGCAGTTGAAGCCAAGAAGATTCTCGAGGAGTCCACGAAGGTGTCTGTGGGACTCATGCTAATGGATTTACGATGGCCAGACAAATCATGAGGTTCGGTATTATTGGTCAACTATGGAGGGAGATTGTATCAGCTATGCCAAGAGATGCCACAAATGTCAAATCTACGGAGATAAAATTCACGTGTCTCCTTCACCCACACGTCATGACATCCCCTTGGCCTTTCTCTATATGGGGGATGGACGTCATTGGGCCGATCGCACCAAAAGCTGCGAACGGGCACCGATTTATCTTTGTGGTAATTGACTACTTCACCAAATGGGTAGAGGCTACTTCATACGCAAACGTCACGAAATCAGCAGTCAGCAAGTTCTTAAAGAAGGAGATCATATGTCGGTATGGGATGCCTGAAAGGATCATATCTGACAACGCACTAAACTTGAATAATAGCACGATAGCGGAGGTCTGCAGCCAATTCAAAATCAAACACCACAATTCATCACCATATCGTCCGAAGATGAATGGTGCAGTCGAAGCAGCCAACAAGAATATCAAGAAAATCGTGGGAAAAATGACTGAGACTTACAAAGATTGGCATAGAAGCTACCGTTCGCCCTTTATTACCGGACATCAGTTAGAACTTCTACCGGGGCAACTCCTTTCTCTTTAGTTTATGGAATGGAAGCAGTACTTCCGATTGAGGTTGAGATCCCCTCCCTTCGGGTCTTATCTGAGATAAAGTTGGACGAAGCAGAATGGACTCAATCTCGGTACGATCAGCTGAACCTAATTGAGGAAAAGAGGCTAAAAGCCCTTCGGCACGGACAAATGTATCAAAGGCGAATGATACGGGCTTACAACAAAAAGGTTCGCCCTAGGGAGTTCTATGAAGGAGACCTCGTCCTGAAAAGATTCTTCCCATACAGAAAGACTTTAGAGGAAAATGGATGCCAAATTGGGAGGGACCTTATGTAGTAAAGAAGGCCTTCTCCGGCGGAGCTCTAATCTTGACAGAAATGGATGGCAAAAGCTTGCCGAACCCTGTGAACTCAGATTCAGTCAAGAGATACTTCCCCTAAAAAAAAAAAAAATTGGAGAGGTCAGAGTGAAAACCCGTAAAGGGCACTTCGTGACTCAAGGGGTTTTGGACCGAAAACCCAAAAATGGGCGATCCAAATCATTGATTGGAGGGGATATGCGGTAACCTCGCTATAGCCAAAATTAACAAGAAGAAACGTCACGACTTGGGGGCATCAGTGAAGTCTTCTTATTCCGCCAGACACCTATCGAGTTCAAAAGGAGTCCTCAAGAAGTTTTGCGCAGGGAAACTCACGCTATGATATCTGGACACTTGTTCTTGTCTTCTTTGTAACATGTGTAGTTAAACTTACCTTGTCAAAATCTGATCTTTTGGTCAATCTATTCATTTTGAACCTTACCCTCAATATCTCTTATGATTATACTTTTAAGCACTTTTCATTGGAATAACGATTAATGGACCACCAGTATTCAAACTAAGAGAGTTTCGCATACTACTCTGAAAACTTCTAATTGTTACAAGAACCCAAAGGGGGAGCAATGTTCAAAACTAACCAGGTGCATGAGGCAATCGAAACCTAAACTGGTGACTCCCCCAAAGAGACCAATCAAACCAAGAAAGCAGGTGATCCGTCACAAAGAGATCATTTTCATGCATTCATTCACATCTTAATCAGGGACATTCGATTCATTCCGATCATTGCATCATCCTAATCATAGTAAAAAAAAAAAAGATCATTCTCATGTCATCCATAGCACATATAGATAGGGGCATTTGAGTCATTTCGAGCATTGCATCATCATCATTTTCTAACAGGATAGGTTCCTCAAAAGATGGTGTAACAAATTTAGGTGGAGCAAATTAAAGACTGATAACCTCCTGAAGGAGGCAATATAAAATTAGCCTATTACCATCGACCAGCGACGGAATAGATTGAAGATTATCTTATTACCACTGACCAGTAGTGGAATAAGCTGAAGATTGTCTATTACCACTGACCAGTAGTGGAATAGATTGAAAATTATCCAGTTGCCACTGACCAGCGGTGGAATGGGTTGAGGGTTGTTCTATTACCGCTAACCAGTGGAATAGATGAAAGATTACCACTGACCAGTAGTGGAATAGATTGAAGATGGTTCTATTACCACTGACCAGTAGTGGAATAGATTGAAGATCGAAGATGGTTCTATTACCACTGACCAGTAGTGGAATAGATCGAAGATTGAAGATGGTTCTATTACCACTGACCAGTAGTGGAATAGATCGGAAGCTGAAGATTCTTCTATTACCACTGACCAGTAGTGGAATAGATTGAAGGTTGAAGGTTGAAGGTTGAAGATGGTTTTTACCACTAACCAGTAGTGGAATAGATTGAGGAGTGTTCTATTACCACTGACCAGTAGTGGAATAGACGGAAGATTGTTCTATTACCACTGACCAGTAGTGGAATAGACTGAAGATTGTCCTATTACCACTGACCAGTAGTGGAATAGACTGAAGATTGTTCTATTACCACTGACCAGTAGTGGAATAGACTGAAGATTGCTCTATTACCACTGACCAGTAGTGGAATAGATCGAAGACTGTTCTATTACCATCGACCAGCGATGGAATAGATTGAAGATTATCCTATTACCACTGACCAGTGGTGGAATAGGTCGAAGATTGCAAATATTATCCCCTTGAAGACTCAGCAAAACAATAAAACGGATTGAAGCCACAAGTCTTATCTCTCAAAAGAAGCACTGGAGTGATTAAGCAACAAGACAGTGAAATTTGAAGCTACCTGACCAAGAAAGGTACCGAGTGAGACAAGACTCAGTGAACCCCGGCAAATTTTGGCTTTCTTTATATCTTTGCTCTGTTCTCGTTACACGACAACATGCAAAGAGGGGCAGCTGTACAAGCCCAAAATTATCCGGGCCCAAACCAAAGAAAAATAACAAGGCCCAATATGGCCCAAAAATTAAAAAGAATCAGGGAACCCTAGGGTTCCCCTTTGGTGCCCGCAGCCACTCCCCATGTGCGCACCACGCCGTCTGCCACCATCGCACTCCAGCAACCATCGCCATACCCTGCAGAAAGAGACAAAATTATAAGCACGCCGCAAGCCAGAGAATGGGTTCTATTTTATTTTTTTTTCATCAACATTCGGCTATAAAGCCATGAATGAAACAATGTAAAAGGGTCCCTTTTTTGGCAATCAAAAAGCAATCGAAAAACAGAAATCGATTCAAAACATATAAAGGCAGTAGTTAGATCAAAATCTAAAAGGAAACGAGTAGTAGCTTCCGAAGGTATATCTTTATTTTCATATTTTTATTTTTTTATTCAAAAGATATACGTAATATATGTATATAGAGAGTTAAATAATAAAGCAAAGGGGATAAGACTGACCTTCGGGGGTTTCGGCCACCGCGTGCGGTGGCCGACGGCGAGATCTGCGACTAAGAGGCCTCCCCCCTTCGAAACCCTAGCAGAGAAAAAAACAAACCCCCCCCTTTTCCCTTTTTTAAAGAACACGGCAGAAATGAGAAAGAAAGAAGAAAATTTACCTTTTATGTGATAGCCCGAACGACGTCGTTTAGGGCCTTGGCTGATGGCTCCAAAACGCGTCGTTTAAGTGTCGACCCGAATCCGACCCGACCCCGGGGCAAGGTCCGCGCGTTTTGAATGGAAGGGCTAATTTCACTTTTAGCCCTTCCGTATTTTAGTACTTTTTAATAAGCTTTCCATTATTTTAAAATTTAGCCCGAATATTTGTTTGTTTTCTGAAATTGGTCCCCCAGCTGTTACGCGTCTTGGCCAAAAGGGTTTATTGCGTGCGGGTCCCTCCGTTTACTCTCCGTCCGTATAAATTGGCCCTTTCCTTTCATCTTTGTTTCAATTTGATCCTAATACTTTATGTATTTCGAAAACCACCCCAAAATTCCATTTTAAATTCAATTGGACCTT